>JAOTRC010000034.1:14404676-14415382 GCA_027497675.1 Cyprinella lutrensis
CAAAAACTCATCTGGGCAAAATGCCAGTGCATCTTAAATTTTGGGGGCATAACTGCATAGCCTACATCACACAATGAAAGCACGAGTGACAAACTCGATGTCACCTCGCATATTGTTAAAACAATAATTACGATACCATCAGCGTTATATCGCACACCCATATGCACATAAAGAAGAAACTTACATTTTTGGACTAACATTTAACCATTTTCTTCTCCTTCTCTCTTCCTTTCGCATGATGAGACTGTCGTCTAGGCCGCGAATTGTCGTGTGAACAATTATAATTCGTTGTTTTTTTTTCTTGGAAATCACATCCATAACAAAACTCCCTTGGTGTCACTGGAAATGTATGGACATTATGGGATTCTTAATTTAATGATTGTTCTCTTATTATGCCTGCTAAAAACCATCTTTCAAAAAAAATAAAGATTTATTTAAAAATAATATAGGCTAGGCTATTAATTGTTTTTACCTATGGGCAAGGGTAACTTAAGTTATATGGGCCATGGGCCAGGGTGAAAAGTTATGCTTATATAGACCAAGGCTGCAACATTCATTTTTGAAACAAGGTAAGTTCAGAGGGATTTTGAAAGTATTGTTTCAAATAAAGAGACACAGACCAGAATTATTTCATTTTTTCTTCTTCTTTATGGATTTATTTATTTATTTTGCAGTTGGCACACAACGAAATGGTGAATTACCTCCACCAACTGGTATGGAGTGCATGTGGATCTGAATGACTACTTCTTATTTTATTCCAAACATAACAAAACAAAACTGAATCAACAAAACAAATCAAACCAAATCAACAAAAATTTAACAAAACAAAAATAAGACTCAAATTCTCTCAATCACAGGTTGAACCTATTCATTCTTTCCATTCTAAGGTTCTGGATCATTTCCTTAATTTCCCCCTCATATTTCAGTGTACCATGACATGTTCTATTGTCTCTTGTTGTGCACAGTATTTGCACCTGCCGGTGTTATGTTTATCTAAAGTGCTTAATCCTGTATGCCCATTTAAGTCTTGATAAGTGTCTCTTCTCTCCTGTTCCTTTCTGCACATCTCATTTCTCCCACTGTCCTCTGAATTTTGTAAAACCACCGTCCTTTCCTCTCTTCCTTCCATTGCTTTTGCTACCTTTTCTGCAACCTTTGCTTAATAGGCCTAATGATCTTTTTTCCATCTTACTGATGTTAACTGCCACATCGATGGCTTCTCTTTTTGTGGCCTCCTTTGCAGCCTTATCTGCCATTTTTATTTCCATTGATCCAATATGTGCTGGGCACCCACAAAAAAAAAAACAAAACAAAAAAAACCTGCAATGCCCATCATTTGAATTCTATGTAATGTTTGTTGTATTTCTATCAAAATGTCTGCTCTGCTGTCTGAGTGACTAACTGATTAGTGATGAAGTTCAATCTGAACAAATAATAACTCTCAATGGTCTTATTTCCTCTAACTTGATTCATTTATTTATTGATAAACTACAAACAACAACAGATTTTTATCTCCTCTATCCACTGCAATTTCATCCCTGTCATGACGTCATATTTCTGCGGCGGAAATAGTTCCCTTTACGTCCATGCCTTTCAGCGAGCGCAGTACAGTTGCTTTGTCCTTCACATGTTCATGTGTATATAATCTGTTCGTAAACTCCTAACATGGCTGATTTTAATTCAAGCTTTGACATGCCGTCGTCTAGTATATCTGAAAACGCGGAATCTGCGGAGCTCCAGCGTCTGATTGCGGTGGAGCAACAGAAGGCTCAGTTTCAAGCCCAGGTAACTTCAGAAACATTACTGACATTCAAAACTAGTATTCGCAAGTCCCGTGGCTTTAACAGTGTTTGACGCCTTTTCATAGGTTCACAACTTTACAGATGTTTGCTGGGATAAGTGCATGGAAAAACCGAGCTCGAAGTTGGATTCACGAACTGAGACTTGTCTCATTAGCTGCGTGGAGCGTTTCATCGACACGACGCTCGCAATCACCAATCGCTTCACGCAGATGGTGCAGAAGGGCGCGCACTGAGTGAAGCACACCGTCAATTGCCACATATTCTTTATGTTCCTGGTGTGCGTCCTGGAGACTGTTTTACTACGATTTAAGGGTCTGTTGAACCCTTTTTCTTTGTCGGAAAAAAATGTATCAAAGCCCTTCCTCATAATATTTATGATGTAGCGCATTAATGCAGCCTGCAGCGAACGAATACCTTCTATAACTGGTCAATAGCCTAGTACCTACTTCTGTAAATCTGACTTGTTTGATTTGTGAATGAATAAATGATAATTTTCAAAAGTAGTGTGGTTAATGATCTTCTATTTTGCAAACAGGCAAAAATATTTATTTTTTCAATTTTTCTTTAAGAAAGGCTTTGAAATTAGTAGCACCACATGACGTCAGCATCCAACATTGGACATTTATCAGCTAATACTTCCTGATTAGAGATTTAGACCATGCAGTAACCTAAAGGGATGGTGATGGATGAAATCAAAACTGACCATTCATATTTTGTATAGAATAGTGCAGCATTTGTTATGAATGATTTAACTGTGAATGTCATTTGCACTTGTAATTTCTTATCAAAATAACATCCCCTACTACTTTATTGGTGAGCGGGTGGGACAACCTGTTATTCACTGTAATGTTATTCACTGTAATAAAGAAAACAATCCAATCAATTTCCAATGGACAAAGTAGAGTTCCTATTTTGTCCTTATTTTTCTTCTTTTTCTGCCCTAAGTTTTCTTTTTTTTCCTAAGACAAAATTCCTTTCATCTTTTCTTGTACAAGCAGGTGTTTTCTTGGATATAAGTCACAAAATGGAAGAAAAGACTTGAGTTGAATTGAATTGTGAAAGTTGAATTATGAAAGTTATAGTGGTTAAGTTTTCTTTCTTTTTGCAGTATAGGCTACAAATTAATAATACATTTAGGCTAATGATTATGAACTATAACATGAAGCATATAGTTATCGGCTTCTTTTTTAAGTTAGTGTATGCAATGAATGATTTTTTGCAAAACATTTATTTGTTTATGTTTTTGATGTTAAGCAAAACTGATGATAATGATAACCCATTCAACTAATTTTTTTTCATCTGGCACAAGGCTGATTCCCATGGAATTTAGAATTGATGATTGATGTCATATCATACTAAAGTACGATAGAAAAGTAGATCCTCATTGCATGACTTTGTTGGTCAATACTTTCCTAAAGAAATTGGCTCTTGGATTTTCATCAGCACTCACAATGACACGAGGTAATATTAAAACTCATAATTACACACTAACTCTTCCAAAACTTAAATCAGTTTAATCAGATTCTGGTCTACTCTAAGACCCCAAATCTGGTTTTGCCTTCTAATCCAAAACAATACCGTATTGTAAGAGGATTCCATACAGCAGGATTAATCTTAGGGCAGCAGAGGTCTGCTTCTTGGCTTTGAGGCGATGCCCTTCTTTGTTGTTTAGTGTGCTCAGTACAAAGTGGCCTTTGATAGAGCTGTGTGTGTAAATCTTGCAGGCAGGGCTGCTTTCAGCCGTTCTAATTAAATTCAGGAAGCAGATAGGTTAGCTTAGTGCTCTAAATTGATTATCAGAGCATACAGGAAGCCTTCAGGGTCCTCAAACAGAGTCTTTGATGCTTTGAAGGAAACGGACACTGTAACACACACTCTTAGAACAAAAAATCTTAATAATATACAACAGCAAAAAATATATTCTAAAATCCATAAATTATATGGGATCAGATTTATAATTTGGTTTTATAATTTTTATTATTTATTTGTAACATAGTATGACACTGGAAAAAAAAGTTGCCTTAAATTTTTAAGTACAATCAATTTGGATTCAAATCCAGTCATTTCATGAATAACAGTAAAGTCATTTAAACTTATTAGCCTACATTACACTTTTAAAAAAGGAGATGAATCTTGTATATTTTATGGAGTTAAAGCAGTGGAAAACCTCATTGTCAAAACTTATTGATCATATTTTTTACAGTGTATTTATTAGGCGGACCATTGTTTGCATCTTTACTCAAGCAGGAAAAAACATAGGATAACGGAAAAGATTTTACTGAGATAATTGGTCAGATTTCCGTTTAAAGGGGTGGTTCAGAATTTTGGACATCCGGCCTCATAGCGTGAGTCAATGGTGATTTCTAGCCTGCCAAACATTATTCTCTCAACATTTACATCGATAGTCTGGCGTTATAATTTATTTGCTTTTGTTGTACTGTAGAGTGGGTAAAACTGTTTTAATGGCAGGCTAGCAGTTATCATTGACTTGCGCTAGCCTAGCACCTGCGAACTATGCAACTGGAACGACCGGGTGAAAATTTTTGAAAACTGTCTCCACTGATAAATAACAAAGGCTAACTTGGAAATTGCTGAATTCATAGGCATTTTTTTTGTATTATTTAGATTATTATTTATTGAATTACTTCATTATTATGTCTATTTTATTTATATATTTTTTTATTATTGTTATCATTTTCAAACAGAGGCTAATAATGCAAATCGAATATACTGAAATGTCAAATACAAAAACACTGTTTTATTTAATGTCCTGATCATTACGTTTTTTTTCTTTCTAAATAGCCTACATTGTGATGAGTGTAAAAGAGTGGGATCAGAAAATGTCATAAGTAAGTTGTTCAAACTCGTGTTTCTGACATAATTTTAGTCAGTGGTTGTTTTTTTATTATTGAAGGTGTCTTTCATTATTTAAAGCATATACGAAAAAATATTAACCACGTAAAAGATCAATATTTGTGTTTAATCATTCATTTGAACATACAAATAAAAGCCAGCACTTCTGTGCGAGTCAGTGTGAGACAGAAGCAAGATGAGTTTGTTAGCTTTGATGGCTCAATCTTCAGATGCTCTAGTTATGTTCTGATGAAAGATTTGACTGTGCAGCGGGAATTACAGTCTTGTGATGTAGGATTCAGTCTCAGTCTTATCAAGGATGCCCACTATGCCTCAGTTCTCTCTTCAAACACTTTCTTCAAAAGAGAACCCATTCAAAGAAAAATACCAGAGACATTGTGGCAAGATATGCAGAAGAGTGATCAAAGAGTATTTTCCAAATGGTTGACATGTAAAATCCTTACCCCCTTTTCCATTTTTCTGGCTCTGCATATGGCCACTTAATGTCCTTTTTGTGAAAATGAATCTACCGGATTAATAAAAAAATAAATAAAATAAAACATCCGGATATAATAGGTTAATGTATGAAACAGTATCCGATACTGCAACAATCCTCATTTCTTTTTTTATTTGGAGAAAATAAATCCCTGTCCCAACCTTCACAAAGACCCACTGTAAAATTATGCCAGGGTGAAGCTTCAAGATCATCAACTACTTAATTAAAACTTGTGTATAATAGGATCTAAATCTGGCATGATCTGCCATCGCTCTTCCTGTGTCAGTCTGCCAGAGTCTGAAAGAGCCCTTGTATCTGAAGCTTCACTGTACTTGTTGAGCCTGACACCTCAGGGACAGTGGGACCTGTGTATACTTTGGACAGCAAAGGAGCCGTCTGGGATATCCATCCTGGTTTGGCCGGGCTCCATTCTCTGTCAGAGTGCTGCTGTCAGTGATACATTCATTATTTCCTCTGAAATCTACGGTACTTAAAGGGATTATAGGAACTCTGTGTCAATGAGGTCACATAGCCATCAGTGTTTCACACAGCTAACAAAATAATACATTAAAAATATCAAGAAAATGTTGTGATTGTCACACAAAGTTTCCCAGTTGAATCAATCTTACACCTCAACCTCATTTAGGGGGGAGACCGGGGACGGTTGTAACACTTTTTTTGTCTACACGTCTAAAACTTTTAGGCAAAGTACCCATTTTTGTCTAACTACAAATTGCAGCAATTTAAATTTCTTCAAAATATCACAGACTTTGTGAGATGATCATGAAAGGTGGTCTTTTGTTACAACCTACCCCACCACTGGGGTAGGTTGTAACACATACTGGGGTCAGTTGTAACAGGTAGACAAAATGCACAATAACTAAGGGTACTCCAAGTCATATGCCACAACAACATTTTTATTTTAAATTAATGGCTGCAACAATAAAATATTTGTGAATTTGGAGAGTGTCTATGCCTATTTTGTGTGTTTGTGACTAATTAGTGTATCATTAATTATGGCAATGACAGTCACGAAGTAGATAAATGCATTTTTATCCAATGAAATGTGAACAGCTGAAGGATGGAAGCACTATAGATGTGAGGCAGAAATAAAGGTGTCAGACTGCGGGGTTAATTAGTGAGTAACTGTGTCACTGCATGTGCGACTATGACGGGGGTTCATGACACCACTGATAACCTTTCTCATTACTCTGTGTGTACGTGAGCAAGAAGAACCTCTTAATTTGTGCATCCATCTCTCTTTGATACATTTTTAATAGGTCTCTGCATCTTATCCAGAGAACTGACTGTTTCTCCCCTCAATTCTTGTCCTTCCCAATTAATCCTCTTTTTCATTTTTGGAGTGTTTCTCATCTGATCTCTCTGTCTCTCGCTCATCATATTCCCTGTCGAGAGTGTGCAGCCCACGTTCACTTTTCTAACTCACAGAGTCTGTGCATCCCACACGTGGAGAGAAAGATAGAGATGTAGGAGAGATGAGCGCAGCGTGTGGTACGTCCCATGTGACGCCAGACAACAGGATTCTCAAATCTGCGGGATGAATCTTCACAGGAGGTTGTATGCATTACTGATTAAAAACTGAGCAAAGAAATACAAGCAACTCTGAAAAGATGTGAAAATATTCATGAATGTGGTTTGGTGTGTTGGTTTATTTGATAGAGATGAGTTTGATAAGGCGGACTTTGCAAAAAATAAAAAATAAATAAAGTTACATTCACCCAAAAACTTTTTTCAATTTACCAGCATATCATTTTAAACCTGTTTGACTTTTCTCTAGACTGATTTAAAGCCGCATGAAACAGAAGTTTTGATGGTAGCCTATTTCTTCCCAACTGTGACATGGCCTACTCAAGTAAGCGGCTTCTCCAACAAGAAAAAGATGTAACGCAGGTCTTGATTTTGTACATCAGGAATTGATTGGATGGTTGTGGTTTGCTGTTGCTGTGATCTCATGTGAGTGACAGGTTTTCCCGCCCTTGCACTGAAAAACATCATCAGAGAAGAGAAGAGATGTCTCTTCGAGAAGGAGGGGAAGTTATTTTAATTAAAGATTTTGAGGGCACATAAAAATAATGTTGTGCATTGATAAATCATTTATAATCAGTACTGAAATATTCCATAAAAGAAGAATAGTCAACTTTGATTTCATTGTGACGTTATGTCAACAAACCACATTGAGTTGTAAGGCGTTTGTGTTTGATTTACTATGAAGGACTGAAACACAATACGCTGGTCTGAGTCATTGACCTGCATTGAGCAGAGCATCATTGAAGGATCATTAGGGTCAATGAGTCGAGCTCATGAATGAATCATTCGATGCTTTATCAACCATGCAAACTATTTAAAGAATTTGACCAGCTCTTTGACTCAATGACTCGCATAACAGTTGGAGGGGGAGATTATCAAAGATGATTTATTTTAATAAAATAAAAAAACAGGGTTGGAACAACGTGAAAATGAGCAAATAGTAACAGAAATAATAATTATTCCATTCATTTTAGTCATATATATAGAAAGGCTTCCTATTGCAGTGTCTGTTAAATAAAGAGAGAAGCTCTCACACACATACAAATACAGACATACAGACACGCCACCCCCATCCCACTCCGTCTGACGCCCACGAGCCCCTCCTGCTGTGTCTTCCTACTGTGAGCTCAGCTCTTGCTCTCTGAAGCCAGTGGGAGGCTCTTTCATCTCCATCTCACCAGCGGGCACCGCAGTGCCAGCCTGGCATAATCGGCTCTTTTAGCCGGTCTGTTATTTCTCTCCACCTGATGGCTCTTTGTCTCTCTCCATCTCAATGGGTCACCAGCCCTGAGGGGGGAAAACTACAGAAACCCGCTAATTCTGTCAGAGCTGTGCATGTGCTCCAGACATGATGAGATAAGAGGTTTAAATGTGACCTGTGTCATGTCTAGTGACCTCTCACAATTTCCTGTCTACTCTCTACTGTATCTATTAATAAAAACATAGAAAATAACAACAATGAAACTTCAACATGCTTCTAGAGTAAAACCCACCCACATATTACATACAGCGATTTATGTCTCATCATGTTGTTTAATGTTTATGGCATTATGTTACATTACTGTATATATATGTAAATGTTTGACCTACCCCAACCCTGTCCCTAAACGATAAAGAATTTTATCACTGGGTTTAATACCATTGATGAGTCTTCCCCTACCATCCTACGAAAAGAAATATCGCTCCCCAGATGTAGATCTACATTTTGCTTCGTTTCGCTCGGACATTTAATGACGTGTATGTACACGCGGAATCACTCGAACATTTAATGGCGTAGACATACACGCAAAAGATGACGGTTCGTTTCGGTGTGGACGTACACGCAGATAGCTCAAAATGCGTATAGATGACACGCCACTTGACTTGACAAAGTGACTTGAAAGTGGCGTGTATGTTTACGCATAGTCATGATGCCATGTTGATGGTGTTTTGTATTGTTTCTATGACCCGTGCAGAGCTGGAAAAAGTACACAACTTCCTTATTTGAGTGAAAGTACAGATACTACTGGTCAAATAGTAAAAGTTGTAAAGACCGATTTTTACTTGTTTTTAAAAGTACTTGAGTATCAGAAGTAAAATTTAAATGTCAATGTATTGTTTTATTGTTGCATTGTTGTATGCAATACTTACAGTACCTTATGCCTCTGAAGCTATGCCTGCAAACCCATCCTCATATCAATATTACATTTATTTCTTCGGAAGAAATACATTTTATTTCTTCAATATTATTTATTTTGGGATTGAATGTGAGATTGAATAGGTGAATAAATCCAAATAGTGCCCTAAAGTTGTTTGGATGTTAGTATGAATATGTTACTGTTATCTGTAAGCTAGCTTGCTACGAAACAATGACAAAATTTGCATTTAAGAACAAACCCGACGTTGAAAATGAAAATCCATGAATTTTGAAATGTCAGAATCCAACATCAGATTGACTTTAATCTGCAACGTTGCACAGACGTTGTATTGTGGTTGAAAATTAAAATCATTTGAAGTCAGAAACCAACATTCGGGGTCTGACGTCAACCCGACTTTCATTTCCAACCAAAATGCAACCAAAATCATCTCCTGACTGACGTTACAACTTTCTACCAAAGGGCCTTGACAGAAATGTAGTGGAGTAAAAAGTATGAAATTTGTCTTTCAAATGTAGTGAAGCTAAAGTAAAATACTCAAAAAGTGTATTTGAGTACAGTACTCAAGTAAATGTAGGCCTACTTATTACAGTCCACCTCTGGACCCATGCGCATAGAGTATTTACCTCAGCTTGTGATGAATTTTGATTCATCATATCATATATGGTTTCTCTCTACCACCTGTGCTTATGAGGGTTTTCTGTTTATTATAAAGGTACAAAACAGATTTTAGGACTTTGGTATATTAACATAGCATCAGGTACATTTTAATTTTCATTTTCAGGTGATTTCAAGTCTATTATATACACTTATACAGATAAAGACATGGATGCAAATTTGATACAAAAACACCTGAAAATAAAATAATAATAATAATAATAATAATAATTTGAGAGTTACTGTAGAGTGCAATATTTTGTGCAAGTAGTGACTTGCTTTTTCCTCTCAAAAACATCTTTTGAAGAATTTTGTCTTCATTTTTGTATATAAATAATCTCATATTACTATTTTAAATTATTCTCTTTTTCCATTTTTCTTACACTAGCGACTAATCTCCCCAAGGTTAAATTCCAAGGTTTAACCTTGAGAAACACATTGCCTTTGCAGTAGCTTCCACTTGTTTGCGTATATCACTTGACTTCAGAAACCATTGTGACTGTTGTTTGTTTGTATGTGGTGAAATCCATCTCAACTTTCACTTATATCTCTTATTCTCAGCTTCATTTAAAACCAGCTTACAAACCAGGGATCCTTTTAGAGTGCTTACTGGCTTGCTATCTTTCCCTTGTGAAAGCTCTAAGCCCACAGTATCACAGTATCTGTAACCCTACTTGCAGGCAGGTTCTCCCAACTAACACGTTCATACACTCACAACCACAGTGGGAGTTTAATGGCTCCTAAACGTAGCCCAGAGGGGCCACACCCTGCATACTGTGGGATCCAACAGGAAAGACAAATGACTGCTGAGGAATCACCAACTGTGAATACAATTTCACACAAAATAAAAATATTCGAATGCAACTTTAAATTACATAAATGGGTTTTAGATATATAAACACATGGAAACATTACAATTCTTTTATAATATGTTTGAAATAAGTCTCTTTGCACACTATTTTTATAATGGAATAAATGCTACATGGGAGTGGGATAAATGCTACGTGGGATCTCAATATCTCAGCTCTGGAAGGTCTAGACTCTAGAGCCTCAATTTTTGCACTCAGGTCTAGGTCTCATGGCCCTCTATCCGAATCCAGAGTTTCAAGAAGATCAGAGAAACTCAAAATTTCGACCCGAAAAAACAAAACAAAAAACGACAGTGGTACCCCTTTCGTGTTTTTTTTTTCGGGGCGAAATTTTGAGTTTCGATAT
>JAOTRC010000034.1:14441063-14466137 GCA_027497675.1 Cyprinella lutrensis
GATTACTTACAATATCCCAAATGTTTCCAACTATTTGTAAATCGTGAGAAAATTGTGATTTTTAACCAAGGAAACGGGGCGTGTAAGTGAGGAGTCGCCAGTCAATGACGTCATATCTGCGTTACCCCCGGTTTCCGCCAGGTTTGACCTCGTACTGCAATAGTAACCATGGTGACAGACGTGGACAACTGGATCGGTTATGCAAGCTCAACAGCGTGAGTGTCCCTAATAGGGTTTTGTTCAAACATTATGGACCATGGCAAGCAGACTTTGAGACAAAAAGAGGACTAAAGCGAAGATCAACATCTTTCGAGATGCCGAGAGCTCCATGTCCGCGACTAACTTGAGTGTTGCATGTTACTTGAGCAAACCGGTGAGCAAATCAATGTATATAAAACTAATCAATGTTATGTAGTTCAAAATGATGAAAAGTTAGAATATGATCTGTATGTTATTTTCTAGCTTAGTCTCATACAGCCAACAAACAACCTAACTAACATTCAACACACTCAAATGCCGTTTACTGTGTTAGCGTAACTGTTAGATCTCAGGCTAGAACGTCTATTAATGAGACCTTTATTCGCTAACACAGCAAGGCTGAGCGTTGCTCGACGGTCACACTTTCCATCACAGGTGACACCTCACATCGAGAGCCTCCTAGCTCGCCAGAAACAGCAGTAGTGCGCCCACATAAAGCCTTCCTCGAGTCTAGCCTTGGGCAAATCAAAGCTCCACACAGGCCACAGGCACTCACAGGGCAGCCGCAGACTCACAGAGGGGTCCTCGCTACGACAGCAGCGGTGCGGGCAAGCGGCCAGAACCTTCCGTTCTCCGCTTTGATGTTCAGAGACGAGCAAGCTTCAGGCGCCCGCCAAAACTGCTCGCATCATCACATTCCCCCCGCCACGAAAAAACACGCCTCTTCTCTAAAAACCGCACGATCAATTATCAAGCCAGTGTGGAAAAGTCTTCTTTAAAGCCCGTGCGCTCATGAATCAGACAGCGTTGATGCGGAGATGAAAAAGAGCTTTACTAATTAGGCCGTGGATGCTGAGATTTACGAGCTACAGAACGTAGTGGCATCCTGCTCCGGTGGGAGCCATCCAAAATCCTGTCCAAACTCCGGCTTATTTGGCTGCTTTACGGCCGCTTCTGCTGACGGATATGATCATTCCTGCATTTCAATCCAGTTGCCACAAAAAAAAACGCAGGATCAATCACTGCCGAGACCACACAGACGCACAACAAACACAAATCAAATCAAACCAGCGAGTGGCCTCTCTCTCTTAAAGCTCACTCCTTTCTGCAGGTCTTATGGGATGTTTTCCTGGAGGAGCTCCTGTGTGAGTCTTACTGAGACCCGGCGTCAGGCTCCAGAGCAGGACACGCAGATGAGAAGCCGACGGCTCAGTTTTCACAAGATGATAGGGCCTCTGTCAAATCCCTTCGACCTTTGATGGCTTTGCCCCAGACTTGGACTGTTACGTCTAACTCTCAAACACTCACAGACACGCAAGTATCTAGATTCATCCGGCTGCTATTTTAAAGTCTTCTCTGTTGCCCATTCAGGGTTCCCACACATGTTGACTGATGATCTTTTCATATGATTTACCTTGTCATTTAATCATTGGATTGACATCGGATGTAAAAATGCAGACTTATAATGTCATGGCTGAGAACCAATAATTCCCAATAAAAAAAACAAACAAAAAATTCTATTGAGTGATGAAATGTTTTCTGTGTTGAGGCAAATCTTGCGATGTCCTAAACTGCCTGGATATTCACACAAAGTGTGCCGTGGTCTGTTAATGGCACATCCGATTCGCAAACTAATGACTCTTTTGAACCGATTCAATTTAATGAATGGTTAAAACAACTGATCTGTCCAACACTGAACTCAAGAGACATAAATCGGAAACACTTTACAATAAGGTTCCATTTATTAAAGTCTAGTTAACTACATTAGTTCTATTATTAATATTAGTTTCTATGCAGATTTACTCCATGACAAAACCACCCCAGTCATTCATTCTTTCCAAAGAGAGCTATTCAAGTCATCTGGTGAAATTGTTTTTATATTGCAATATGTCGCAGAAAAATAAAATCGCAATGTTATTTTTTTACCAATATCGTGCAGCCCTAATCCACGCTATGTGTTTTCATTACAGAGATATTGACATCGGTAAATATCGGTATCGCCCATAAAAGCAATATTAATATCGGTTATCGGTATCGGCCACAATTTTCACTTCGGTCCATCAGTAATGAACTTCATCACACCGTATCTATGTTCTTGCTCACAGCATGTGTGATGTGTTTTTTGATGCTCAAGATGGCCAGTGCCATAACAGAGCCATATAGGTTTGAGCCAGTCAGAAGAAAATCAACCAAGGCAACTAAAATGATTGCAACGGTCTGTTTCAGCATGCTAAATGTAATATGTTTTTATTGCAGAGTAACCTTTTAAATGTGTAAATATCAAGAACATTTCCATTTCATGACCCCTTGAAAGGAAAACATGTAAATTTGGGTAGGAATTTAAAGAGTGTGTCACGAAAGAAAGTGTATTTGCTGTACTGCTACAATTTACTCTTTCCACAGATCCACAGAGATCACCCCAAAAAGATTTAACATACAACACATTTAGTCAGGCATATCAAGTTGTCATATAAAAGCAGACTCCCACTCCTGAGATGGACAGCAGTGTCTTTTTTTTCTATCCCATTTGTTTTGCATCATACCATTTCCCTTCTCTTCCAGTATTCCAAAAGGCAAATTCATGTCCAAGAAGTTTCCAGAAGGCCTGCCAACTAGCTTCTCTGACCTCTTGGCAAGAAATCTTCATCCTAATAGCCCCTACAATATCACAGAAGCCTCTACTGCATAGAAATAAGTTTACACGAGGAAAGACGATGATGAAAAGTTAAAAAAATTATGTCTCTCCTCAGAGGGGCCCTTTAGTTCAATAATAAAAGTGAGACGCTGTAAAAAGATACTCTGTAAAAACAACCCAGACACTCAAAGGGGTCTTACCTCTCATCCTCCTCCATGTGACCAGTAGTGTTTGGAGTGCCCTGCATTGACTGGAGACCCTCCGTCACCCCCTCATCCATGGAGCCTGAAGAAAGAGCAAAATGTTGTTTTTGAACTTCTTCTCCAGTAAAACCATGTCTCAATATTGTGTTTATTTTAAACAGATACTCCCTCAGGAGTTCTCAAAAGTGCATGAAATAATCAAAGAGTAAAGTTCTGATAAGTTGAGGTAAATATGTCATTGTCAATTTAATGACTTAAAGGGATAGCTCACTCAAAAATGAAAATTGTGTCTTCTGAACACAAATTAAGATATTTTGATGACATCTGAGAGATGGATCTCTCCTCCATAGGCTGCTAGGTAATTGCATCTGCCGGCCCAGAAAGTTAATAAAGACATTGTTAAAATAGTCCAAGTGACTAGAGTGGCTCAAGCTTAAGTTTATCAAGTGACGAGAATACTTTTTGTGCACAAAACAAACTTTACTTGACTATTAACACCAACTTTATTTTCTTCCGTGTGGTCTTCTGATGTGAGTTCACGATAGCGCGACGACGCATGCGCGAGAACTGAGAAAATGACGCTCATGATCATTTGATGTGAAAGTGTGAAAGGTAAGCCATTCATTTTGTGGCATTGGTCAGGAACTTTTTATGTTTTCTCATTGGTTTCTCACAATTCAGACATCAAGGAAATGCACACTTTAGACAATACATTTTTAAACACTACATCTAGACCCATTGGCATCATCTTCTCAGTTCTCGCGCATGCATCGTGGGCCTCGCGTGAACTAACTCGAGGCTCACAGAAGAAAATGAATAGTTGAATAAAGTTGTTATTTATTAGTAATTTAATAGTTTGGGGGGTTTTTTGTGCACAAAAAGTATTCTAGACGCTTGATAAATTTAAAATTGAGTCACTGTAGTCTGACTATTTTAACAATGTCTTTACTAACTTTATGCGCCAGCAGATGCAATTACCTAGCAGCCTATGAAGGAGTGATCCAGCTCTCAGATTTCATCAAAGATATCTTAATTTGTGTTCCAAAGATGAACAACAGTCTTACAAGGTTGGAGTAACATGAGGGTGAGTAATTACTGACAGAATTTTCATTTTTGGCTGAACTATCCCTTTAACGGTCATGTGCAATTATTAAGAAAAAAAAATATACAATTTTTCATAAAACTACAATATGAAAGATTTTTGTAATAAAATATCCAAAGATCACTTGCACAGTGTGATATATTTCCTGTGGTTGAGTACAATATCCCAAAAATTCCCAAAGATTTTTAATTTCAGAGTAACTGCTATTCTTGCTAAATAAAAGTATAATTTCTTAAAAAAAAAAAACATACCTACCCGAACCTTGTGAACAGTAGACCTTTAATAACCATGTAATACATACGTTAAATAATCTACATTTAGATCTACTTCTAAATGCCCATCACAGAATAAGTGTAATCAAGAAATTGTATGTATGAATGTAAGGAGTCTTACCAATGGATGAGGACTGGGGGCTGATGAGTAGATCTTCTTGGGTGTGTTCATTGCCAGGAACCGTCTGCTGGTCACTCAGAGAACTGTGTGGGGCACTGACCGCCTGAGAAGCCTCTTCATGCACTTCTTCATCACTCAGCCTTTCCACCTTCACCTGGACATCATCTTCTTCCTCCTCCTCTACCCCTGCCGCACCCCCAACCCCCAGGCTGCGCGGACCCTCGCAGGCGAGGTACTCCACCAGTGCCCGTCCGCTAGAGTCCTGCCCCGACGCTCCGGATGCTTCCAGGAGACCTTCGGGTAGTTTTGACTTCTCTGGAGTAAACCGCCGGTCCACACCGAAAGGGTATGTCCAGGAGAAGGCCAGAGATGGTTCCAGAGCCTGCGCTGAACTCTCAGGGAAGGAGGAAGAGGAGGGAGAGGGGTTGGGGACTTGTGGAGAAGTAGAGGATGCCGGTTGCGGGCTCGCAAAGCCTTTGCGCTTGCGCCTGGATTCGCGGCACGCAGGGATGGGCCGCTCCGGTACACTGCACTCGGATGAGACCGGAGACGGTGAGAGGGCATCTACAGGGGCGAGGGTGCAGCTCGCATGGCCTTCAGGTGGCTCTTGGGGCCTGTGTAAACCCGGGGGCAGGGCACTACCAGGGCCTCCTGCTCCCGAGGATGCAGAGTTCCACAGGATACTGGACTTCATGAACTCAGAGCAAGTGTTGGCTACCGCAAACATCTGCATGTAGCTAGCCGCCGCGAGTACATCGATGATATTCTCCGTACTAATGGACAGGGTGGACGTGTAGGCGTATTCCAGAAGAGGGGCGAAACCGGCGACAGTCACGTGTTGAAGATCCAGCACATGTTTGTTATCTTCACCTACAATCACAGTGTCTTCTTCAGTCCGCTTCCCAGACAGCTTCGCTCGAAGGAAGTCACTACAGCAGGCTAGTACTACTTTGTGGGCTGAGAACAGCTGGCCCTGCACACGAATGGTCACGTCACAGAAGTGGCCCTCACTGCGCAGGGTGTTAAGCTTGTCCAAAAGTTCCTGGCTGTGGCTGGGGGAGTTGTGAGTGAAGGTTTTCACACCCATCCTTCACAGTAGGACGAGGAGTCTGGGCTGCCTGGACAGAATGAGATACATTAGTCTCACAAAATGGGAAACATTTATATGCAAACTACAACAGGTTTTTGAAGTAATCAAACCGTGATTGAATATTTGAGGTAGGGATGTAAGTTTGCAAGAATATACATAATTGACTGTTTAAAGTATTGTTAAATACATGAAGGGAACACCAAATACCATGCACACATAGCCTATTTTAAAATTATAACTTAATATAATATTTTATATAATTTAAATATTATATTTTATATAATTTAAATAAATATATTACATACAAACTACTGCATCATTACAGAAAATAGATATGCTTTAAAAAATAGAGAATTTTTTTCCCCAAGTAATTTATCAATCTCACTGTCGCTGATAAGGAATATTCTTTCTCACTGCTAATCTAACAGAGCTAGATATGCACATCTTCAGCACTTTTTTCATTTCCAGTGATCCTTATGACACAAAGCACAAGCACATACTTAGAATGATTCAGAGCTGAAGAATCCTGATTTTGTAACTTTTCCAAGCCCAAATAAACTCCCTCAAATGACATCTGCTGAAAATTGGTTTAGAATTGCTTGGATCCAACTGACAGCTAACAGAGTGATGGCAGATAAGTCTAAACTATACAGATGTCCAAATGAGTCCGTCTCGGTTTAGAGAGAAGGAGATCATCTTTGGTCCTTGACTCGAACTGTTAAACATTTACAACTGCAGTGTCTAAACAAACAAGGAGATGAAGCAAGCTAAGAAACAACTAAGAAATTCACTTAATTCTTAGAAAGATTATACTTTGAGTTCTTAGAATGGTAAGCTGCATTCCACACAGTGACAGAGACTTTACAAGATTTTTGGGACAAATGAAAGCGTAGGGCTATAAAATAGCCATACAAAAAAAACCCTTTGCCTCAGCACGTTTCTGATTTATTGCTCCAGCAGTAACTGCACGACACGGTTGAAATACTGATAAAACCCAACCACTTCTTTTTAAAGGTGTCAATACTCTAAGCCAGTTTTTTTTTTTTTTTTTTTTTCGCCTAGGGACCCACAAGAGTTATTGGGGGGGCCATGAAAAATTGAAGAACAAATAAAGAACTAAAATATTTTACATGGACAATCCACGGATAATTTAACACTTAATTGTTATACATTTCGAAACTGACATCTTTATATTTGTTTTGGGAGACCTTTACCACAAAATTAAAATTGGCTCTTATTCACTCTCAATGTTTTCCCAAACCACTACGATTCATTTTCTTCTGGGGAAAATTAGTGCAAGTAATGCCTTCTTTACGGTTGCTATTTTTTTTTTTTTATGTATAAATTTTATACTTTGTGTGTGACTCGTTTATAATGATTCCTTTTAACAATGTTGTTCAATGTGCTGACATAAATTAAAAGTAAAAATTAGAATTCATGAAATCAGCTTACAGAGGCTACATCTAACATTATTATAAAGAAAGAAGTTAAAAAAATAAATATATATATATTCAACAAAGAAAGTTATGGAAGTCCATTTCTTTGCCAAAGCAATGGTGCGAAACAACTGTTATGTTATTATGGTAGTTGAATCAGTTCATTATGAATCTGGCAGGACAAGACTCTCTAGTTAATGAATGGGAAACATATGACTTGGTATCTAATATTTTATATCATTATTTATTATGAGTATTCTCCCAATATTTCAATATTTATAAATGAGTCACACACACGCACACAGACAGTATAAAATTTATACATGAGGCAATGCTTGCACTAATATTATTCGGTCAAAGGTATGTGTTCCCCAGAAGAAAATGAATTGTAGTGGTTTGGGAAAACAATGAATATGAGACAATTTTAATTTTGTGGTGAAGGTCACCCAAAACAAATATAAAGATGTCACTTTCGAAATGTAGAACGATTAAACGTTAAATTATCCGTGGATTGTCCATGTAAATTATTTTAGCTCAGGGAAAATGTGGCAAAAGTAGATACACTTAAATGTTAGTCAATATCAAAATTCCAGAATTAGTCATAATGCATCTATAAGTAATAAATGGAGAAGTTATTGCAGGACACAATGACATCTTGTTGATGGCTGTCAAACTTATCCTCGGGGAACGTTAAAGGGGCGTGGCTTTACACATGATTCGCTTTTAGTTTGTGTAACAAATCTCAAGCATGCATTCTAGCAGCTGTGACAATCTCATTCTCAACCTGACCATACCAAAGGTTTAGATTCAGGCATTTAGTGCACACCAAAAGCTGCGCATTTTGACAGGTTGAATGTGGCCTGCTATTGTATTGTACGGCGTGTAAAGTAAATTCGAGAGTAAGGTTAAAATGCATTATATGAAAAACCCAAGAGTTAACAATGTGTTAATACCGAAAACTTGTGCAGAAAATATACTCAGGAAGAATAGTAAAACTTGTGCTTTACCGTTTACAAACAAAAAAACAACGTCCAGCTAACCAGCAGCATTGATTGGCAAGCTCGCTAATCTCTGACGATGACAACAACAGCGTCGTCAGTGTCAACACAGTGTACAAAACATTACTCGAGTTGGATGAATGTCTTTCAAGCTCACCGGTAACAAAGAAGAACGGTCGAATCCAGTGAAATGTTATACAACTATGATGAGCGCATGAATGTGAGCCAGCAGCGAGCTAACTAGCTGCTAGCATTCTGACACTTGCACAGAAGTACTGTCGCTTGTTGAAAGCAGAGTCACATCCCGATAAATCACGAAGTCGAGGGACCCCCGTTTGTATTAAAAGGCAAAGTCATACAAAAAGAAGCCTGCTCAAAATTGCATTATGTATAAAATGCATTGGTATCTCCTCTGACAGGTTTGAGGCTGATGTTTACATACTGTATCCCAGAATGCTTTTCACGGGGATTGTGCGACTGACCTTTCATTTTTAGTGACGACCTCAAAGGCGCTGTGATGACGCAGTAACACAAAATAAAAGCATGATTTTAATTTTTTAAAAACCATTTGTAGAATATTTAAGAGTTTTGTTTCAGACAGCAATGTTAACTTACTGGTCTAGAAAGCTCTCCTGTTAAGTGTTGTCTTTCTTTTTATTTTATTTTTAGAAAAAGTCAACACTCACTGACTGTTGTTTTATGTCAGTTGTGGGGCAAGGTACTAGTCTGTTCTTATTAAAATAAGATTTAAGTTTTAATAAAGATTTAAAAAGTAGAAAACTTTACCTTGTATTCTGTATTGTATGTATACAGCTTTTTTTGTTCATTGCTGAAATGTTTTATGAATGATAGGTAACAATTGTCTAATTGACTCTTCAATGTGTTGATGTGGAAGCCTAACAAACGAATAAGGAACAGTTTTATTGTAGACATATTTTATTGATTTAAATTCATACATCAATCATGTATAAGACAGACAGCAGCATCAAGGAAAAAAAAAACTTTAGGTGTTAAAGGTAGAAAAAATAAATAGTTTGTAAAAGGAAGCTATAACAATAGCATTGTGCAGACCTTCATTGAAGGGATAAAATGCTTTAGTTTCAAATATGCACCATTCAAAAACTTGTATACTTTTGACTCAAACGGAATGCAAATCTTTTCTGTCATTTTTTCTTTATGGGTCCTATTCGGTTAGATTATAGGCATGCTAATTTTCCAACAACATATCAAATTTAATCTCTTTTAACCACAAGTGAAACAACTCTTGCAATTATTGAAAAATGTTCTTCCGGTAAAGACAAAATTCTGTCTCATTACTGATTATTTTCTCTTTATTCTTATGATGGGTGTGAGGGTATGACGATGTATGTATTTATACAGTGTCAACTAAAGCTTGGAGGAGTAAAGACAAATAAACCTAAAACATTGCAAAAATGCATGCAATCTCAAAGTGTCTTTCACAGGAAATGGTTTTTTTTTAGTCTTAGTAATAATTGCAATTATCTTGAGGGCACGTGTGTGTCCAATAATATACAGTAATTATCCACTTTTAAAAGAACATTTAGCAATAAATTACTTTCTCCTGTAAACTCACATATGCCAGTATCGGTTAAATTATATGATCCCCTTTTAAGTAATGTGCACCAGTGGATGCTACATTTTTTAATTTAATGCATGCTTTGCAGTCTTTACACCGTTGCTGTAAGACCAGGGTAGCTTGTTGCCTAATGGCTGAATAACAACAGTGTGTGAGAGAAGGCAGTTCCACTTTGATTCTACATTACAAACAAAAATCATTCATCCAAATTAACAGTCGTAATCAGGTAACATTTTAAAAGTAAAATTAACATATTTGTATCTATTCCAACAGCTCTTATCTCTGTGTATGTTATTAAAATAGAGCTATTGTGTGGCCAGTAAAAGACTGTAATTCCAAATACTGTTTCTTCCAGTGTTGTAATATGAAAAATCTCAAAGCCTTCATGGGTAATACAGTATTAAAAGTAGTAGATATAATTACAAAACAGACTCAATGCTACAAAGCTGGCAATTCAAATAAATATGTGTAATCAATTTGTCTAGCATGTTTGAAGAACATGTTTTTTGTGTGTGTTTTTACGAAAGTGGACGCTCTGACTTGAATAATTTATGTGACCACATTCTGGTATATCTTTAAATTTGGACTTGTTCCATATGTGGAGTAAACTATACTACATTATGGAGGTATCTGACAGATGTTTGAATAACATTTCAGCAGGTTTGTTCAAAGGTTTTGCTGTTTTCCAAAGGACTCCTCTCTAAACAATTGAAGCTTGTATTGACTGAGGTAGATCTCCGTGGGAGGTTACCTTTGTGGTTAAAATTAAACTAAATAAGACACAGAGAATTAGATTAAACTATGATATAGGTAATAATTCATAGCAAATACCCTTGTTATGTCTAAGAGCTCCTTTGGTTGCTTGTAAAACTTGGTAGTGCTTTCTCAATCACTACAGACACAAAGGATCCCACCACCTCCTCATTTTCTAACACTGTATACTTTGTCAGCTTTAGCAGTCCTGGTAAAAACATTCTCCTACAACTACCTCTGGCCTCTTATCTGGGTTGCACTTCTCCTCCCCTAGAACCTTGCCCATGTAGTCCATGCAGACTACAGTACGGTGGCGCTCTCCAGGTCCACAAGTCCGTGAGCATGCTGACCACGGCCCCATTTGCCAAATGGGACAGGGCAGATCACCACAGGGCCGGATGTCTGCCGGTCGCAGGTCGGGATCGCAGAAGTAAGTCGGGGATCCTTGCCCATCTCTACACTCCACGCTTCTTCTGGACCATCCAGCACCACAGCTCTTGGAGCACTCAGACCATTCACCTAAGGCCCAGTCAGCTCCACCAAAAGGCAAGATAACATGTGCCGAAATCCTGCTCTCGGTGCCAGGTTTGCTAAAAGGCACATCCCTTGGCAAAAAGAAAGTATACTTTATCCTAGGTGGTGAGGTGTCCCCAGCAGTGGACAGCAGCTGGACAGTGATGGGCTCCCGAAGTGTGTGAAAGCTGAGGAGTCGCTCCAAGGTGGTGGAAGAGCCACTGTAGCGAAGCATGGCACCAGGCACTGGGATATCCTGCTCTGCCATAGACACTGAGAAATTCCCATTCAGGATGTAGGTTCCGTCTTTTGCCTTTACCGCCAAGTAGTTACCATCGTGTGCGATGCCTCTATGGCTGCGTTGCTTTATGTCAATATTAGTAGCCCCAGCTGGGATGGTAACAATATCAATGTAGCCAATACTGTGGAGATATTATAAGGAAATAGTATATCATAAACTAGAATGATATGTATGATATATCCATACCATATTGGTTACTGGCTGACAGTACACTCATAAAAATAAAGGTTCTTTATTGGCATCTATTGCAAACTTTTAACATCCATGAAAGCTTCCCACTGCACAAAAGATTCTTGATAGTGGAAAATAGTGGAATTATTAAAATGTTCTTTAATCAAAATTTCATGGTTATGGTCTATTATTTTGATATTCTGTTTTGTTTCCTTCAGTTCTTGTTTCCCTGCTCTGTTTAGTTTTGGATTTCTTGGTAACTGGTTATATCTTAATTTGTTCTTATGGTTACACATGATTTTCACCTGTCAGTCATTATGTTTGCCTGGTATACTCCCTGTTATGTTTAGTCAACTTGTCAGTCCTCATACTTAATTTACGTGTGTAGTTTCCTATACTCTTCTGAGTGTTCTCCTGTGTCATTCTCCATGTTCATTAAAGACTGTTTTGTTATCTCTCTGCCCTGCATTTTGGAGTACTACACAATGTTACAATAAGACAAAAAAGGTTCTTTTAAGAACTGTTGAATGAAAGGCTCTTTGGGCAACACAAAATGGCTATTCTATTGCACTGCTATGAAAAAAAAAACACTTTTGGAGCTTAGACTTTTGAATTTATCAGTATATAGTGACTCACATTGGATACTTAATTGTACATGTTGATTTCCCCTAATTTTTCATACATTGACTACCTTAGATATTTAAAAAAAAGAATAACTTAATAACACTGTTAAATTAAAAATCTTTAGCAAATCTCAAAATTAATGTCTGTTTTTCATTCTATATATTATAATGTTCTGAAACCTAAATTCAGTTGTAGCACTGATTTTAGTGTTTTATTTTTAATTTATTTAGACAAAATAATGTGCAATTTTAATATTGCTCATACAGTAACATTAAATTATTTTTGGATAGAATATTAATTTCAGTGTATCCTTATCCAAAACTAAATATGCTCAGTTATATCAACAGTTTTCTAACATTTTAATAGTGCTTAAATATACTTTTATTTATTTATTTTTACTTACGTAGCTTTGTTTAGCGATCCACTTATTTTCCTACAGGTCGTACTGTCGCCTCCACAGATACCACACTTATCCAGCTTTTCATTTGAGCCTATGACCTGGTCACAACCGGCTTTTATGCACTGGCCCTGAACACAGATAGATGTGGTGTCTGGCCCGCAGGTGGTGCCATCCACAACCTGCCCAGAACATACAAAAGATCAGCATTAGAATAAACAGAAACACTAAACAATTACTTAAAGAAACAATGTGCATTTATATTGCAGTGGCAGCCTAAGTGCTAAGTGCAGTTTCTTCTGTTCTCACATAATGGCTATTCCATGTAAAGTGGAATGGCCAAAACTCTGGGCTGATGACGCAAAACCAACTACATTTCAGCTGTATCTGAAATATCAGTTACAGAGGTGCACTCAAGAGCTTAAGGAAGTAGCTGGACTGTAGGATTCTGGTTCTCAGGTTTCACATTTTACAACAAGGAAAATATTTCATGCATGAGAGTTTAGTGGGAGTGTAAAGATATCAATGGGCCTGTGGCAAGAGGGATGTCTAAGAAAGAGATCATCTGACATCTTAGTAAAGCTTTAAAGCAGGCAGTTACACAGAAGAGACTAAAATGTCTTTCACATATTGTCATTATTGCTGATCAGATTGGATTAAAAAGAAAGTGTTTTCAACGGATCTGCACCTTGGCTTCAAAAACTTTGAATTCATTGCTCCCTTTGGCTCGGCAGACGAGTTTGCAGCGGTCACGTGGAGAGACACCAGAATATTTGGGGATCCACTGCTTTATGTTCCCTTGAATGTCCAAATAACGATCACTGTTATGCTTCTCACACTGCTCCTCTCTGAAGCTTTTGCCTGTGAATAAAAAATAAAAGTCACTCACGCACTACTAAGAATAATGGGATCATTACAAATGCATTGGTTTTTGACCTCTTCACTTCATTCATGTGACATACAGTATGCTAACCAAAGAGGTTTATTTATAAAATGTTACCATGGTCTTCTGGGCAAGTCTGAGTATTGCAGGACTGGTATTTGACCCTCTGTCCCACACAGTACAATCCCCCATTCTGTGGCACTGGAGCAGTGCACTCACGGTGAGAAAACTCCACACCCCCACCACATGTCCGTGAGCACAGCCCCCAAGGTCCCCACTCTCCCCAACCACCATTGACTGGCACCTGGAAAACAAATAGAGGCTTATACATTTCACTGTAATATGATGCACCTAGTAGAAAATAATCCAAAAGAAAACATAAACGAAAACGCCTTGGTTACATATGCATCCCTAGTTCCCAGAAGAAGGAATGAGACGTTGCGTCAACACCGTGGGAACGCCTCTGCGCATGTGCGTCGTGAAACACGTATGGAATCAGCCCAATGGTGAAACGGAACGTCATAGGAGGGTGATGTCATCGACCAGGAAACTATAAAAGCGGCCCAAAAACACACGCGCGGCAGCTTCTGATATGCCAAAGCAAGTGCTAGCGGGCATGCCGAGAGTATGGCAGAACGACGCAGCGTCTCGTTCCCTCTTCCGGGAACTAGGGTTACATATGTAACCGAGATGTTCCCTTTCAAGGGAACTCGAGAAATTCAAGGGAACTGCATCAAAGCTGTGGGAACGCTAATACCCACGTTGCCAAGTGCAAGTACAAGTGCCCGTCATATGAAATTAGAGCGCACAGAGGACAAGATCACCTGCACCCCTGGAGGTCTGAGGTCCAAGTCATAGAACCTAACAAACGTGTGCGATGAGGACCATCCTGCCGCATCACAAACATCATGAAGGGAAACTCCTGACAATAGAGCTTTAGAAGCAGCCATACTCCTAGTTGAGTGCGCTTGAACAGCCAAAATTGAGGGCTGACCAGCCGACTCGTAAGCAAGTGAGACGGCCTCGACCACCCACTTGCTCATCCTCTGTTTAAATGCAGGACACCCCTTCCTGGGTGGTCCAAAGCTAATGAACAACTGTTAAGAATATCTCCAACGGCCAGCTCTATGGACATAAGCATCCAAGGCCCAAACAGGGCAGAGCAAATTAAGTTTATCTTGGTCTGACATCAAAAATGGAGGAGGACAGAAGGCCTGCAGAACTATAGGTATAACAATATTAAAACTTTGGAACGTAGAACGGTCAAGGGTGGAGAAAAGCCTTCACCAAACCAGGTGAAAATTCCAGCCACAAGGGAGAAACCGAGAGTGCTTTAATGTCTCCAAATCTCTTGAGAGACAAGATAGCAAGTGGAAAGGTAGTTTTTAGAGTGATGCATTTCTCAGAAACTTCTTCAATGGGCTCAAAAGGATACATGGAGAGACTTTCTAATATGATGGCCATATTCCAAGATGGCACCCCTCGTGGAAACTGCTCATCTCAGCCTCAAAGTACCACAAAGAAAGCAAGTTATTAGTGGGTGTCTCCCCAAAGAAACTCCACTTAAAGGGACGTGTTAAGCAGCAAGTGCAGCCACGTAAATCTTCAGTATGGAGGGTGATAACCCTGTGGAGAAACACTCCTGCAGGAACTCCAGCACTGGACCCACTGGGCAGTTAACTGGGTCCAACCGGACATATGCCATTCAGGGCATATATCTTTCTTGTGCACAGAGCTCTGGAGTGGAGGATGGTCTCAACAAACTCGGTTGAGAGACCTGAACTTATGAGCTGGGCCCCCCCAGAGGCCAAGCCCACAGTTTCCAAAACTCTGGACGGGGGTGAAGAATCATGCCTCTCGCCTGAGAGAGTAAGTCCCTCCTGATCGGAGGGATCTCCAGAGAAGAGCTGTCGAGGAGAGATACTAGGTTGGCAAACCATACTCAGGCCGGCCAGTATGGGGCTACCAACAATAGACTGACCCCGTCCCGGTGAACCCTTTCCAGTACTCCTGAGAGCAGAGCAGAGCCACGGCTGCACCATAGCGTCCAACTCCAGCGGGCTGGATGGCTGAGGGAGAACCACAGCGGATAGTGTGATGTCTCCCTGGAAGCGAATAGGTCCACCTCGGCATGACTGAAACTCTTCCACAGGAGCTCCACCACCTCAAGATGGAGTCTCCATTCCTTGGGCCTCGGCCCCTGCCTCGACAGGGTGTCCGTCCGTTCATTTAGATATCCTGGAATATAAATTTCCCTCAATGAAAGTAGCTTCCCCTGGGCCCATAGGAGGATCTGGCGAGCCAGCTTGTATAATGGATGAGAACGCAGACCCCCTTGATGGTTTATATAAGAGATCACTGACATGTTGTCTGATCAAACAAGCACATGGTGGCCCCTCAGGTCTGGGAGGAATTATTTCAGTGCCTGAAACACCGCCAACATTTCGAGACAATTTATGTGCCACGAGACATGATGGCCCCCCAGCCCGTGAGGGAAGCATCTGTCATTAGTGTTACACAAGACTGGCCTCTGGAGTATTTTGAACAGCAAACACAGCGCCCTGTAATGGCACACCGGCAGGGAACAACTGGTTTGACTGCTCTGTGACCCTCCTCAGAGGGAGTAAGCATCCCTCTGAAAAGCGCTCGCTGGGACTCTGGCATAAAGGCAGGGTTGGCAGAAAAAGGAAAGCGGGGTGTCCAGACGGAAATTTTTATCTTTTTCTTTGATCCCAGAAAGATTCAACCACAGGTGCCTCTCTATGGCCACCAGGGGTGCCATAGAAAGGCCAACTGACTTGGCCGTCTCCTTTGATATAATAAATCAGTTTGGTATGCCTGCAAGATAGACATAGTATGCAGGCAAGCCGCAACCTGACCTGTCGCCATATAAGGTTTACCCAACAAAGCCGATGTATTTTTGAGTGGCTTGGAGGGTAATGCCAGTGCTTTAAATGACAATGATGCCTCAGAGGAGAGATGGCTCGCAAGCACCTCTTCAGCCTAGGGCATCGTCATGTAGCCATGAAGTCTAGTCCCTGAGATGTTAGAATACATAGAGCTCTGGGGAAACGGTAGGATACCTGCTTCTTCCAGGACTTTGAAACCTCAATGTGGAGGACAGGGAGGAACGCTAAGCACCGGCATGGAGATTGCGCGTGACAAGGCAAAAATTTGGATTTCATGTTAGACTCCTGCCTAATAGCTTGCCATTCAATGCTTAACTTAGATACTGCATGAGTGAGCACCTCTATCAGCTCCTTACTTTCAGGAGAATGAGGTGGCGAATCCTCATTATCTTCCACATCAATACTGACAACATCCAGCTCATCAGAAAGCGCTGCTCTGTCTCGGCAGAAACGGGACCCGATCTGCGTGGATCACGAACCGAACCACTCTCCTCAAAGAGTGCTCGGCGGGAGCGGAGCGCTCTAAGGGAAAAACGCTTGCAATGCTCGTAATCAGATCCCTCGAGAGCTGACTAGGCATGCTGAACTCCCAAACAACACATAGATCGTGATTCGTGTGTATCCCCACCCGTTAGATAGCGCATGCAGGGATGAACACACTTATATAGAGCTGTTCGCTCGCTTTTTTGAAATAGTGAAAAATTCCTGCCGAGTGATAACTAAGGACAGACAAAAACACTTGAGATAATGATGAACATATAACGCTTGCTAAAGGCAAGGAAGCTGTCACGCTTGGGTTTTGGGGTGCTTTATAGTTTCCTGATGGATGATTGAACCCGCCTATGACGTTCCATCTCGCCATTGTACTGATTCCATACGTGCTTCAGGACGCATGCAGAGACATTCCCACAGCATTGACGCAGCTCGAGTTCCGTTGAAAGGGAATAAATTTACTGTTTTTACTGTATTTTTGCATTTTACTAATACATTTTAAAAAGCAATTTATTCCTTTGATAGCAAAAGCTCAATTTTCAACAACCTTTACGCAAATTTCAGTATCACATGATCCTACAGAAATCATTGTATGCATATTGTATGTTGATTTCATGCTCAAGAAACATATTATCAATGTTGACAAAAGCTGTGCTGCTCAATATTTTTATGGAAACCGTGATGCATTTTTTCAGGATTATTTTATGAATAGTATGTTCAAAAGAACAGAACTGATTTGAAACAGAAATCTAACAGTAACATTATAAATGCCTTTACTGTCATTTTTGATCAATCTAATGTGTCCTTGTTGAATAAAAGTATTAATTTCGTGTCCTTGCTAAATAAAGTATTAATTTCTTAAAACAATTAAACAAAATTATATAAATAAATAGTATAAAGCATTTTTTATTAAATAATTATATTAGCTTTTTATGTAATTTTATTAAACACTGTATGTAAAATCACAATCTTAGTTATATGTAAACTATTATAAACTTCAAATATATATACATATACAACTAAGTGTATTATCTGAGTCAATCACAGTGCTCATCTTGACCCCTGATGTAGTCTTGCAAACTCCTAAACATCACTTCCAGTAAGAGTAGTGCTGACAGCATGTGAGCATACCACACTGCATTTCTGTCAGGGTTTTTTATGAGTTGGCTGAAGGATGCCTTCTCTCACCCAGGCCGTCTGGGATCACAAGTTTTTATTTTATTTTTTACACTACACCAAATATTATCACACTTTTTAAGAGGCTTTGAATACATGCATCTGAAAATGTTAGGCTCAAAAATAATTGAGTTTTTTAAGGCTCCCTCTATATAAACTGTCTTTCTGCCATTTAGAAGCTGGATTTAAAGTAGATTGATTATTTTAAGCTGCTCAGAGACAGGGCCTGGTTGGGATCCAAGAGGAGGAATACGTCTGACTCTAAGACTTTTTCAAACATGTAAACAGTATGGTGAAAAGAATGTGCCATCTTTGATGGCAAAGGAAGGAACACACGTAAAAGTTTTGAATAATCAAAAGAGAAAATTGGGACAGTATGTGCTACAATTAGAACAAAAAGGGAGTGTAGGGTGATGCAAAAGGGTTCATAAGCAAGACGTCACCTAAAATGTCAGATACTTTTTAAAAGTGGTGCCCATAAATCTGTACAGAGATGTTACACCCCCACCCCCCCACCATACCATATACGTGCTGACAGGTGAAGTGTGATAATACTGGATGACGCACATACACATCCTGGCCATGCATACCTTCCCCTCTCCCGCCTCCTCCAGTGCACTCGACACACATAATCCCTCACGACATCGCCTGTCCTCCCCACAGGGAGTACCGTCAGCCCAGGGGAGGCTTCCATTCCGGGTAGTGCACTGTCTCTTTCCTTCTTCTTGACACCACAGCTGTGCACATGCCTGCTCTTTAGGAGCATTAGGACACTGGATGTATTTGTCCCCGAACATCTGCTGGCACTGACGTTGTAGACCAAACGTATGGCCGGGGAGCTCAGCGGTTAAAGGGATGGTCATCTCAGGTGGATCCAGCAAACAGTCACCTGAAGAATACATAAGCAGGGTCTTTTTCAGCTTTATGTTTGTACAGATATTCAGCTGCCAGCTCCTGTAATGATGCTTAAGAGGTTGTTTAGACTGTTTTCTAAAAGCCTGTTGCCATTGACTGAGTGTTTACTTCAAATAAAACAATCTCTTACATTCGACTAGTCTAAAACAGGTGTGCACCTTAGCTTGAGGGAACTATTTTCATAGCAGAGAGATCTCACTGTTCCTCCTCTAATCCCAATGTGCGTAAGACTTAATAGTCTCCTACTTGGAGATTTCCATTATTTAACCTATTATTGTGGAGTTAGCTCACTCCAGAACAAAAAATCAAATCAGTAACAAAAGAAAGTATCATATAAGGAATGTCTACCCTGAGTCCTTTCTAAACATAAATAAAGATTAAATAAAGATATGGAGACATGAATAAGGATATGGAGACAGTATAACACCATAAAACAATAATGCAGACTTCTTGACTCCCTTTGTGTTTTTCCAAGACTGATAGTCAAATCTTAATTAGGCTTAAAATATTGAGGACACATTAAGAATTTGTTTCAATACAGCTTTGCACACCTAAAATTAATATTATGAATGCTTAGTAATGAAAGGCTTTTGTTGAAACGGATACAGGAATTAAATTATCAACAATAGAAAAAATAACAGCCTTGAAGTTGTTTCAGTTTATCTACCTGTGGCAACAGTACGACCGGTAAAGACGGCATGTGCTTGGCTACGCATAATGTTTCTGTGAGGGAAAACAGTTGTTAAACCTGGAATGTGTGAGTCACTGTAGATGAGTCAATGGAAGACCGGGAACGAGAGCGTGTAGACTGAGATATCGACGAAGATAAATCAAAAACTGGAGAAAAAAAAAAATATGTCCACGTATTTAGTTGTCACTTTTCTTATCTGAGCTCATCTTTATATTGTGAATTGTTCTATTTAATTTGAACAACAGTTAACCCCAGGAATCCCTATAGGCAGTCTGGACAGATCCCCCTCGGCAAATCTATAGTCCCTTTTGAAATATCTTTCGCTTCATGAGGTTACAACTTCAGAGCTTCATAGATAGGACACTAACATTCAAAAGTTTGCGGTCACATTATTTTTGAAAGTGATACTTTTATTCAGCAGTGAATAAAAATATATAGTATATAATATTATATCAAAAGTGACAGTAAATACATTTACAATGTTGCAAAATTTTCTATTGTTCTTTTGAACTTTCTATCCAACAAAGAATCCTGAAAATATCATTGTTTCACAGCTGCTTTCAAGGTTGATAATAAGGAATGTTTCTTGAGTATTAAAAAGGTAAAATTATTATAAAAGTAAGTATATTGTGTGTGTGTGTGGTGTACACAAAAGGGGGCCAGGGATTCCTTCTTGCCTGAAAGGGGGAAGGTTTTGAGATGATAACGTCTGTGTGAAGCTGGCTCATCGATGGTTTTATTTTGTTTTAAATCCCCCTATCGCAATGAAAGTGTCAATGAACACCATTAGGAACAGACTTTCTGGTGCTCGCGGGTGAATTACTAGACGTGGGTCAAATGTTAAAAGCTTTCCTACATGTAGAATTGAATGATTCCCAACTGACACAGTCCAGATACCTTACCGTAGAAACGCAAAAATCAGAGTCTGAGGATGTGAACAGCTGCAGGTAGAACATCACGGGTTGCCATCTTGTAATTACGGTTACGACATGGTGTGAACAGAGAATAAGTGCATTGTTTTAATACTATTTCACTATATTACTGTTTTACTGTATTTTTGATCAAACAAATACAGCCTTGGTGAGCATAAGAAACATTAAAAAAATCAGGGGTCTTACAGATCCCAAACTTTTGCACATAGTGTATATATTCATACAAAGCATGGGTAGATGAAGTGAGTGAGAGTGAGCTTGCTCTGCAAAGACTGTTAGTTTTGACACTCTCAGCAAAATTACACAGTGTGGTCCAACCAGCCCATTATTAGTGGTTAGGGAGTAAGTTCAGACAGAAGAGGCATTTAAACAAGAAACGTGCAAAACACTGGAAGAAAGTAAATTCATAAAACACAGGCATCTACAATATAGAGATTTTTAACCGCATATTAAGATCAAAATTATAGAGTAGATTCTCTGTGACATGTTTCCATTAACTTTAGAATGACAGATTTACAATTTAAGCCAAATGTCTCAAAAACTTCACTGAATATTATTGTCTTATTTTCCCTCTGGGTCTCTGGGAAATATGCACCATTATGTTAGGCCAAAACCAAACAAAAACTGAAAACCTAATGTCAACCGAGAGAAAACCAGCGGTTAATAAAAGATACACTCAGAAAGACAAGAGCAAAACAAATGGTACAGCTTCTCTGTGAGTACTTTTTCACTCACGTAAAACTTTTTAAGAACGGAATAGATTAAAACAGTATGTTGACAAACAGAGAAGGATCATACCGTGACCATTGTCGAAGAACTCTGTGATGTATAGAGCACTACATGGAGACCAGGGAAGGGTTTTGTTGAGGTGAATGAAGAACGGAGCCATCAGATGATGTCCATTGAGATGCCCAAACCATTTTTCACAATTTCTTGAATCATCATGTGGCATGCTGAGAACATGGCCTGAAAAAAGGAGAAGAAAACTGAAAGATGTACATGTACAGCGTAATAACTTTCACACATTGCTGTGCTCCTCAATATAACTGTGCTCTATGTATCTTTCATTGATGTTTATCACTGCAGGTCACTGTGTAGTTTTTGACTTTCCAGAGGGTGTCACTTACAACCAAACATTTAAAGAGACAACAATACTGCAGCTACTACTGCAACTTGGTGCTTAATATTTGAACGTTCATAAACCTATTTGTGTGTGCATACTCTGTATGGGTTGTTTAAGCTCACTACTGAAAATATGATTCAGGAAAATGACGTCCTTGGACAGACTACCAACTCGAAATAGAAATTGGCAATACAGTGACTTCAAGCCACTAAAATATGAAAGTATATTCAATAATCGACTAGTCTACTAGAATAATATAATGGGACCTATTTTATTTAATGATCTGAAACGCAAGTATCAAGCGTGAAGCGCAAGTAACTTTGTGGCCGGGTCTTGGGCATCGTTGCTATTTTACCGGCGGGATAAATGATTTTCCTTTTTATAATGTATGATTTGCAAAAATAAAAACTGCTGCATCTGTGTTGATGAGAGAATCAAAGTGTATGTGCTTTGTACACCCACTACATTATGGCCAAGTATGCGCGCTTAAATTAGCATTACAAACAACACACAACATGCCACTGACTTTAGACTAGTTTTTTTCTGGTCAGTGGAGGAATCGTTTTCTGGAACTGCAAAATAGCACTAGGGAATGTTTGCACCGAAACAAGTTCATTTCCTAGTTTACCGACGTGCCGGGTGCAAGATAGGGCCCAAGGTCTTTGAATGGTCTTAATTTTGTTTCCAAAAATATTGACACGTGTTTCAGCATTTTAGAAACAAATTCTAACTTTAATAACTTTAAATTCTATTCAAATTTGAAATCGTTCTACAGCCCTAATATTCACACAAACTGCAGTGTACTTTAGCTGCTGAAAACAGCTGGTTTACATTAATTAATGACTGAGTCTGGAACACATGCTCTTGTCCAGACAGTCAGCTAGGGTGAGATGTCCAACTATAGACATGGAGTCTGTTCATGTGTGTGAACATACCGAGTTCATGTGACACAGTAAATGCTGCCTGAAGGCCATTGTCCTCTATTACTGAGCAGCTTCTTTTGGGGTCACACATAGTGCCAACATCAGCTACACCCAGAGTGTCACAATCCTTATATCCACAAATATCCTGAGGTCAAATAGAGAGAGAGAGAGAGAGTCAAGTGGGCAAATAAGAAAGAGAGATGTGAGACAAAAAAGGAAAGTGAGAAGAGAGGAGAGGAGAGGAGAGAAGAGGGGGACACATCTGAGACACTGATATCCAGCCATCGCTCCATTAGTTCCAGACAGCCTTTTTTTCCCTAAGCAGGCTCTTGCCAGCAAAACATATTTGTCAGTGTTTCCATCGTAAAATGAAGCAAATACATGGCAGACTGCGTACTAGAAAAATAAAAAAAATTGGGGGGTGGGGGGGGGGTTAACTGTGAGATAGCTGGACCACACAGCACAGGCAGACCAATAGGTCTGTCCAGCACTTCAGACAGGGATAATCTTGACTGTGGAAGACGTCTCAGTGAAGCCATGTGAGACGACCAGAGACACACAGACCTCCTCCACTAAATAAAAAACACCTGTTTCTCCATCTAGCCACAGAAGGACTGAGACCTCCATGAGTTCTGTTGTATTGCTCTCATTTTGGCTTCTCCTACATCTATTTTATACTGTGCTAACCCTCTGGATTTGGCAGTACTACAATCTCATGTGTGCTGTCTTCGAGATTGAACAAGGGGCTCCCTGTCGAGCATTGTGATCATGACCCTGTCATTGTCTCAATGAAATGATGTCTTGTTTTGGAAAAGTGCTAGCCAAGTTAAATGTATGTGGTCTGAAAATGTTGGGGAGAAAGTTGCCATCTTTCCTGATGAAAAAAATACTTAACCTACATATTTCAGATTTTAAAAGTTATAATATTTTATTTTTATTTTATTTTATTAATTGGAACCATTTTAGGTTACTGACATTGGTGCACAATGATGATGAGATCTCAATTACCGATGGCTTTCGATTCAAATTTGGATAATTTTGTTCTGTAAAAAAAAAAAAATGTTTTGTTTTTCTTACCTCTCTAGTGAACAAGATGGCAGTGTCATAGTGTTCAGGATGCCTCTGGCTGCCTGGGTTGAAATGCTGTTGCCACATGCAGAAGTTGCGCAGGGCAACACCGCCATTGCTTGAAAGCTCAGGTCCCACTTCCTCATCCTCAACAACCACCATCTTTACTACCACGAGACTAACAGCATTTTTCAGACTTGGATGTGCATAGATCTGAGCTGCCATGGACATCACCGCCAGGAGGTAGTGCTTTAGAAATAAAGAAAGAGAATATACATTTAGTAATGAAACAAAAATGGTCTGCGTAAAACAAATCTTAAAGATACTTAAAAAAATCCACCCCTAGATATATAGCCACAAAAAAACATCTTTTTTCAAAACAACTGTTTTCAGTTTCATACTTTAGGAGACTTTGACTTGATAAAAGTTTAACAGGCTTTTATCCGGCAAAACTTTCCATGTTAGACATATTAATGCAGATGATACACAAACATCACAGTAGACTTAGGACATACATATGTTAAGTTTTTGTTTTTCATTAAACTTGACACTTCATTTTGGGGGGAGAAAATAAAGGGGGTAGCCCAAATCAGAAGGTTTGTGAGACCAAAATATTAAACTTTTCAATAATATGGGAGAAAAACAACTTCTGTCTGGCCTTCTTTTCCAGATGGTCCTTTCACCTCCCTCTGTAGGGTTTTTTCTCCCTCACCGATTCACAGACCAGTTTCATATTTTGTTACAATCAGTGTAACCAACCCCAGTCACCCTCAAACCACAAGTTTTAGTGGTTCTCGACAGTTTTTCTGCATCCACCCTCCACCTCCCGACTCCTTTCTCTTGTCTGGTTTCTATTCCAGCCAGGGATTTGGGGGGAGTACTCTGGGTTTGGGCCAAATTTAGAGCTCCATTCGGACAGCACGGCAAATACGCATACTTTTTACTCTGATTATTTAAATGTGTGAATTTTGCATAAGAATAAAGGCTGCAATGGAAATGTGTCCCTGAATGATAGTTTTACACTGAAATCCTTGATAATGTGAAACAGCATATATGCCAGCTATTTAGATATTTAGTTAGTGGTGCATCAGCTATAATGGATAAACATGTGTATAGATATTCCCTACTTTCAGTGTTCAGTACAGACATTGAGGCTAACAGTGTGTTACAAAAATGTGTTTTTCATGTAGGTCTATAAGTATTAAATATCCAAAAACTTGCTTTTTGGACAAACATGTACAGTTAGTTCGCAAATGTATTTTTACAAAAGACACCATCAATCAGTGACGATCAGTGACGGAAGGGAAGGTCACGGAGTTGTTCAGGGGACCCGCGTATTCCAACCACTGCCAGGTTTGCATTTCTAAGAAACGCAAGTGGGGCTCACTGCAGAGACAAATGACGTCCATCACCACCTTTCTGGACATCATGGGCTAAGCTTGACCTAGTCTAGCTCCACCTCTATGTATCGGAGTCGGATCCAGATCCAACTCCTCCCACCTTACATACACCTAAACCTACCCAACTCCGCCCCCTGATCCCTAAACCCAA
>JAOTRC010000034.1:14466902-14485803 GCA_027497675.1 Cyprinella lutrensis
AGAGAGAGAGAGAGAGAGAGAGAGAGAGAGAGAGAGAGAGAGAGAGAGAGAGAGAGAGAGAGAGAGAGAGAGAGCTATTCTACATTTCTTCAGTAAAAGATGAAGTATTACATTGTGTTTCAGAATGAATTGAAACGTCATTTATGCACCCGAGGGAAAGATCTAATAGCACTGCTAACTTAGCCGATTACTAATATTAAATTAGATATTTGCAAGTTTACTAACCTTTATCTCATCTCCATAGAAACGTGTCATTGAAGCGTCGGCCACTACCAGGGTCTCGATGTATCTCGCAGCAGACACAAATCTTTTTGCCCGTCTCGTTTTGCCGTCTTCGTCTTCACTGGAGTTCTTGTTGCTCTCTTTCACAAAACGGTCCACTTTTATTTGATCAAAGACCATATTTGACGCTCCCCGGTGGTCGGAAAAGACTCGCCTTTTAACTACGTGCACCTGCGTAAAATATTTCCCGGTGGTCTTGACACTTGCTTTAGGCTGAATAAAGTACTCTTCCCCTTGCGTTATGAAAGTACCCTGGATGCCGTGACATAAACTCACAGCAACTACAGATTCCTTTTCGGAGTTGACCGTCCCGGTGTAGAAACAGTCTCTGAGGTCCGCAACACCGTCTCCGTGCTGGGTGACACCCCTGGGAGAACCTCCGCTCCTGGAGGCGTCCAGAACCGCGGGGAGATTCTTCGCTTTAATGCGTTGGACGCTTAATGCTGGAGACACGAACTTGCTGTCCGGCGTCAGGTCAAGCACAAAAAGTTGGCCAAAGGCACTGATCTTAAAACGCGCTCTCTCCTCATTCCTATAAAAAACACCTTTTCTGAATGCAAAGTTTATTGGCACAGTTTCCTCTTCCTCGATTAGCTCACACAGAGCAAACTGAGACATAACATTTACCATGAATAGTATATAACAAACTATTGTGGATACCATTTTTATAGTGAATTCGGAAATATTCAAAACTGTAGCCTGTGTAGTAAAAATAGGCAAGCGGCACTGGACGCACAGATAGTTGTATTTTTAAAACAAATAAGCAGATGAAGATAATGCAAATCCTGTGAAAAACCTCATATAAATATTGACTTAATAAGAATTAATATTAGGCTAAGTCTCGAGAGTTCATAAAAACAGTCCAGGAAGATAATACTCATTCGGCTAACAGTAAGTGAAGAATGTTCGCGTTGCTGGTATTTATACTGTCTTGTGCTTCTCCAGCGTACGCGGTTTATTTTTGATATTCATTCTCTCTCCTCCCCCTCATGCGCCAGAGCAAAAAAGAAAAAAAAAAAAACACGTTTGATCCAATGGGGCTACCAACACGCCCCCTTTTCACTACAGCGGGTCTTACTTTCAGCTATTATTATAACAGCCGGCTGGAATGCTGCAGGACACTCTAAGTATGTGTTGAGTGTCAACCATAGATGCTCGAGACCGTGTCAAACCAGTGAAAATCTTGGAAGGAAATCGGTGTACCCACGAGCAAGGTGACATCTGAATATCATGGCTATGTTAACTAAAAATCAAAATGAATGATTTTGAAAAGTTCCCAAAAAACGTTTTGGAGTGCATTAGTTATTTCAAATAATTAACGCAAAACCCGGAGCTTCTCGCTCTGTGGCATTGATTTAGTCTAGTTAAATCATGCATTCTTTAAACTCATAAAACCTCTAAAAAACCAAGGACAAATCTTAGAAAAAAGGTGGGACATCTAATATGTTACTCACAACACTGTGCGTTTTTCGGCGAGGTCTTCATTATGATAGCGCAGCGTACAGTCTCTGATATCAGGTTGATTTCAAAACGACCGCTAAGGGGCAACATTGTATCATTTGGAGCATAAGTTGGAAACTGGAGGTAACAATTTAACAAGAGATCTTATGGCTTCCTACGGTACAAAACACTGTCCAGTAGGCTACTGAAATGTTTTTGTTGTTGTTGTGGTTGCTTTGAATGGAAAGACGTTATTTGGAAATGATTCGTAGTAGTTTAAAGCTTTTTAATGTTTACCAAACTGTGCTGTAATTGTTTCACCACAAGATGTCGCTCTTACACCTGTGCATAACTGAATGGGTCCACTGACTGAACAAGTCCTTCAAAATGACCAGTTTTAGAGTCAGCAGTCATGACCGATGCTGAATTCAGAACTGTTAGCATAGCTACTCTTTCCATTTCTCCCATAGAAATATATGGTAAAATTAGTACAGTAAGATAGTATACAGTTTCGAATTCAGCAACTGACACAATTAAGAAATTGTATTTTAGCATATATCATTGGTGTGGTGATGCGCAGTGGATAAGGCACATAACTTTAGTGCGAGACACTCGGGTTCGAATCAACTGTGAGGCACCAATGTGCAACTGTGCAAGACACAAACCCTAGTTGCTTCAGATGTGTGCAACCCAACATAGCAATTGTAAGTCGCCTTGGATAAAAGCGTCAGTTAAATTAATAAATGTAAATGGACAGCACCCTACCCAAAAGGTGTATACTGTACAATGAAGCTGTAAGGTAGGCCTACCAATAATATGCATCCTAAGGATATGATAGCCTACCTTTGAGGGGAGACCTACTGCCCCACTGAAAAGCTGCTGTACCCCTATTTTAATTTGTTCTTTTCTGACAGTGTACCAAAAATGTTTCGAAACTGTCAAGCACACAATTATGCAAAAATTATACATATATATATATATATATATATAGGTACCATTGCCTCTCCTTAAATAATAATTAGCCTATAGCCTATCACTCGTGGTTGAATGTTTTAGAAATGGGAAGAGAGATACAAATAAATGTAGCATAACAGATACAAGCTAAGACTAAAACATAAATTAAGATCATAAAAGAATATATTTAAAACGTTGCAGTATATATATCTGTAGTCCATGTGCTGTCCTCCCCTTGCGAACTTCATATCATAAGAGACTGTTTGGATGCTGTAAATGAAGTGGGAGGGGAGCCCCGGCTCTTGGAGCGCTGCAGGCTGATGATGCAAAAGCTCACACAGCCACAAGTACTTGCAGGCTTCACCTTAAATCGAGAAGCATTCATAGTGAGCGCAACTCGAGCACCTCCCCAAAAACTTCTGATGACAAGCGCTAGATGTTTGCACATGACGCGCGCACATAAAGACGACAGATGAGTAGAGCCGCTTCAGTTTACAGGTACAAGAAAGGGATGGATCACAGACCGGCGGATTTCACACTTTATGGACGCGCAAAAGCAACATTTTAGTGCAACCGCATCCTGGGATATTGTTGCATCCACATCTCACTCTATCTCAATTTGCGCTTTATCAATCAATTTTTCTCACGCACAAACATGTTTTTGTTGCTAAGGTCAGTTCTTCTTGTTAACGTGTTCTATGCTCAATTGGAAAATGTGAATTCAATGAAGAGTCAGTTTTGCGTGCCCGTCAGACTGAATCATGTCAAGAACAGTTTAGTCGGTGCAGAAGACAACACGTTGGAGCATAAAGCTGTATTTAAAATAAGTGCATTTGAACAAGATTTTGTACTCGAATTACAATCGGACTCCAGCTTCATTGCTCCAGGTTTGTCGACGCGCGTCGACCCAACGGCTCATAATTCCGCGCACAGTGAAGATCTGAGTCGGTGTTTTTATGCCGGTGAGGTGAATTCCGATCCATATTCCTATGCAGCGCTCAGCTTGTGCAAGGGTCTGCAGGGCGCATTCGGTTACGATGGTTGGGAATATTTCATCAAGCCGGCTTTTAACGACACTGACCGGGATAATTTGCATGTCATTAGACGCAGATCTAACGCCAATATGAGTGGAAACTCAACGTCAAGGTGCGGTGTGGACAGCGATGTGACCCACACCTTTGCGCAGTCTTTGGCGAAGTTTAAGCACATGAAGGAACACCTGAGTAACCTCACTATGTCCGTTCTGAAAAACCGCTCGAAAAGATTCGTCTCCATTCCGCGTTATGTAGAGACTTTAGTGGTGGCCGATGAATCTATGGCCAAATTCCACGGTGATGACCTCAAGCATTACGTGCTGACCTTAATGTCTGTGGCGGCTAAGCTTTACAAACACCCCACCATTCTCAACTCTATCAACATCGTGGTTGTCAAGTTTATGGTGATTAACGAGGAAGAGAAAGGACCCAAGGTTTCCGGGAACGCGGCGATGACCCTGCGTAATTTCTGCACCTGGCAGAAGAAGCTGAACAAAAACAATGACAAGCATGAGGAGTATTGGGATACGGCGATCCTATTCACAAAACAGGTAAGTGGGGTAATGCGCGTTTCGTCAATAGGGGGCAGTATGAGAATCAGTGAATTGAATGATCTGGCTAATGGTAATTTTATCAAGATGGCTTGCACCACTCAGGCGGCTGCAATCTACTTACCCAATAGTCAACCCAAGTTAGACATGATGTATGGTAACACTGTAATCACAGCTTTTAGCTGTTGCACTACATAAGCATAGATATGGTGTTTTAAATATGCATTGTTTGTAAAAAAAATAATAATAATAATAAAAATAATTGCACATGCTTCAATCAGTTTTTATTCTAACCGAATTTTTTGTATAAATATTTGAACACATATTGGTATACAAAGCTTTTATAACTTTGAAATATATTTTGTGTCTCAAAGAGTAATGGGCAGGCTGCAACAAGAGTGGCCTCTCCAGTTAACCTGCAGTTGCCTCATGTTTATAAGTCTTCTTAAGGTCATGGGTCAGGCCTGCCTTGAAGCTACTGCCCTGTATCGCACTATGAGTAGGAATGCGTGCTATGAATCAGCAGATATACAATTCACATATCCACAATTAGCAGAGTGATAAAATAAATTCTTTTGGAGCATTATTTTTAATTGAAAGCATTTAGCAATGATAACTGATTTGAGATTGAACGCACAATGTCTAAATACATTTAAAAAAGTGCAATGTCTTCAGATGGCAGGTCAAATTATTGACATTATGTCAGAGCTAAAAGTCATTTAAACTCTTGGCAGGTCTGAGAAGATTATTTTGGGAGAAAACAGAAAGAGTGTGATCATTCGGAGGTAAAGGGATAGTTCACACAAAGATAAAAGTTCTGTTGTCATTTACTGACCCTCATGTCATTCCAAACCCCTATGACTCTTTTTCTTTCAAGGAACACAAAACATGGCAAATATCTAGGCCACTCTTTTTCATACTATTAAAATTAATGTGGAAGTGTGCTGTCAAACTCCAAAATGACAAAAGGGCACCATAAAGGTGACCTTCCTCATGCACTATATTTTACGTGTTCTAAAGCCACGTTTTTTTCCCTTTAAATTTCAGTTGTTTTTAATGCAAAACTACCACATGGCTCCAGAAGGTTTGAAATGTAGTGCACTAGTCGTACTGACCAATTTAATGATCATTTTATAGTTGATTGTTTTTTGACAATTTTCAACAAAGTCTCTATAAATTGTCGCAAAATTCCAAAACTGTACCTTCCTGTATTCACTGCCGTTTCCATCTGCAATGAACACTAGTGGCAATAAAACACCAATAACCTTTATTTAGTTTTGCATAAATTGTGATGATGTGTAAATTAAAACATAATAATCTTAATTGGTCACCTAATCTATGAAATTGTGCCTGTTAGTGTCTGTAACATCTACTTCTTTCAACTTCACATCTAAAAGTTTCCATTCTTTCCAGCGGTTATCAACTGCTGTCAACGACATTGACCAGGGCAACATTAAGGAATGGCTAAGCTTTGCATTCAGTCTCCAGTCAGTCATATTGCTTTCACACAGAAACTCCTCCTTTGCACTGACTCACCCTTACTAACCCACATGAACTCATTTTAGGCTGTCAGCTGTTTTTTAGGAACACTTGTATGTGTGAAAAACAGCTCCAAATATGCCAGATGAGTGCAACCATTGTATCCTCTAGTAATCTGCTACAGTTACACATGACCTGAGCTGGACATCCAGACCAGTTATGTCTGCAGTCTGGATGACAGCTGTAGTGAATCATTCTAAGAGGAGTAAATGTTTTATTGTTTCTTCTCCAAAGGGAACCTATGAAGCATTTTAGCAAGAGAGCAGGAGTTACTCCCTACATTCTTCCACTCATTATGTTCATTACTCCCTGTGGACAGAGAGAGAGAGATTGTCGGGTTTCTCCATGCTCTTGGATGAGTCAAGATGATCTGGAGAGGGGCTAGACTTGTACATGTGCTAACCTACATAAATGAAAAAGTTTCCAACCTGAGTAGAAATATGAAAGAAATGACAAGTATTGATTGAAAGACAGATGAATGATATGTATGAATGTATGATAGATGAACACTATAGTGGGTATGTGTTGAACATATAGACAAACTGCATCTATAAAAATGTAGATTCACCTGACATTTAAATGGAGATTAGCCTACATTATAATGCTTTGGTAATCCATCATATTAAAGTTTGCTAAAATAGGGAGATTAGCCAACCCAGACATTTTTGTGCTAGTTGCTGTTTTCCATTCTGTTAAAATGAATGGGGACTGGAGCATTCAAGCTTCAAAACGGATCAGAAAAGGATCATAAAAGTACTAAAGTAGGTCATATATTTCTTAAGTCTTCTGAAGCTATTTACTTATAGTTCATGAGAGAAGAAGCACTGTGAATGAATCATACTTGGAGTCAGATCTTTTCAATGAATCAGTTGATCAGGTTTACAGAGCAGCTCTTCAATTGATTTGATCAAGAATCCATCTGATCCAGATCTTGAATTAATGAAGATTACAAGAACTTACATTTTGGACTTTTCCACCCACAAAACTATGATAACTTCAGGAGACATGGAATGTATTTATGGTTCTTTTGCATGCTTTTGAGTTTTAAAGTGCATTTGCTTAAATGGATAAGTGTTACCAGTACATTATTTATATTTTGTGTGTGTATGTATGTGTTCAATAGACAGAAGAAAGTCAAATGGATAGAACTATTTCTTTGTTCATTTGTTTATTTCAACTAGGCCAATGTGTACAAAAGAGTTAAAGGGAGTTTCATACAGCACTTTGGGAGATAGGCCTATACACTAATGGGAGCATCCCCTAACCACAGTCACAGCTGTGAGTGATCTTTACCCCTCTTTCTCCTCTCAACCCCTTTCAGTCTATTCCTTATTACTAGCATTTAATGAGCAGAATCTAAAAAGAGAGAAAACCAGCGTGGACATTCAGCCAGGAGAACTAATTAGTGAAATCAGCCTGCTGAGTTAAAGGGTGGAATAAACATATGGCAGGAATTTAACTTTCTGACCCCATTTTACACCTCTGCAAATGAATAAAATCTTTTAAAAATCTTTTTATCCACCCTGTTCTGTTGAGACCAAATTGTCTGTAAAGTCACCTTTATTTATATAGTGCTTTTTACAATACAGATTGTTTCAAAGTAGCTTTACAGTGATAAGAGGAAATTCATGCACCAAAGATTGTTTTGGCATTTTGCAGCAGTTTCATTGTCTTGCTTAAGTAAGTTCAGTGTTGATTCATTTCCATTGTAAAAATCAGTTGTTAATTAATTAATTTAGGAGGCTTTTAAACTACATAGTTTTCAAAGGAAAACAGAAAATGTTTTATGCGTTCTGGGTGTTCACACAACAACAGCGTTCTGATGGCCTGAGGACACAAACTTGCAATTGCAATCATCTCTGTGTAAACTTCAAAAACGTGAATCTGTAAAAAACAGTGACGGCATGCACATGCCATGCATATTGTGTTTAGTCTAGCCACGCGCATTCGAATGCATATATGTACGCAGACGCGTCTTTCTTTACAAAGTGACATTGCAAACGACTTGCCTGGCATGCATAATACAGCATTTTTGTATTTTTCACGGATCTGTGTGAACAGGAATCAGGTTTCAAGTACATCGTTTCAAGTACATCGTACATCGTACAGAAACAGGTTTCAAGTACATCGTTCTGTCAAATAATGTAGTGGCATCAAAACCAGCAGTGGATTATTGTAGGTATTTTTATTCGCCAATTAAATATTATGGCAGCGAGAATGTTTTTTTTTAAGAAGTACATTTGTTGCAAGAAACAAGAAAAGTCTCAAAATGAGTCATTGTTGGCCAGCCATGCAAAATTGCAACAGTTCATGTTTAATAAAAACCAGAGCAAGAATTGTAACTAGGCCACTGTTGCAAGAGACTGAGAGTCATGCTATGGCAACATGAAACGTAACCATTACAATAGTGACATAAGATGGATTTACAATATTTTACATGCAACTTCAGCACATGTACTACAGTTTATGGTGTACATGTATTATTAAAGGACAAGTTCGGCATTTTACACTTAAAGCCCTGTTTTACGATTGTTTTTGATTAAATAGAATGTTTAAGACTGAAATTTGGACAAAAAAACAGGTTTTATCATAGTTTTTGTCCAACTCCATTGACTTGACTTGGACAAAAACTAAACCTTTTAAAACCAGCATATTTTGCAGCGATGTTTGTGTGAGCATATCAGTGAACACCCCAGACCACTCGGTATCTAAACATACTACACAGAATAAACTGTCACATAACTTGTATGGGGAAAAATAAAAATGGAATAATTCCTGTGCTTCATGTGCTTCTGAGCTAATGTCAGGTTATTTGAGAATGTGTCTGATTACTTAGGCTTGCAGTTTAACACTTAAAGGCCCTGAAATCAAAATGTAAGTTTTATAGCTTTTAGTATGAATATGTTAGCCTTAATGTTATGAATAAGGTGGTGTGATCCAAAACAATGACAACATTCTTATTAAGAAAATATAAACATTCAAAATTTATAGTCTTTCACTTCCATTAAAATGGATCACAGATTTTTATGACATCACCGCAGACTTCAGCTTCTCATCACATCTCCAGTCAAATGCTCTCTAACCTAATCAAATCTAAAGCATCCCACTCCCTATGCTATAAATACCAACTGGCTAAAGTGACCATTGACACAAGACGGAGCAATATGGGCTGGAGATATGTGTTCGGTTGCTCAAAAGCTTGAATTTCATATTGTTTTCCAACTGTTTTTTTAACAATGAAATAGCTAGATTTTATTCACACCTCTACTAATGAATCAAATGTATCATCAGCGCTTGGATTCGCTTCCATTGTGCTGTCAAGTACAACTTGACAACTTGTATTCTGTGAGGTAAACTAAATGCTATTGGCTAATTTAAAAAGCGGGAGGAGCCGTTCAATATGTCCCACCTTAGCATCCATTTTCAGTAGAAATTATTATGTGTTCCAAGGCACTTCAGTGGGCCTTTTTATCATATCTGACAACTTGAAAAACGAAATGCTTTACTTGAGTCTATAAACATGTAGGCCTGGTTTCACAGACAGGGCTTAGATTAAGCCAGGATTAGGCTTTAGCTCAATTAGCTTTTATAAACACTTCTTTAAAAAGAACAATACTGACGTGCATCTTAAAACAAAATAATGGCACTGACATATTTTAAGACGCAAATGTACAAGATCTATGAATTTGATATAAACTTTTTATATATTTTAGGGCTTAAAAGGTTTATTATCCAGTGGCTCCTTCTACTGGCCAACATTAATATCACAGCGTACAATTTGCAGCCTCCAGAGCATTATAAATTTACGAAACTCATGAAATTCAGCTTGTTTGCTCAAATTTGTTCTCTGCGTCATTTAACACTAAAGAAAAGATTGAATGTTTATCAAATGTCTAATATCAGTTATAATTAAGTTTTTTAATATTAAGATCACAAGAAAACAACTTTTATGTTGAGATCATAAGAAAACTTTTGTTGTCGAGGTCTCAAGAAAATTAGGTCGAGTATGCGAAAACAACTTTTGTTATGTTGAGATCACGAGAAAACAACTTTTGTTATGTTGAGATCAGGAGAAAACAAGAAATACAAAATAATGCATTTGCACAATCCTATTCAGCTATATTCCTTAGTTGGCAAACTCAAAGTAACCAACAGCCTTGGGCTACACAGGCCCATCTCCTATTTTTATATAACAACATATTTGGTTTGAAAATGATTACTAGCTTGGAGCTTGTTGACTGCCATGTGAGCTTGTTTTTTGCAGTCTGTTCTCAAATTTGTCACATGGTACGATTCAAGAGAAACTCTTTTATTGAGGTTTTTTGGGGCTGTAGAGTACTTAGAACAACATGAAACAACAACAAGATGGCGAAAATTAAATACCTCAAATAAAAATTGGGAAATACTCTATTGCAATCATTAGAAAAATCATCTCAATTTTGTAATTCTAAAGCACTACAATTTGATTTCTACATGGTCTGTATTTAATTATGCGCTTGTTTGCACAGACACTCTGCTGGAAGTGTACATCTACTTGGGTTGCTAACCATATAACCACTATCTCCCTGCAGGGGTAGAGTTAAATAGTTTATCAGAGAAAGTACAACATTGATCTAGATAGAAAGTGCGAAGGAAGGCAAGAATTAGTGAGAGAGGGAAAAGAGAGAGAAATGCACATATGGAACAGTTTGGATTTTATAAAGGCATAATGAAAGTCGTATGTTTGCAATGTTGGATGCCAATTGGGTCAGCGCTGCTTGTGGAGAGTATGCAAGTAAACCCCACCTCCCCCTGTTTTGCTGAGGATAAAGAGATTTCTGGCCAAACATAGAGGATGGATAAAAAACAGTGGATAGATAAGTTACTTGAAATTACTTGGAAGTCTCTGCTCTCACTGCTTATCTAACATTGTGAGAGCACCGGAGTCTTAGCTCAACCAGGACCTGAAAAAGATTTTGTTTCCTCCACCTGGCACAGGCTGTTGGCTAGAATCCAGTGAAAAGGCCCATACCTTATTTAATATTATTGGGCACTTGGAGTCTGAACTGAGGGTATAACTCAACGGAGTAACATGAAACTGATCAGATAACATCTTAAATGATTTCTGACAAATATTGCATGTAAAAAAACTGAACCTCACCTCATTTGCCCTCTTCTTCATATTTCAACCAGCAGTCCAAACAAATTTTAGATCCAAGTCACACAAGTACAAGTATTTGAGAACAGGGATCTGGCCCACAGTGTTTCTTACTTTTAATCAGATGTTTCATATTTCCACTGAACTTACTTATTTTTCCCTAAATGTTTGTTCCCTGGATGTAGATTGTGTATAGTAGTCTGTGGACTACAGTATAATGACCTTAACACCATAATGGTGAACAACTACAATTGTTCATGTTCTTTAGTAATCCAATCAGAAAACCGTTTGCTTTCAGATTGTTTGTGTATACTTGTAACTAGAGCAGAGTGGCTAATTTAATCACTAATGTGAAGTTAAAAACCCTTGTGCATAGAACAGCTGGTGTTGAGGTAGTGGAGAATGGAATAATTTAGAAAAAGAGGTCACACCTTTCCTGTTACATGCATTTGTGGGAAGAGGCCTTCACGTAATAATAGACTGCATTTTTTTCGAGAGTAGAGTCAGGTCATGTAGAAAGTTAGGGGGCATACCGAAAGATTTTTACAATTGGTTGTGAAAGCAACCTGTTAGGGTGTGGGTCTGTTGTAGCATTGTGTACCTTTTTACACACCCATTATGACCTGCAGCTATCCCTGTCTCTCTGTCTCACAGATTAGTTGTTAGACAAAATTATGACTGAAGAATTCACTCCCAACCACTTTATGCCTGACTACAGGAAAGTTATTTGACCTGCTGAATGTTTGAGTGAGGCAGCTATCAGAAGGTCTAAAAAGATTCAGGGGAATTTGTTTATGATTAGCCCCATGATGATCATTGGGAGTTAGCAGCTGGATTCTCATACATCAACAAATGTAGAGAAGATGTGAGAACTAGGTCAAAAATGAGAGAGACCAGAATAAACCCCCTGTCCTTATAAGCGGTCTTGGACCTTAACTAAATGACTAACAATTTTATGTTTATGTACATATATATCCATTGTTGCTCACTCTAATTTGTGACTTCAGCTTAGATAATGCAATGTAATTTGTGGCTATCAGAGCAAAAGCTGAGCGTTAAAGGAGCCGAATAAACAGTCTCTTTTGAACGTAGTGAAGCTTCTGTTCCCTTTAAGCGTGTTGTAGCCAGAAAGAAACTCTACTTTTAATGCTAAGGTTACGACCGCAGTCAGTGTTAGTTCTTTTTTGGGAGTTGGTATAGGGTGTTGCACCATGGGATAAGGTTGACGAGAAAACCTGCTATTATGATGTTTAGTCAGTAGGGCTTCACCAGATATTTTGAGAAAATTCATATAACACAATATAGGTCAGTTGGAAATTCCTTTGGACTGAGATATTGTATTTTACAACAATAAAAAATAAGAGATATTTGGAGTATCTGGAATATGTCCACGTCAGTCTTAATTTCTCAATTTTTACTCACTTTCCTTTTCATTATGCTAGTGTGATTCTTCATTTACCTGTATATCAGTGCTGCCCGGAAGTTTTTTTTAATTTTTTTATTATCACTAATATTATAACTTTACACCAGGATTTATGCACCAATGATTGAAACCCAGCCTGATCTCATAAAAAAAATGTGTTTCTGTAGTATGCATTGTACACACGTACCCCATTCTACACATTCTGTTTAAAAAAAAATGTAAAAAATGAGAAATTTTTAAAAATTCAGAAAGAAATGTGTTAAAATTCGGATAAGGATAATGACCACAATTTGTTGTTGTTTTGCTGATCTAGGACCTGTGTGGAGCTTCAACATGTGACACACTGGGTATGGCAGATGTTGGCACCATGTGTGATCCCAAGAGAAGTTGTTCTGTGATTGAAGATGATGGGTTGCCATCTGCCTTCACTACTGCCCATGAGCTTGGTAAGTGTAAACAGATGTATAAAGCGCAACAGTAGGGTTGTGGCATTTAAAATCCCATTAATTTTCTCCATTGAGCGCTCGAGTTTCAATCCGTTTTTCAACTGCATGTTAGTTAAGAATTAAATGGCTAGAATTTACACACACCTCTACTATTGAATCCAATGTATCATTAGCGCTCGGTTTCGCTTCCATGGTGCTGTCAAGTATGAACAGCAGTCTGTAAGTTTTAAGATTATTAAACAGGGATGCATGTTTCACAGAAGTCAATGTGACTGACTTCAATATAAAAGTATTAAATAGCAATATGGTCTATCAAAAAACACATTACTCATACTCCCTGGCTCTCCTATAACTATTTGACCCATTAGGTGTTTGCCCCTGCTGGCAAACGGTGTAACTACAACATTTCCTGGCAAATAGCTTGTTTCCCTTTCAAGGGAACTCCACACTGTGTCTGATGTCGACACTGTGGGGAATGCGTCAGCGTGACTGCATCTGAAGCATGAGTGATTGGCGCAAATAAAATTTTTGACATGCGACGGCGTACTGCGGAAGCTATTAAGAATACTGCAGAAGAATCCTGCATTAGTTTCTGTGTCTTCAGCAAGAAGGAGGTGGATAATTATTAATACATTGTGCACAATATCACACTCAAAAAAGTTTTTCCTTAGCTAGTATTCAGATTATATCTCCCAGCAAAAACATTATGCTTCAATAACAAGCCTATTGCATCGTCACTTATTTTATTTGAAGGTGCTGAAATCACTTATCTGAATGCTTGCCAATGCCAGCCCTACATAACATGCTAGAACAAGTAATTTCAGTATCCAAAAACCTTTGGAGGATCTACACAACATTGTCCCAGAAATGATGTTCATTCAGTTCAGATTAGCTCAGTGGAACACTGAGAAATGATAAGCTCTATTGAAGTGGCTTGTTTCCCTGTAGGAACCATCATAGGCGGTTTTGTAAAAGTTTCCTGTCAAGGCCAGGGAGGAAATGTGGGGAGCTGTTGGAGGTATTGTAGAAGTGATTCAGCATAGCTTTGGTCTGATTGCTGACAGGAAAATTGTATGAAAGTTGTTGGAATTATTGGTGATTTAAAAGGCAAAAATCTAAACTTACATTTGTATCATTTCCAGAGATGGTTCATTTACATCAACATGGAGTGCTGGCACACATTGCATTTTATGTCTCTTTTTTTCTCTCCTCTTCTGTGTTCTCATCATTTCCTACTCTTTCCTTCTCCCCTTTATTCCTTCTCTGCTGCAGGACATGTATTCAATATGCCACATGATAATGTTAAGGCTTGTGAGGAAATTTTTGGCAAGCTGCAGGACAATCACATGATGTCTCCCACTCTGATCCGAATCAACCGTACCAGTCCTTGGTCCCAATGCAGTGCTGCAATTATCACCGACTACCTGGACAGTGGACACGGTAAGTCAAAGAAAGTGAAACGTACCAGGTCGAGACTGAATATGATAAAGTGCTCATGAATTTTTAAGCAAACTGAGTTGGCCTGAATATGGGTTGCTGGTAACGTGAACCACTACAGAGACATCAGAGTCAGCGGCAAACGTCAGAATGGCTAGCCGAGGAAAGGCTGTTCCAGGCGGAGTACATGAGCGCAGAGCTCATAATTTTCATAAATCTTTATAAATAAACTACAGATTTGAGCTTTAAACAACTACATTCTCACCTGAAAAACTCTTAAAACTACAATTTGTGACAATAAAAGTAGTATTATATTTCAACTCTATATTAAAACATGTCGCTTCTTATGTTGTCATTCCCATTGTAGCATGCACAAGTGACAATTCTCTGTCAACCAATCAACATTCTGCAATGAGTCTATATGTTCTCGGGGTAAGGGTGTTCGTCAGTCGGCTTCCAGACCAAGAAATGATACGAACACACATAAGGGTGCTAGGGTGGCCACTTCAAGTTTAGCGCCTTCCACCATGGCCTCAGGTGCTCCTCATCTTTAGGTGGTGGTTGTAAATCGTAAAGTGCACCCACATCACTCCGACAACTTCACATTGTGTTCGTAACACCGTTGGTTCAATTGTTCTCTCATCTTAATCGAACTGTTATGGCAGACACTAACTGAGCATATAATACTTGACATAATTTACTGTAACAGCTATATAATTACATAGCAACTAGCCTAGGTCCCTTTCATAGACTGTAAAAAACAAATATGTCTCTTTCAGCCATAAGTTGGTAAAAATCCCTCTCAGCCGGAAGTGAGATGACAAAACGAACTCAATGGTGTCACCCTTGTTGTCGTGGAAAATAAGGTGAATATAGCAATGAACTTCAGACCAGGCCCAAGGTCTGTGGTGAGTTTGGTGCTTAGAGAATTAAAGCTCTGGAAAATTTTGTCTCAGAGGACTAATATTAAATTTAAATAGCATTTCAGTATGCTGGCTTTCTCAAGCCAACAAAACAATATTACAAAAAATATGTTTCAGATAAATGCTCTTCTTTTTAACTTTCTATTTACCAAATAATCCTAAAAAATCATGTTTCCCCAAAAAAATATTAATTAAGCAGCAAATCCGTGTAATGTAACATCTGTAATCTTAAGAAATGTTTCTTGAGCACCAGCTCAGTATATTAGAATGCTTTCTGAAGGATCATGTGACACTGAAGAACTGGAGTAATGGATGCTATTTATTTATTTTTTAAATAATATAAAAAATTGTAATAATATTTCAAAATATTACTGTTTTACTGCATTTTTTATTTATAAATGCAGCCTTGGTGAGCACAATATATATATATATATATATATAAACATTTGACAAATCTAACCATATACCCCTTTGAATGATAGTGTATATGAGTCAGCTTAGGGCTAAATAGAGTGATTTAGACAGTCTGGGTTTAACACCTCAGTGTTGGTGCTTTCTAAAAAGCTGTCTTCAAAGAAATAGATGTCTCAAGGTCATCTTAAGTTACAGCTTTCAAAAATTCTGTGATTTAAACTTTTGTTTAAACAGTGTGGCAACTGATGTAACTGTTTGACTGGAGTGTTTCTGTGAATGTTTACAGTGGGGTCCCGGTGGGATTCAGTACCCCTTTCAGGGTTGGTATTTGCCCTCTGTAGACTACATCTCTGATAAACACAATATGTCATGCCCACATTTAAATAAACTTGAGTTCCTTTCTGTTAAAAGCAATACTTTTTGTATTTTAACCCTCATCCTCTCCTTGCATTCTATAACAAATCCTCATGGGTCAAACTGACCCGAAGCCCTAAAATTATACCTTTTTTACCCCAGGATTTTTCAGCAAGCATAAATATCTAAAGTGCTGTAAATACAATTTCATACAACTGTATATATGCAACTTTCTGTTATTCTTTGATATCATTGCAGGTGATTGTCTGCTGGATCAACCTCAGAAACCGTTAGCTCTTCCAGACGTGCTTCCTGGTGCATCGTATGGTTTAGAGCGGCAGTGTGAGCTTGCCTTCGGTGCCGGCTCAAAGCCGTGCCCATTCATGCAAGCGCCATGTCAGCGCTTATGGTGCACAGGGAAGACCCGTGGGCAACTGGTGTGCCAAACAAGACACTTTCCGTGGGCAGATGGAACCAGCTGCGGGGACGGACAACTCTGCATGCGGGGCACATGCATGGAGAAACAGGAGATAACTAAAACTAAGGTACCTTCACACACTGCCCGGCCAAAAAAAAGTTGCTGTTTGGGTTTAAATTGGCAAACACACACATTTTAAAGGAACTCTCACTGTGAAAGATGTCATGCTTTGACATTGATGTCAGCCTGTTAATCGTACTTTACTTGGTTTATTTGCCCTGTTGCTTAAAGAATTTGCCCATGACCTGTGAGCGAGTAGTGTTCTTTATGGCCGAGTCATCTGGGGTCTAGAAGTAAAGTTTGCTGTTGGCAGGGGATGTTTAATGTTTATTAAAGGTCAAGTGATCTCTGACTTCCCCCTCTTCCTGTTCCTCTTTTTTAGATGGATGGCAGATGGGGTAAATGGGGGCCATTTGGTACCTGCTCCAGAACTTGTGGAGGTGGTGTGCAGCTGTCTAAGAGAGAGTGTGACAACCCTGTGCCGGAAAATGGAGGAAAATACTGTCAGGGAGTGAGGGTCAAATACCGGTCCTGCAACATTTCCCCATGCACCGACACAGGTTTAAAAACCATTTCAAAATGTTTTTTACCCCAAAAAAATCAGCATAAATTGATACATTAAGTAAACAAATTTTTTTTTTTTTTGTATGAATTTACATATGGAATCAAATATTTCAAGAATGTGCTTCTTTCGTCTGCCCTCCTATTTTAGGGAAGAGCTATCGTGAGGAGCAGTGTGAAGCTTACAATGGGTTTAGTCTGAACACTAACCGGCTCACCCCTTCAGTGGTGTGGGTGCCCAAATATTCTGGTGTGTCGGCCAAAGATATGTGCAAGCTGATCTGCAGGGCAAATGGAACAGGATACTTCTATGTTCTTGCACCAAAGGTGAGCAAAAAGTGTTAAGAAAAATAAAAAAAATATGTAACAAATTTGGGTTTGAAAGCATCGAAAATATATAAATACAAAAATATTAGTTTAATATTTAATTTTAATATGAATATCATGCATTCAGGGTAAATGAGTTAACATAATATAATAACATTAATAATATAATTTTAGTGTATATATAGTTAATAAAATATAGGCTAGGTAATATAATATATAGCTTAGTTTGTGTCTCATGAATAAGAGCTTCTTGCACTGGAGATAATGGAGCTTGAGTGCTTTATGAGGGATGTGGAAAACACATTCATTTATGGTCTCCTGTAAGCGAGTCCAGACTACTATGATATAAAGAGAGGTACATTAACACCATAAAATACATTTGCAATAATTTGATACATGAAAGGCTAGACATGCAATTTCAGAACAGTTATGAGTTAGTGGACATTGATCTAAGAATTTATTGAAAGGTAGAGAATTTTTAAATTAAAAACATTTATTACTATACGCATGAGAAGAAAGCACATGGAGAGCTACCAGCTCAAAAAGTTTCATGGCTGCTTTACACTTATGTCAGATGTCACTACAGTCAGAGCCGAGTGGTCAGGAATAGGAAAAGGGCCTATCTTTTGTGAGATAGTGTTGTGTGGAGTGAAACTGCACAGACGCAACAGTTACGTCATGACTAGTGTATGGCTAGAGATATGTTTATGAGACTGACGTGCTTTTTTAACCTGGCTTTGACACTGTAGAAACTATTCAGAGCTTGAACTCTTAAGGAGACTGAAAAAGCTCTAATCTCAAGTCATGTTGTACTTGATAAAAATAAAATAAAATACAAAAGGCTAAACAGAACTATCCCGTAAGCCTCATTGCTAATTTGAAGGTGTGACAAATCATCCAAAACAAATGGTCAAAAGAGTAGAGCCAGAAATAGTCCCTAGTGAAATATAAATATACTAACATGTATATGAAATACATTTATTCTACCGGTAAGTATACTACAATACATTTACATATTTATGAACGTAATATAAATACCCAGCAATTGTACTTTTGGTGTACTAAATTGATATACTTAAAGTCTGCTAAATTGGAACAACTAATTTTGTACTTAAGCCACTTTAGTTATCCGGAAATAGTGCTGAGGTCCAACTAAAGATATACTTAATTATATTTGATATATCTAATGCATACATATTCTGTAGGCCTATATCTTTGTTTTAATATTTATAATTTCACTCAATTACAAATAAAAAAGTGTCATTTATTTATCTAAATCATCAATACATGAATTATTGTTTTTTAAAGAAAAAATATGATGTGTAAGAAATCCCCTTGTAAAAGAATAGTCACTATAAAATGCAGCAATTAAATTACATTTTAAATCATTTTCTCTGCTTTTTATAGGTTGTTGATGGTACACCATGTTCTCCTGACTCCTCATCAGTCTGTGTCCAAGGCAAATGCATTAAGGCAGGCTGTGATGGAAAACTGGGGTCTAACAAAAAGTTTGACAAGTGTGGTGTCTGTGGAGGAGATAACAAGAACTGCAAGAAGGTCTCAGGCCTTTTCACCAAGCCCATGTAAGTGAAGTTAAATAA
>JAOTRC010000034.1:14492772-14517894 GCA_027497675.1 Cyprinella lutrensis
CAACAAATTCCCTTCATATCTAGAAATCTCTTAGATGGTTCGATAATAGAAATCCTACCTGAGCTTCTTTACAATTAATCTTAGTTACATTTATTGTTTATTTTTATTATTTAATGTTGTGACATGTAGTTGTCCTTCTATATTAACAGATAATGAGCTCAGAGTAATCATCCTAATCAGGCTGCTTTAACATTGTTTATTATTACTGTGTTGAAGGATCGCATTAACTAATCTCTCAACCTCACTCTCCTTGTTATGACAGCTACCTGCGGGGGCAATGTGACAGGGCCTGCTGGGGTAATTCTATCACCCAACTATCCTCAACCCTACCCACCAGGAAAAGAGTGTGACTGGCGGATAAAAGTCAACCCTGACTTTGTCATCGCTTTAATCTTCAAAAGGTAATGTGCTCATGCAGCGCTGGGCACCTCTGACTGGGGTAGCCTATAACATCTTTTACAGGGTCATGTACCATACAGAACTGAATTGTTTTTAAACTTCAGGTTCCATAAATGTTAAGCGTATTTGAATTGAGCCAACATATGTAATGGGGACATACGTACAGTATGCGAAAGTATACGACGACATACGACTATGCAAAAGTCTTTGGCACGTTAGTATTTTTACACACAAAAAAAGGTTTTAAGGTTATTTATATATTTTACTGTAGTGTGTCAGTAGGAAATATCAGTTTACATTTCCAAACATTCCTTTTGCCATTAATTGTAATAATCCAGTAAGAGTTTTTTAAATGCAAAATGAGTCTGACATCAGCCAGTATGATACACCCAGAGATCGGATCTCACCATCATCAAGTGTGTCTGGGATTACATGAAGAAACTGAACAAAACTGAGACTAAATCCAGAAGAACTGCAGCAACATCTCCGAGACGATCAAATAAAAGTACCTGCAATGATAAGAAAAGTTGTAGGCATTTTAGACAATGCTGTAAAGTGAGGATACATTAACAAATTATGTCATTAATAGATTTTATTTATCAACTAATTTCTATATTCTAAATCAAAACAGTATCTGTTTGACCCAGGGCATTTAAAACAGTTTTTGTCCTTGGGACACTTGCACATAGTTGTCAAGTAGCTTTGCAAGTAATCCCAGATGGACTCTCCGAAAGTGAGATCAGATCTCCATGTGGAGCCCCGGCTGATGTCAGACTCATTGTGCATACACAAACCTCACTGGATTATTACAATAATAGCAAAATTAATGTTTGGAAATGATATTTCCTACTGACACACTACAGCAAAATAGATCAGCGTCTACTTTTTCGTGATCACCTCATGTTCACCTCTTTGATCTCTTGACTAAAAATAACTTTTCCTTGAAATGTATTTTCAACTATATCTCAGGAGAGAGCTTTCTTTGTTACATTTCACTGGATTCTTTGATAAACCAGTAGCAAACAGACATTTACAGAAAGATGTGGATCCAAATGGATGTCAATGAATAGATATGGATATGGATGTCAATAACATGTACATTACAATCTGTGATCTGCAATTTTTGATGTGTAAAGACTACTGTACAGTCAGAGTCAAACATTATTTGTTGCAAAATCATTTGTTGCTGTTTATGCTCAAGTAAATTAAGCCAGTGAATAAATTGTCAACTACAGTAATCCAGTAGTGCACAACACAACAAAATCTCAACAGCAAATATAATATAAGTTCACAATGGAATCAAGCCCCAACGCAACACAATCAAGCAACAACACAATGGTAATAAAACACAATGCAACACAATAAAGCAACAACACAGTGGAACTAAAACACAACAAAATCAAGCTACAAAACATTGGAAATCAAGTCAAAACACAATGGAAACAAGCCACAACACACCATTAGTTTTAACAGTATTTAACCATTGCATATTGACAGGAAATATTAATTCAAAATCAGCTACTTGCATTATAGCTGCATATAGCCTACTTAGACCTGTGAATGCTTTGACACACTCCCATGTCTAAGGGAATGTCTGCCAATTCCACCAAGTGGTTAAATTGTATAATGTGTATCAATTACAATGACTTTAACATTTAAAAACCGACATGTTCAAATCCCAAAGTATGTAGTATAGGTTCTTATTGGTAAGACATTGACAGTAAGCATTAACATTAAAAAAAAATGTTTATGACAAACACTCAATGGCCAAGTAGTGTGCCAAGTTCATATGAGGCATTTCTAGACAGATATGGTCAGTATATCATTACCAGGTTATATTAATAATAAGAAACACCAATCAGAGGTTCTTTTTAATGCATAGATGTTTCATTATGTTTAATTAAATAGCTATTGTTTTATGGATCATAGTGGGACGCTTAGATTCCCAGAATAGCCTCATTTACCCTAAAGTCCTTAAAAATGGAGCAGGTTTGCAAGATGAAGACCTGAATCAGAATTTCTAAAAAGCTAATGATTGTCTTTCTAGTGCTTTATTACTTTTCGTTTATTTTCTTTTTTTTTGTACTTGAAGTGGAAATACATCAGTGTTGAAGCATATTATGAATTCAAATCACTGCAATTGAATGAGTGTTTTGTATCTAAGCCTTCACACACAAATCCACAAGCACAATCATCAACTCAGTCACATACTTAATATTTAGAATGATTATGATTGCTGTGTTACACTCTGCTAAAATCATCACGACTTAATGGACTTCCATTACAATTACAAAACAGACAAACTTTTCCTTCTGGAAAGTAGTGGGGTTTCTAGTAAAGCAAGTTAAGTTAGGATGTACTGGTCACTGGATGTACTTGAACACTTTCCTGGATTAACATCCTTCTTTATTAATTGAATTTATCAAAAAAATATTTTATACTTTAACATATCATTACATAATAATAAAACAAAATACCAAAACGTTTTAATACATGAAAAATAAATGTCAAAGACTGTCTAATGACATGCTCTGTAGGAAACCTATTTGACAAATTAAGCACATTGAAGCTTAGATATTGTGAATAATCAGTGTTTTGGTTAACTAAACTCTATTTAGTTTTACAGAAATGTTGTTAAGCTTCCAGGGGTGTGTTTTTCGTACAACGATGTACGAAGCGTCGTTGAAGAAATCAAGTAGTTTGTCAAGATTGTTTCCCGAAACCGTATTGTCGTAAGTTGGGCGTTCAACCAGTTAATTTAAGGATGCCACACACATGGTAGAGTAATAATTAATTTTAATATATCTGTTTGAGATCGAATTAATGCTAGATGTTTTGCTATAAGTTATGGCAGCGCAGTCTCATCCCAAGACGTCATATAACTGACATCTTGGGACAACTTTTGATCATATGTCAACATCCGCCGTTTTAGGATAACCTTTAACGTCGGTTAGATGACATTATCGGATCCTAACCCTACCGCAGACTTAAACCTAGCCCTAAACCTACTCCGTCACCTAACTGACGTTAAAGGTAAAGCGTCAGTCGTATGACGTCCCAGGATCGTCTTGTACGACATTAAAGTGTACCCTAAAACGGCGGATGTTGACGTATGGTCAAAACACGTCCCAAGACGTCAGTTATATGACGTCTTGGGATGTAGTCCCGTCATTTCATGAAAAAAGGTTGAACAAATTGCAACAGAAGCAAACTCAACTGATATTGTATCCTCAATATGTCCTTTAGAAACCAGCCTTTATTAATTATTATGGCAGAGATGGGGTTTGGGCATTGAGGGCATTGTGTTCATAATTAGATTTTTTGATCCAGACACTTTTTATTTCACCTACCTTTTGTTTTCTGCTTTCTCCTTACCCATGTCTCCTGTTCTTCCCTCAGACTCATCCCAAAGAAACAGTCCCACTGACCCAGCCCCAAACCCCATCTCTGCCATAATAATTAATAAAGGCTGGTTTCTAAAACACTTCTTCCTGCATTAATGTTCATGGGTAGCCTAAATGGGTTCCATTCAGACCTTAACATTAAGTCTTTTACTGTTATATGTCAACAAGATTGAAAAAAAAAACATTTACACCTGCTATACCCAATGTTTAGATCTTGCATCTTGCATGTTGACAAACAAGTGCAAAAAAACTTGTAATACATTTTTTGTTTGTTTTGATGTAAGTAATCAACTCAGTGATTTTCATGATGATATCTAAAGGTTAAAATTTTTACCCTATTCACGTGAGAAAAAGAATGAATGGCGAATGAATGGGATATATTTGGGTCTTTTTCGAAACTTTCCCCTAATGGAATTCTTCAGGGCTTTTTTTTCCCTTACTCAGGACATATTGAGGATACAAAATCAGTTGAGTTTGCTTCTGTTGCAATTTGTTCAAGGTTGACCCCCATTTTGGCTTAAAATGACTGGACTATTAGCTATATGTATAAGCACCAAATGCCTAAAATATGACTTAAATGTCTTATGATAAATACGTATACAAAGACACAACTACAGATGTGATAGTAATATGTAATAATACATACCCAACACAGAAAGATCACCTCAAACAGAAAGATCACCTCGGTTTTCTTGAGCTGTAGTATTGTTTACCTCAGCTCTCCATGGCTAACATTGAGCACCTTTAATCACTTTATCCAACAAAAACAGATGTGCGGTGGCACCCCTAAATCATCACGTACTGGAAAAATATTTTGCATGTGTTGTTTCTACATATATTGGAACACTTTTAACACCCAGCCATATCAAAATTTAAGAATTGTGTTTTTTGATGCACCCTAATATATATATATGCCAAATGTGTTCATGGCCAGGTCCCATTTGGTGTGTCATTCTGTATGAGGTTATGAGGTTCTGTATTAAACTGTTGGAGGATTTCACTGTCATCATGTACAGCCACTACAGCTGCTTGCTAAATGTTACACCAAATTCACTACAAACTATACTTTGTTCCTTCGTTCAGTCTGTTGGAGAGAAACAACAACAAAACTTGACTAAATGCCAGCTATTATCAGCCCAGTATATAGTCTTAGAAATCACTTACATGGTACAACCCAGAGGCTATCCGCTGCAGTGTTAATGTGGAACGTGTGTAGCCTTCAAGAGAAGATAGACAACGTGACAAATGAATGGCCTCGATCGGCCCACAAAAGTGAAGTGGCCCGCTGGGAATTCTCTCGATTACCTGTTTATACCCAAATGTCAAGTACTTGAATCAATGAATAGCACTAATAAAGTCAAATTCTTACAGATGATTAACTAAAAAAGTTGATTTAGGGTTTAGTTACCCTTCAACTTGGTAGCAAACTTTTTAGTGTATTAAGACGGCCAATTCACACTCACTTTGATTGTGAGTCTCATAATTGCAGAAGTTTGTCATAGCATGGCATTAGAGTAACATTGCATTGGAGTGATGAATTCATACTTTGGTACTATAATGCAGATGTTTTCGTTGTGTGAGGTACTTTGGTCAAAAGTTGAGGAAGTAAAAAAAAAGTTCTTACATCATAGAAATAGTTACAAAGTGGAACGTCACAGAGAGTGTTTTTGAAAGTGGTGTAGTAGTAGTGCATTTCATGACTATCATCTCTTCATTGTCAATCAGCTTCAGTCATGTAACTAACAGATGGTTTAGAGCAAAAAGTTTCTGAATCCAAGAGCAGATCTTTGTTAAAAGTGACAAAAATTACAAATATATCCAAGAGCAAGGGAAACAACAACGAGGGAAAAAATGAAAGGCCTGAAAACAGACCACAACATGGAAACCATCTAACAAGTTTATATTGGACTAAGGATTGGAACAAACACATGGCTATATATAACGTTAATCAGGTTAAACAAGACACAGGTGCTAATAATTACAATTGGAAAAAAAGGAAACACAAGGAACAGGCAGAAGAAACATGATAACACTTCAAAATATGAGTCCCCCTTAAAAAAACAGCTAAAAAGCGACGTGATAGCCAACCCTAGAAGGTAAAGGTTCATAAAAACCTGAGAAGTGATTAAATAATGAGAGGGGTAAGAAGAGATTTCAGTTGGCCCTCGCCTGCAACATAAAAGTGATCAGCCGGGCGATGACGACAGATGATGATGACGAATCTGACAACTAGACCTAAACATTCATATTAGCCCACCTCAACAGAGACTTGAGATCATAGAGATACGCTGAAATCATCCAAAACATATTAGTAACGTCCTGCTGTTTCTATGGTTGAAGTACTTATTTGTTTACTTTTTAGTTTACTGACCCTTTGAAAGAAATGCGAACTGATACTACACTGTCATTTAAATGTTCATTTGTGCTCAGGGTTTTACTCATTGCTTGGCTTTCTTTGGCTTGCGGTTTGTGAGCAGTTGGGCACTGGCCAGGTCAATTTGCCGTGCCAGACCTTGAAGACTGTCTTGATGGCTTACAATGCAGGACATCTTAGGGGAAGCATACCACAAAATAAAGAGGGGGGTTGGGGTGGTGGTGGTGGTGGATGAAGTCATATGTGCTATAAATCTCTCTGCAGGAGTGAGGTTCATTACAAACTGACACAGTAAGGGGATTTCTGCTTTCTCAATTTCTCTCAGATGGAAATCTGGACTCTAAACACAAACATGCAGTTTTCATTTTGAGGCTCTTTGTTACGCACTTTTATAGTGAACAAACAACAACCAGCTAGACTTAATAAACCTGAGCCTGGGGGCTGCACTTATAAAGTTAATGATTTTTACACTGATTGGATGTTGACTGATAAAGGTCCAAAAGCTCCAGAACTTTAATATAATTAGATGCTAAAACATAGACTATAAAAGAATGTCAAATATTTGGCCTAATGGTTAGGTTCGATTCTCAATACTGACAGGAAATGACTGCGGTGCCCTTGAGCAAGGCACCTAACCCCAAATAGTTCAATGGGCGCCACAGCAAAATGACTGTCCACTGCTCCGGGTGTGTGTCCACAGTGTGTTCACAAGGGCTGTCACTAACTGTAATTTTGCTAATCGAACAATCAGTCGATTTTTTTTTTAATTAATCGAGTAATCAGATGTTTTTGTTGTAATAAAAATAGACCTAAGCCTTTAAAATGACTTAAAACACATATAATGACAAGGCAATAATATTGGGTCCAAACAAAGTATCAAAAGCAAGTAATCATATGGTTTTACAGAAAACACTGTTAAAATACATAATAGCCAATAAACAATCATCCTATGTACATTTTGTAATATAACATGATAGAAAACTGTAATAAGAATGTCCAGTCAGCCAGTCGTTATTGCAAAATAAACCCCTTCAGGGTGATACACGACACCTCAGCTTACATTTATTTCTCATGCTGATTAATGGGAGATGTTATTCTAAAAGGGGGTTAAAGAAACTATACTTTCATCAAAAACTGCCTCAACTGCACTGTGACTAAACAAATGACCAAATAAGGGGTAAAAGTTTTAATTTATTAAGTTTTGTTAGGGATGGATTTCATATTTCATTTCTGGATTTTGTTTATGAAAGTTAAAAGTCATAAACCCTCAGGAAATCCCCCATTTTGGGATGAAATAAAAGAGAGGAGCAGGATGTACAGCCATTAATTAAGTGCAGGGATGCTGACACAGACGAACAGGGAGGTCTCAGTCATTGAACTCACTGTGCCTCATCAGTATTTAAACAAAGTTTCTTGGCTCAAAAGTTTATTTGTTCCAGACAAACATGCAAATAAGCCACTTGGCTACTCATGGATGGAATGGTGTGGCTTACACAAGATCAACCAAAAAGCAAATGCAAACAACATCAATTAACTCATGCCTCGTCACACGAGAGACTCAATTCGCTAAGGGATACATTTCTCTCGGGTTGAAGTGCATTGTCACATAGAGCAAATAAAGTATCTGCCTGAGCATAGTCAAATAAAGTATCAGCTTTATCTTCATAACTTTGGCCAATGCAGGGATACATTACTTTTTCTTACTGAAGAATAACAATTACTCAAAGAGTCTCTGCTAAGGCACCCTGAATGAAATTCAGTCCAAACAGCAAAGGTGTAACAATTTGGTGTTGTAGAACACACACGAAATAGGAATATATTTAAATTTTACTTTGATCAAGAATGCAGATTACAGTAACAGACAAAGGACTGAACTGAACAGGGAAAGAAAAAAGAACATTAAGAGAAGCTTTAGGCTGGTTTCAGTCTAGTGCTAAACATAGAAATTAAAACAAAATATATAACCTGCCATTTGAGTTTATGAATTGTATTGTGAAATCATACAGCCTAATTTGTTTTGTCTAAAAAGTCAAATATGTTATTCCTATCATTTAATTTATGATCACAAAACAAACTGACAAACAAGTTGGTAGATCAAAAAACAAAACAACAAATGCAGAACATCTACATAGTATAATTGTGCATTTAAATAAAACTGTTGATAAGGTCAATAGAAATAGTGTTAAATGACAGATTTTATTTTTACAATCAAATAATGTCTACAGTGACGACATTATTATTTAAAGGCTACACAAGTGCTTTAAATGATATCTAGTGAAAGCTTGTTTCGAATTTGAACTGGGTTCCTGTTTTCTTTTGTATGAAAAAAAGGCATCAACCCAACAAAACCACTGCACCTGCTGACCTGCTCTGACCCATTTCAAATGATCTCACCACATTTTGCTCAACTGACAAGACTTTGGCAGATATGTGTTGTTGATGTGGTCTGGTCCTGGAGGTAAAGAAAGTAAGGAATTTGCTTATTTTATCAGTTTTATTTTGTTTACGTAAATCCTGCCACATGCCAATGAGTATATAGATCCAATGTTAACATTACTTTCACCTTAATTTGAGATTTTGCAAACATTACATTTGTATGTATAAACCAAGACATAAGCTGACACCGGACCAATTTCAGAAGGTGAAATTGATTTTAAGCAGGGTATTCTGACAAATTTAAAAAATGACATTAAACTGGTTAACTTAAGGCCACAGTTTAGCTAAAATAAAAGAATACCCTCCAAGAGTTTAGGGAGAACAAATCAAATTAAGAATGAGACCCACCCCACTGTTTAACCTTAAAGAACCTTTCTCTCCCACTCCCAGCATCTGCAGCTAAACAGTTTTAAACCCAAGTGACCTTCTCTAGGTCGCCCCACCCTTGACTGTAACCATTAAAAGCCTTCAGTTTTATAGTTTTCCCCCTAAGCAAATCTTACCCCAAAATACTAACAGCAGGCGCATACAGAAGACCCACACCATCCCAGTGCACTATGTTGTAAGCTTAAATATTGCTAAGAATATAAAGTGGGAAAGTATGCCGACAAACATTAAGTTTGAACTGTTCAATTACGACACCCCAAATAACATGGAATTGAGGTCAGATATAGGCCTGTGTTCACTGATCTACTTACACCTCAATCTTATGCAAGTCATAAGCCTTCACCCAAGCCAAATGTAAAATCATTCTATGCAAAAAAACAACGTGATTGGTATGTCAAAGGTCGGGGTGGGCATTTTGAGTTTGCGGTCCTTCGTACGGGATTCGGCAAAAGTTTAAATTATCAGCTGGCTCCGATGGTCTCTAAGCAGATGGGGCACAGTGAAAGCCCTGTGGTCGTTGTGGTTTCTCCTTTGGTCGTACTCATGGAGGACCATAGCCTGGATGCCAGCCCGAACTCCACCCACAAGATTGTTTGGTCGGGATGTTCGGTCTGGACTCGATCCATTGAGGAGTAATTATGATCAGTCAAAAAATGATCGGGCCAATCAAATTACCAGGGCGGGCTTTATACGATGATGGACAGATGATCTGCAGGGACGTAATCATCACGTTATCAAAGAGCGCACACTGGTTTCGCATCTCTCACGGAGGAGCGAAGCCATAAAGAGGGAGCGATGGAGTGGATGATCGAGAGAGAAACTGGCCTGCTTTTGTTTGTGTTTTATATTTTATTTTGGTAAGCCAGCAGTCGTCTGCGAGGGGCTGCTGGCCGGTATTTATGTTTTATTTTCGGTAGCCAGCAGTCATCCGCGAGGGGCTGCTGGCAGGTAATTTGTTTATTTTGTTTAAATAAAGTTTTATTTTTGGTTATCATCCGGTTGCTGCTTCCTTCTTCCCTGAACCTTGCTACACTAACGTTAACTAGTTCAGTCCATTGAGTGCAAGGATAAATTGATATCAAATACATTTCCAAATATACAAATAAACGAAAATAAAAGGTATAACAACTTACGCTGTTTTTCTCCTTGTCACTCTCAAATAAACAAGGAGCAAGCATCTTTGGCGACAGAAATTATTGCGAATGAGCCTAAGGTGCGCAAAGCTGGCACAATTCCTTGCGCTCAGGTAGTTTGGCGTGACTGGCTTGGAATGCTACAATGTCGTGAGTCGTGGTTTGAAGTCGTGATTTACGTGCTCAAAAACCTGCCTGGAACGCAGCATTAGTTCCAACCCTAATCAAACACATCTGAACAAGCTAATCAGTGTCTTCAGGATCACTAAGGCCATTTCTCAATAACAATATGACACTTTCCCCAAATCGTGCAGCCCTAATATACACATAGAGAATAAATGGGGCTGTTAATTTTATTCATGGTGCACCAGACTCTGTTTTCTACATTCATGCAAATAAAATTGCAATCTGCGGTTTTTATTTTATATTTGCCTGGTCCACCCGCTTGTCTAGAGACTCACCCAAATGCAAAATCATACCTACGCCTCAGGCCTATGTTTTTTTTTGTTTCCAGCATCTGACATCACATGTAATAAAATAGGACTTGGCAAATGGTTAAAATAAATAACAAATAGAAAAGCTAATGTTTATTTTCCTCAGATTTAATAGACAAAACGACTGTTATCTAGATTTCCAAGCCTAATGTGATTCTGACTCACTGCCAGCCACGAATAGAAAATAGTTGTTGAGCAGACTAGGAAAATTAATTTAGAAAAGATTAATTTCAAAATAATAATAATCATTATCATCAAACATTAAATTAAAATGTTACAATGTGAAACAGGAGGCCCCTTGGGTATTTATGGTTTAGATAATTGAAAAATAGTCCAAAATGATTTAGGTTTTATTAGAAACATCTGAGCCCAATGAAAATGGTCATAAACTCTTAATCTCCCTGATTGTAATCTCTGATTTCTGTCTGCCATTACTGAATTATTGCCCTTATGAACTATAGTACCCTGATGGTTACATTATTATGGGGTTCAGATATTTTGCCATGCTCACCTTGCTATTTGATTGATTTCTTCTTAGAAGCTACAGAATATACTTAGAATAACTGAACTCTTAAAGAACTCTGAGCATTAATAGGTTCTCAGACAATTGTATCCTGTTTTATGATCAAATTACAGAGCATTGCGTGTTCAGTGATCTCTTTCAGCTGAGACATTTGTCATTATTTTAAACACTGCTTGTGCATTTTATTTTGTGCTATTGCAAATAGTATTGATATAATATAATTGTAACCAGTAACACTGTTATTGATTCTGTATAGGTTTTGATAATGTTAACGCCATAAAAAATTAAACAAAATTTTGTACTGTCTTGAATGACAAAAATATTTCCTGAAAAATATGGAATACAAATGGGATCGTTTGTGGTTATGCCTTTTTACCAGTTAGTTTTACTATGCTGCTTGTTTGCTTAGGTTCTAACTCAAACCAGACTCCGCATACAACAGTCATCTTAAAAGACACAAATGAGAACACTAGTAAAAGCCAGATTGACCTTTTAGGAAGTTTTGGACATTTAAGAAGTCTTGCTAATATGGACCTGAGTGCTGGATTACCCTCCAGAGAAATCACTAAATGCAGTTGCTTTCTTTTCAACCTACATGTTTTGAAGGCCTGATTTATGATTGAACAACAAGTTTAATTTAGGTCACGACCAGGGAAAAGTCTCCAGGGTCAATGTCACAACCCCTCAATCAAGCACAGATGAAAGCTAAAATTCCAACATTCAGCATTCCCACACTTCACCAATGAGAATAGATTTAGCCACTGAATGGACTGAGTTCATAAAAAGCTGTGTGCTGGCAGATACTATTCAGATACATTTGCTGTGGATGCAGTGCATCGAAGATGTAAGCTCAATTTTAGCAATACCACACACATTTATGTAATCTACAAGGACATGGTATGTCCAAGCTCTAGAGGGCCTCTGCTAAACAATAAAGCACTAATGGAAGGATGTAATCGAAATGCCCTGCTTAGTCACAAGAGAGGGCAAAAATTTTTGTCATGAAACTAACATCATGGTTAGCATTTTTTTTTTTCTTTTTAACTATGAGCATAAGAAGAAAAAGTCTGAAGAATAAACACTAGCTAGAGAACACAAAGTCAAAATAAAAAATTATTCTAAAAAGTCTACTCCACTGTATAACTTGTTGTGTACTGTTTGCCACATAAACTACAACATAGCTTTGATCATAATATCAACAGACTGCAACAGCATATCAATACACAAATCACTTACAAATGTAAACTCTAAACAAATTAGACAAAGACCAATGATTTATAGATGAAATAATAGGGAAAATGACTGAATACAAAAGTGAAAAAAAACATCAATTTCAGTTAATGTTTCAGTTTTTCATCAAACATCAGTTCTCAGATTTTCAACCAGCTTTGAATTTTTAGTGCGGTTGTAGATGTAATTAAACAGTAAATATGTCCCAACCCTTAGTCATCACCTCTTCTGTAAAAGAGAGTCGGCCTGTTTCCATCTCATCAGCACTAACGTAAAGTTGGTGGTCCTTTGAATAAGATGTTCCTATACAACGAACACGGTCAACGATCACCTATACAAACAATCTCTGCATTGCTGCATACGCACGAGTCGTGAGTATCTGCGTTCATTGTGAAATACCATGTCTGACTACACAAAAATTGATCTTGACATTATAGCCTCTTGTCTTTTTTACATGTCTTACACCGTACATTTAACAGGACATCGCCCAACCCTAATGGCAGCCACAGTACACAGCGCCAGTGCGCTCACAACACACCAGCTACAGGTGGTGAGGAGAAAGTGATCGAGTCAATTCAGTTGTGGGTATTATTAAGAAGCCATGATTGATAAGGGCCAATGGAGGAAATGTGGCCAGGACACCTGGGTTACACCCCTACTCTTTATGAGTAGTGCAATGGGATTTTTAATGACCACAGAAGAGTCAGGAGCTCGCTTTAACGTCTCATCAGAAGGACAGAGTTAGGTGCTACATGGTAGCAAGCTTTTTTTTTACCCACGTTGTTTTCTCCAAACTGTCATTATAATAAAGACATGTCATCATTTTGTTAGGCTTTTCTGCAACACAACCTCAGAAAAAATATGTCAGCAAACAGGAATGCTAACAGCATGATTCCAGGCAGGCACCGCCAGTTCTGGTAGACTGAAGCAGCTTGTTGCCAGGAGAATTGATAAGACAATAATGTTAAGATAATGTTAATACATTGGAGAATGTAAAAGAAATTGAAAGTAAAACCGTCATTTTCATCAAAAATCGTCAAAAATCGTCAAAAAGTCGTTTTCATATATTTATCATGTTGCTTTATTTAACATTTCAGAAAATTGAAATAGTCAGGTGAGATGGGGCCACGGGTTGGCACATTCTCGGGATGGACAAGCTGCGTCTTTATCCATTGTTTCATCTCTTTATCTATCTAAATATGACCATGGAGTTGACTTTGGCGGAAAGCTGAAGGTGATTGCTGATAGGCTGTCCCAATCAGTGGTTCCTGCACAATCCAATCACTTCTGGGAGGGAATCAACCAATTGAGAGTTTACGAGAACTTTCTTTTTTCCATTTTTTAAAAATTTATTAGAAGTATTAACGTGTACTTATGGATAGAAATCTACGTAGTGGAGTAAAGAGTACAATATTTCCCTCTCAAATATACTTGAGTAAAGTCATGAGTACTCCCCAAAAATGATCCTCAAGTAAAGTACAGATCCCTCAAAATTGTACTTAAGTACTGTACTCAAGTAAATGTACTCCGTAACTGTCTGGCTCTGGTCACATGCTTAATTAACACAATATCGATATTTCATGCTTTGAATACCATGGTTATTGTCAATACCGGTACGTCAATACCCTACTGTACGTCTTTGCATCCCAAAACATTCGAATTTAGCTCTTGTTGAGACTTTTTTCACAGAAGACAATCAATATATTCTAGAAAAGGAAAGAGTACTCATACACGCTTAATTGACTATGTGAAAATATTGCTACGCTGTTATATTAGTGTTTTTGTGAAGCATCCTTGAGCTTGGGAAATATATAAATGAAACCTATTAACTGTTATTTACGCCTCTGCATAAGAGTCCAGGACCAATTAAAGCAGATTTGATGGAGCTTTTAAAGAGATCCGCTACCTCTGTCTCTCTCCCGCTCTAACTTATTGGAGCATGACCTGCCTTGCTTCACCTGCTAAAGTCATTAATGACCTGTAGATTAGTTCCACATGTAAAAATGCTCCGGTGCACAATGTCAGGTCCCATAAAAGTAGAACGTTGGGCAAGAAACCATGTGAGAAAGTGATGTAATATTTAAAGGCTTTGGGTTACAGTGCATTTGATAGCATGAAGGTGATGACCCACTTTAAATAAATAAAACAATGGATGAAAAGAAATATTTTGCAGGTGTTTACATGCATGTGTTCAGTTATATCCAATAGTAAGAACCAGACTGTTTCTTTTAGGAGCATTTTGGCTCATTATTTACAAAGACCCACTCACAAATAAAACATTTGCACCAGTGTATCAGCTATGGGCTGGACCCTGAATAGTTGCATATGCACTTGATAGTCATGGTTGGATGGTGGGTCCAACTATGCATCATGCAGGCCACCTCTGTGCACACACACACACACACACATTGGATCAGCTCCAGCAGGATGAGTCATGGCCTGGTGTGTGGGTGTCCAATGTGGAGTCAGCGCGACTTTACCGGGAACACAGTTTAGGGTCTGAAACCACAGCCACCCCAAACTCCCTTGGATCCACCCCTAAACCTCCTAAAATGCAACATATTCACAGAGACAAACTTGATGAAACTGCTAGGCTATTGAAGAGTCACCTTAAATGCACGAAATTTGTGTTTTTACAGAGTGTAACTTCTTTTACTCTTCCACTGAGAGAAGCCGAGAGAAGGATCTCTTAATGGCATTGCATTCATTCTTTTAGCTGTGCAATCTCTTTCAATAATCTCTCAATGTGTTTGTACTGTAAGTGCATGTGCACTGCAAGTTGAATAATAATAATAATAATAAACTCTTAGTTACTGTAGCTCAAAAGGATACCAGTTCATCAAACAGAATAAACTGGAAAAAACAAACAAAAAAACTCTTTATCTAAGGCCCCGTTCACACAGCAGACAAAAGTCACACTGCAGACAGATAGTGTGAACACTCAAATCTTGCCCAAATCTGATTTTTTTAAATCAGATTTAGACCACAAAGATATTGAGTGAGTCCTGTAGAGGTTCTTGAGTAGCATGACGTGAGGGTTCTGAATGTTTCTCTGTTAATTTAACAGAGGAAATAGAACCCCACCCATGCAGTGTTTTATAGAGAGCCAAACTGTCTTTTGCTGGAATACATTTCTTGGCTGAAACCATCTCAACAAAACCAGACACTCTCTTCCCAAGCAGCTAAAATCCACCATCCCACAGAAAAATTACATTTAATTTCAGTATATGGGCCAAATTACCCTTCATCCAAATGTATTTGCCAAATAAGCACAGGATATTTTGAGAATGTGCAAAATAATTCAAGACTGTTTATGTACTATATGTTTTTTATGCAATTTCATGTATGTAATTTCAAATACTGTTAAATACATTATAGGTTTCTTTGGCTTCTTGACAGTTAGTTGCTAAGATCATTAAACTGTAGTCTATCCATACCTGTACTTTCTGTTATTCTGTGTACAATGCCAGAAAACACAACAGTAACAAATAAAATCTATAGTACCATAGAAAAAGAGCGAACGTGACAATAACAAAGCAGTGCGGTCTGTTGGTGATTAGCGTCCCTGTGTCAACTGCAGGGGCCGGTCTGTCTAAAGGCATGATTAGATCACTACTCTAGCCAGCTGTATTCTGCCAAGGGCCAGGCTTATTGGGGGGGAATGGGTAAAAACTGATAAACGATAGCTGTAAGGAGCTCTAAAATCAGAAAAATTAGAAACTGCAATCCATCCCATCTATTGGATACATTGATGCACTAATCAAAACAAGAGACAGAGAAGCAAAAGAAAAGTCATACCAATCATTTAGACTTATATCTGAATATGCTTAAGTGTGTGTATTGTAAATGTCAAAACAGTCCTATAACAGTCAGCCCTCACAAGATATGTTTTTGGACAGGTTCTTGAGCATGTGTCTTGTCTGGACAGCATCAAAGTAGTCACTGGCTCTCTTTATCTAGTAATAATTCTTGATCATCTAAGACTTGCTGCAGGGTCACATTGTGCAGTTTGAATGAATTCAACAACAACAAAAATACTTGTGTTATAAGAACAGAAAGATATGGAACAAGATTTCTGGACTGAAGTAAATTGTCACCATAGCTTTAATGTAGTTGAAATTCAGCTGAATTTCGCTTTTATGGTCAGTAAGAAAAAAAAGAATACTCTTTATCCAGCAAGGATATGCTGTTCTTTTGAACTTTCTACTCATCCAAGAATCCTGAAAAAAAAACTATTATTAAAAAAAAATTACAATATATATTACTAAAATATTAAAAAAAATCTATGCAACTGTTTTGTATTAATTTAATAATAATAATAATAATAATTCCAAATCAGCATATTAGAATGATTGAAAAGATCATGTGAAACTGAAGACTAGTAATGATGGCGAAAATGCAGCTACTTTGTTGTATTAAGGGTTTGTCTAAACTAATGGTTATTCAAATTATACATTAATTTTTGCAATGATTAGTGTTGTCACAAAAATGTATAATTTCAAGTCCAAGGAAATAAACACCTCAGAGTAAAATATCCAGATTGTCATTTACTAATTACAACATGACATAAATGCTGTCACATATCAACCAAGTTACCATCCTCTGCACTTAATCTGCCAGAATCCCTTCTGGTCTCCACCTCCACGTTATCTCCAATCACACAAACCTGCACTTCATCATCACCCTCATCACCACAAATGCACACTTCTCACCACAGGTCATTGTCCGACCTCATTTGTTGTATGTGGACTCTTCCTTCCCTCTGTGTCTCCACCAAGATCACCCTTTGGACTCTCCCTTACCTGCTCACCTCATCACTGCACCTTTATTCAATAAATATCACTATTCACCATCATTCTTTTTCTCGTGTCTCCATACCACAACAAACTTCCTGCCACTTGTTGAACGCATACTTTTTGGATGAAGTTTAATACAAATCCTCTGGAATTACCTTTTATGAGTTGGATGGATTTGATCTAAATCTCAAATTTAAAAAAGTAATATTCTTGTAATATTCTTCAGCAAAAATGATATTCTTCCCAAAGACTATTATTCATTGTGGTGAGGACAGTACAAGATGTTCCATTGTGGTATGTGTAAATTAGGATGAGGTAGCTGAAGAGATGGTTAAGAGACCTGCTGTGACAGCGGCAGTGGACATAGGTGATGTGGTGAGTCTGGACAATGACGTGTTCGAAGGTCTGACCAGCTGGAAATGGGTACGTAAGACTCAAAGACAGACACACAACGTATAAACACACACTAACCACACACCTCGGTGTCTGACCTTTCCATGGCAGAGAACAGGCTTTGAAAGGCTACCCAGTGTCACTGAGAACAAAAGTAAGAGGGAGGGTGCAAGAATGATGCAACAGAAGACTCAGAATAACTCAGCTCACAATGCATCAGACTGAGTTTCTCTTCAAAGTGCCAAATGTACAAGAAACTGCTTTGAAGTTTGTCTGGAGTACAAAAGGGGATAGGGCAAACCCCCAGGAGGATTTCCTTGTCTGAAGTCAGTACACACCGTTACAGTAGCTCATCTTAATATTCATGGACAATCATACATTTAGCTTTCCAACAGATCGAGCAAACCCAAATCTTATGGCCATTCACAAGGTGTCCAATTTGGCATTTACCATTGATCGGCAAAGTTTAAATAGTGAAATCCGGTAATTCTAATAGGAATCCACACAATCAGGAATTCTGCATGAGGGTAAAATGTTCCCAGCACAGATTTTGCTCATGTTCAAATTGGTCATGCAAATTCACTGCACTAACCAAAAGAAAGCTACATGGTTTGAAAGAGATGTCAGTGTAAGCGCTGGAACTCTTTTTGGGTGCAATTTATTTATTTATTCACTAACGTGACCGTATTTTTAACCACTTAACATGTGGAGGGCTCTCTGAGTTTCCTTTATTTGTCATTTTGAAAGGATGGAAATATCACCAAATATGCAATAACCCCTTAATGGAATAAATAAATAAAAATGAAAGAGAATACTTTACAGTCTGTCTGTTCTTTGTACCGAAAACTGAGCATTAAAAAAATCTCGTGAAAAAAAAACAAAAAACGTCATAATGAGATCACAAGAAAACATTGTATCTAAGGACTTCTGTAGCAGTGTATTGCAAAGAAAAAGTTACATCATTTGCAAATGTACTTCAAATGAGATTCCTGTTGTAAAGTCATCACTGAGGCGGCAGTGTCTATTGTCAAGAGAAAGCTTGAAGTGTCCAACACATCAATTTCAAGGTTGCTGTTAGTTTTGAACTGGGCCAAGGACTGACATCTGTTTCTCAAAAACTATTTATTCATTTGAGAAAGAAAAGTGAATGACCCTGCTAATATCGTTTATTATCAATATGGGTGTGTTTGAATTGTGTCAGTGGGTAACCAACAGAAAGCTAACTCAAGCACCGCTTGCGCACATAGTTTATGCAGTTATACACAAGGCCATAACCGCTGCCAAAAGGCACATAGTTGGTGTTTCAAGAAAGCACATTTGATTCATTTTTCCACTCTTTTTCTGTAATGTGACCTTCAGGCAGCTCTTGCTGACTCCCTTATTCTCATGCACACGCAATCTCCTCTCTTTTTTTATCTCGCTCGAGCAACATTGCCACTTCAACTCTGACCTTTCTAATGATGTCATCTTTTCAATCATTACCAGATTGTTCTTTGGCTGGGCTGGAGCAGCCACTCAAAGGGAGAGGGTCTTTCATATGTGATGGGCTGTTACTTTCTTCTTGTCAACTTAAGTTTGATGAGTCCACCGGGGATTCACAACACATACATCCACAACCTTCGACCCTAAACATACACGTACCATCTACAACAGACCCTTGCAGTTCTAATGCACAATCATACAAACCTGGATACAGACAGTATTGTGTATTATGTTGCAGAAAAATACTGATTTATTTGATTTATTTATTCTACTATTTCAAAATTTAGGGTCGGTACGATTCTTGAAAAGAGTTTTTGAAAAAAAGTGTCTGGGGGGGGGTGAAATTCTATTTCATGCATAGTGAGTTTTTTACACTGTTAAAGAGTTGAATTCCCATGCTAAACATGAACAAAGTCAAACATTTAGCTGTACGTTTGATTGAGTATTTATGTTCTAAAAATACTCCTTCCTGGTTGTCACAAGTTTCGGAAAGTTTTTTTTTTTTTTTCGAGTATGGGCGCGTATGACGTCAGATGCGGCGGAATTTCCTTATACAGTCCTATGGGAAGGGTGTTCTAAATCCCGGCGCTAAAGTTCAAATCATTTATATTTTTAAAAAACACTCAAGACCTTGTGTTTTCCTCCCATCTCACGTGTTATGTATGGACGTGCCCTTAGTATTTTTTAGGGTGTTTAGTATTATTTTAGGATATCACAGTTTCCAGACGCTCTCAACGTAAAAGCTTTGTGCGCTCGTGATTATTTAGCTCCGCCCACACTGCGCACCTCCAACCGCTTAGCTTTTTCTGGAAAGACTCGGCACAGCCTATCTTTTTTTTTAATAAATATAATAATACTAAAGACTTTTGGGAGATTTGATGGATGCAATTTTACTCTATAAGTACTCAAGATTAACATGAGATTGACTTTTTCAATTTTGCATCTTCTGTTATATACTTTTACCAACACGCCAATATTCGTGTAATAACTCTATGTAACTTAACACCAACAGATGTTGGTGCAACATCTGAGCTAAATCGACTCAAATACTCCCCAAAGCCAGTATTCAACATGTCCAAGATGGTCTCCATCAAATCCAAAATACACCCTTCTGATCATACCCATATGTCTGTCCAAAGCCTAAGGGCACCAAGAAGCTTCTTCAGATCCACTGCACAGTGCATGTGTGCCTAGGTCTTCCTTTATTTTCTCTTTATGTCCTCTTTCACCACATCCACTTTAATTTGAGATCAGTCATACCCCCAACTCCTCCCTCCCCCTACCCTTTCCCTTCTCATGTCCATCCACCACATGCCATATTCTGTAAAGTTGTGTGAGAGAGTCATGGGAAGGAAAAGCATCTGGATCTTCTCAAGTACTCCTTCAGCGTCCTCTCACTAATCAAAGCTATTAAAACAAAGACTATGTGGCTTAAGTGAAGCAAAGGATTTGGGATATTGGGTTTGTTTGAATCAACAGTAATATATGTGTACAAAACAGAGTAATGCTCTGTGGCAATTTATTAGCCACATGTTATATGACAAACAAGGGAATATGAATCATGACAATTGTATTAGGAGGATGGAGCTAGTTTCTCATATACTACAGTATATGTACATCTGTTGGCATTTTTAGACATACAGTAAGATGTGCATGAAGTTTTAAAGCGTTAGTTCACTTTACATAATTTTAAACCTGTATGAATATTCTCTGCTGAACAAAGAAAACATTTTAGAAATTCCCAAAACAAGAAATTGGACCCCACTGACTTAGGTTACATGTAGGTTACATATTGTTACAGTTTTACAGATTTTTGGTGAACTATCCATTTAAAAAGTATTTACGTATTGTCTAACTTCCCTGTTGCCTTGAAAGTAACTTAAAACCTTAGGCATGAAGATTTGCAGCTGTCCATGTGAGAAATATTATTTTCCATGTCAAAATGGATACTGTCTCAGCAGCTGACAGAAATCCCTATTAAATAGATCCAATACTGACTCATTCGTGAAAAACTTGCAGATAAAAGTATACAAAAAATCATGAAAAAGTAGATTTCTAAAATTCAAACAACTCATGTGTTCATCAGACTGGCAAGCGATTTTCAGCGATTGTTAAGCGATTTGAAAGCATAAGATCCCACCTTCCCTTCAAAGCATCTCCAGAGCCATGCCTCCTTTAAAACACATGAACGTGTAGAGCAGGGACGGTGTTAATCTCATGTTTCAAAGCACATAGCATTACAATAATAATGAACAAAACAACTTAAAGAGCATTGACATATCACCCGACTGCCACAGATTCATTTCAGTGTTGGTAGTGTTGCCATTGAAAATAGTCACATGACATTTTAGCATATTATGTAGACAATTTTTATTCAGAACTAAAGCAGAAATGTCTCAAGCCTGTCTCTGGTTTTAATAACGCATAATCAGGCCAATTTCACAAGACAAAACGTCTTGGTTACGTATGTAACCCTTATTCCCTGAGTAGGGAACGGTGACGTTACGTCGGACGACGAGAATGGGGTTTCGCTTCAAAAGCCAATCATCTTTGAGGATTATAAAACGAGAAACGAAATCAGATAAAAGCTTCAAATTGCCTTCTTAATAAGGAGACTACTTTAGCCCCTGTTTAGATAAAAAACTATATACATATTTTAATCCTCACTATAATGCATATTTTAAATAGGATAAAAATTAAATGTTCCAAGTTGAATAGAGAGCATTGTACGTAATATGTGAGTACTGTACATGGAAACAAACCCCTTCAGATCAATCTCCATTTTCATCTGGCTAATAGATCCAATTAATATGGGATGTGTCACGTACCACACACAGGAAACAGAATATACAATTGCAGATAAGATTATTTGGGGCAATCCATGCTCATCGTCAGCCAGGCAAAGGTTCAAAAACCATAAAGCAATCCAAAAACAAGAAACAAAACAAGACAGACCTCCAAAGTGTAGTGACATCTAAACAAGGACTCGACAACTAACACAGAAACAGCCAGAGTATAAATACACACAGATCTAATAAGGTGATGGGAACCAGCTGAGTGCAATGAACTGACACACAGAATGCTGGGAAATGAAGTCAAATATGAAAGACATTGTGAGAACGAGGACCTCTAGTGTCAACCCAGGGAAACACAACCAGACACTGTGACAGGATGTTACTAAAAAGACAAAAAAACAAACACAAAAACCAGTGTATTTATATAACTATTATTAATTGTTATTGCTCATGTTGACTTTGACTTTGTGTCTGAAGAGAAAATTAAAACAAAATGACAATATTTATTTATAATGTTTACATTATACATGTTCTAACAATTGAAATAGTGTTTCACTTACTCAATTGTGAGCCAGCGGGAGCTCAGACATTAAAAAATTCTCGGTGTGACACCTCAAGTGTCTGGTTATTCTTGTTTGTTTTATTTTAATTGGTTGCATAAAACTCTTCACCTGGGATTTCATACATTTGCAGCATCACATGCCATAGAAATAAGTATTTGTAACATTGAATATTAATAAAAATAATCAGCTGATTCATCAGAAATATTCTCTCTACACACACTGAATCCAACAAATGCTTCTTTCAGTTAAGATGCTTCCAAAATGAATGTACCGCTTACAATAGCTGTGTAAAACAGACCTAATACCCTAATGCTTTACATACATTTTTTCAAATATGCTAAATATGTTCTGGGAATTCAATTTCAAATGCAAAACTCCAATTAATCTCGATGTTCATTTACTAGGCTTAAACTGTTCCTTCTTAAACTGATCTTCTTCCACTTCTATCAATGCCTTCTTCAATGCAAGTGTTTATCACAGAAACAGCTTCATCGCTTCACCCCAGAGTGAGGATAATCAGGAAAGCTTCCAAATTCTGTGGTGGAAGAGCTTGGCAGATAGGCCTGAGGCATCATGTTTAAGACAGAACCCTTAGTCATCCATCACTGCTCTCGGTTCAGAACAAAAACCCTATCAGGGTTTGCAAATAAATCTACAATGTTGTGGTGTTTTTGCTCAGACTCATTGCCAAGAGTGTACACACTTTTCCAGATTATAATTGGCTCAGAGAGACTGGAGCTACACAGTGCAATTTGTCAAAAGGCAAGGACTTGTGTTGTTTTCTTTATTGGAAACACGGAACAGACTATCTGTCTCTAACATATAGCTGTTTTTTTTTTCTTCAAAAGGAAGAAAGAGATTGGAAAATCTGAGAAATTTCACAATCACTCTATTTGCCCCATAGTAGGGGAGACTAGTGAGTTGGTGAGTTATTTCTCCATAATAAGCCTGATGCTCTGAGGACAGGCTAATCTAGCATAAAAAATCCCCCCAAAAAAGGTGGTCATGAAAGTAACTGGTGTGTGAAAACATCAGTTTGTTGTTCATGCCAGCAAATCTTGACACATCTATTCCATCCCACCCAGCTGCCCACCTCCCACATCCTATTCAGAGTTATTGCAGTTGCTAAGTCTTCTGCACAGCAGCTGTTTTTCTCAACAATGCTGTTGACTTAAATGTGGAGAGAGAAAATTATCTATAAGAATGTAACAGAGAACCCTGGGATATTTCAACAAGTTGCACCATCTAAGAGAAAGAGCTGTTGCGTGTCATGCACTTCTTTCAGTAATTTATCCAGTGCATTGAGTTCTACTACTGTGGATGTGGAATATTCCACATTCATTTACCCTAATGCTGTTCCAAACCTGCATGACATTCTTCTGTGGAACACAAAACAAAAAAAGAATGTACTGAGCACCACAAATAAATAAGTAACTACATAAAGTTGTGCTCTGTATTCCAAGTCTTCTGAAGCCACACAACAACACTGTTGTATGAATTCACTCATTTTGTTCCATAAAACAAACCGAAGGAAGTCTTTCACATTTGGTTTAGAATGACTTGTACTGTAGGGTGATTCTTACAGCATTTTCCTTTTTGGTCAAACAATTACCTTTAAAAGAAAAAAAATGTTTAATGAAATTGTTAAATATTTAAGAGACTGATATTTAATTTAGTTTAATCCATATTTTTGTTCTAATGTCGCAAGTAATAATCTCAAGGTTTACTTTACATGATTTTACTTCTGTAAGGCCTCCCCCATCAGCCCAATGTCAGGTTTAGATCTAGGTGAAGGTCTCTGTGTTTTCTGTCTTTTCAGTGTGTAAAAAGTTATTTAATTCAAATTTACTTTTATCTGAATCCATTGGATCACAACCTTGAATTTAGGTTAGAATGCCAATTGATCATTGGTCATTTGTATAATAGTACATACATACAACTATACATCAGATTATTCTATTTAACTCTTTATTGAACCCTTATTGTGTTCATTAATTTGATTACCAATGCCGCTCAGGGTCTCACAGGTAACAATCCTCAGTACACATTCATATGTGTTCTGGTAATGATTAATCAGTCCGAACATTTGTTTGTAGATTTTATAAAAAGAACTGTTGTATGGAAAGACACTATTAATAATACTAAAGATATAAGCTCCTCTGTCTGCTTTTACAGAAGGAGAGATATGCTGTTGCCCTAATGTATCTCCGTGGCCATTTACGGGCTTCAGGAATCAGAACTATTATTGTTTCTTGGCAAACCTTTTGAAACAACATTGTTTGTATGCCAGGATCTACAGTACGTGTAGTCCACCAACACAAGGTTTGGACAAGAAGCTTTTCTTTGTGCCAAAAACTTAATGAGAAAGAAGTTTCACCCAAAAGTGTGGCCATAACAAACAATAACACAAGAACTGTGAGCTCTTTACCAGTGTTTACCTTACAAGTTAAATAACATGCCATACGGTGTATCTAACAATGCTGCTTTACATATTAACTAATTGTGTGAATGCCTAAAAGCTTGTAACGATAACGATATATAGCGATAAAGATAACTATATAGAGTGCCAAAGTTACGACGTCACTCTTTGGGCCAAAACGCGGAAGTGAGTGAGCATTTTAGCACCCCCGCCGTTACCCTCGCTCTAAAGTCTATGGGATTTTTGAATGGGTTTTTGCTAAATCACCTGAAATAAGGTCTGTGGTGAACAAAG
>JAOTRC010000034.1:14522233-14535368 GCA_027497675.1 Cyprinella lutrensis
ACACACAAGGGCTGTTTTGATCCTTAAAGAGGCCTCTACAAACCGCCAACTCAGCATATCATGACTGATCGAATGTGGAGCAAAAAATGAGTCATACTTCCTGATTAATGTTTTTAACAAGCAAGACTCTTAGGTCGAATGGTCACAGGATAAGAGGGACAGAACAGAAAAAGAAAGAGAGAAACAGACAGAGAACCAAACCGCTGAACTTCATTATCTCCAGCAGTTCAGCAGTTATTTTTCACAATAAATGTGTCAAGTGACGCACATCCAGTAATGTGTGATTCAACACATTTCCTCAAATCCAAAGCACACCCAAACACATGGATCTGATGAACCTCTCTCTCTTTCTCCATCTCAACTCTATTGTTGATGCAGTATTTTGACTTCAACTTTAGCTCACCTAGAGAGGATCCTTTAAGCTGACGCACTGTGCTCTATGGAGCTGTTGGTCTGACCATTCGTGAACTTTCCAGTACACTTTGAAAGGACGTTCGCACAGCATCCGTGGATTAAATGGTCCATGCATCTGTGTCAGCCCTTAAGAACAGAGAAACATTTTGAGCCAATGTTGAAAAATCTTTTCCACTGAATGTTTTTACATTGGTTACACCAAAACAGTTCAAGCATTTAAACAAGGGATATACAAAATTGAATGGCAAAGCAAACAATTCTTTAAAACTTTATTTACCATGTCTTGTTTGCACCCCAGAGCAAACTGCACAGAGAGCAACCATATTAAAAAAATAATTTAACATCCTACAGTACCAGCCTGGCTTCTATATTATAAATTAGTTAACTGGTGAAACTTCATGTGTTGACTCCATGACAAGTAGTACTGGATTCAGTTCCTTCCTTTAGTAAGGAATCTGAAGGAATGCTCTCACGTCTATATAAACTAACAAACCTCTGTGTTGTCAGAGATGATCACAAAGCCTTAATGTAGGGAGCAGGAAAAATATTTCATGTTTTTTCTCTGTTCAGCTGTATTCAGTCCCATTGCAGTGGAAACCAGATGCTTGGGCTGTAACTTTAAATTTGTTTATTCTGTATATTTGGCTAATGGATGCAAACAGACAGCATGAGAGAAAACAGATGCAAAAGTGTGCAAAAACTCCCTGAAGTCTTTTTCGAACCGAAAAGACTGGAGAACATGGTGTTGGGGAAACAGTGTTTTTTTTTATTATTTATCTAGATAATAAGGCATCCATGTTTTAAAAGGACTATAGTTATGAATTGCTACAAACAGCAACCTGACACAACGAATGAACTAATATTACAGTATGAATTACTGACTGTGAAAAACATGAACTAATAAGCGATAAGTAGTTAAGCCTTCTTTATTCGTTATATTTTATGAAGTAGCCAACGTGCATTAGATATCATCATCAACTTTTAATTATAATGTTCATCTAATAAAGTACACAACCAAACAATGAAAAAAAGCTTGTAAATCAGACTGTAACATTGATTTACCTGTCGAGAAGAAAGCAGGACTTCCGACTTCAGCGTCTTATTTGAACTCTTCTCCTGCATTAGCTGCTCTATCCACCTGGAAAAAGATCCAGACATCGCGTTTTTGTAATCTCTGGTCACATTTCCTTTAACGATCTATTTTTGGATTTTTCTGGCAACGAGGATTTGCAATGCAGCATTTTAAACTTGCCGGGCCGTGAAGGAAGCGTCTCTTGCGATTCCGCTCCTCTGTTCTGCAGCTTTCAAACAGTCACGTGACCCACGTCACGTGAACAAAAACGCCTTGTCGAAACGCGTTGGTCTTGTACTTGTATGACAATGACATGAAAGCCTCCGTGGACTTCGTCCCATAAAGATACTAAATTCTTCGTTTACGAGGATAGATCAGATAATTGGCAGAGGTATTTCTACACCATTGAGGACATATTTATGAATAAAAATATTGATTTTAAATAATAAATTACTTAAAACGTTACACAGTGACATACAATACTGTAGTCCCTTTAACACACATTTCATTCGACTACAAACAATCAAAAATTAATCAGTAGCAGTATAGAGGGTTTTGAGCATGCTTATGTGAAAAAAATAACTATAGGCTACTGAATGTCACATGCCTCAAACACACTCTCACTCAGATTCACAAAAACTATCAACATGTCTGTCATGATGAGTTTTCAGGAAATAGTCTGCACAATCAGTCATTTTGACCAAGTGGAGAGTACCACACATACACAAAATGTATAATCACTTTATAAAGTTTTTCATATTGTGGTACCTTAATATATTATCAGAACTACATTTATAAACTGGATTCTTTACTCTTTCTGTCATGTTTTCTTTGCTCTGACTTCATGTGCTCTTAATCAAATAAGTTTGGCCAGAAAGTCTCTTTAATGTGATGGAGTCATCCACACAGAATTCACCCCTAATTGATACAGTGTGTGTGTGCCTGAAATACTATGTAAGTATGGTAAAGTATGCTTGTGTAATGAATGCAAGCAACTTTTAATAATTTTTATCATTTGTTTATGGTAATTCATTTTTCACACAAGCAATTTGTATTTCCTTTCTTTATTTTTAAGTGGCATTTACACTGACAATTATATTATTGTTGGAGGTTTTGGGTTGCTAGGCCTACTGTTGGACAATGGTTGGCCAAACGTTTTACGGTCATGACATAGAAATCAAATTTGCCTTAATCTTTTAACATGTACCAAGAGGTATTTGTGCCGTTAAAAACATCGTGCAAGTTTCATATCTTAAATCATCCTCCTCAAAACAAACCATTGATTCAATCAAGCTCCAAAAATGGCTTGTTTGAATATTGCGGGATCTGTGACGTCACACACAGGCAAATCCATTTGAATATGACTGCCTCCAGAGCAAGACATCGACGAAATTAAGAGCAACATCAGTTCTGGCAGGTCATGTTAGTCAAGTCCAAATCAGCTGACTCTCAGCTGATCCACGTCTTCCAATGGGAATACGAACCCAATCACAGAATACAAATATAAGCTACAGCTATTCAGTAGTATCAACAGATATCGCATTTCTCAGGAGCTAATAACCCTCCTCCATGACCCCAGCTCCTCCTCTCGTCAGTCAGTATGGCATTCTGAGTGCCCTTGAATCAGAATTCTTGAATTATGTTGTACTTTAAATCTTTAATTATTGATTTCTGCAATACATTCATATTGGTTCTTCTGTTCTGTTTAGCGTAAGGGTTGTTGCTGCTCTCCCTGCTCTTATGCTAGGCTGCATGAATGCACAGGGAGTTCTTGCCCAGAACATAATCGTACCACCAATCAACTGTATGCAATTACCAAAAAATAGAGGTCCTGACAGAACAGTTACACATCATTGCACCAAGGTCCCGCCCACTGGCATTTTGTCACTTAACGGCTGACACTTGCCTACACTAAGTGAGCATCGTGTTGTGTCAAAGGCAAATAGAACCCATTATAATCACTGATGCTACACTTGTAACGCTATTCACTGAAGATATAGATGATTATAAAAGAATGAACTCAGAATAATTATTATGAACTCAGAATAAAAAGCCAACAAACCAAACAGTGTGCTAGTGCAGACAACAACCGACAAATGGACAGGACAAAGAGAGGAACTTAAATACACAGGGATGATGAACTAAAACGATGAATAGCCTAGTTGTGAAGAATGGTGTTAGTGTTCATGGTGACATATTATGGCGGGAAAGTAGAACAAAGTTATCACATGACATGAATGAAAACAGAACAAACTGAACAGAACGTGACTGTGACAACACTACACTGGATCCAGTATACAGATGCACATTCATTTTCTGACATACTCCCTTCAGTCTGCCAACAAAAGGACAAATTGAAGAGTAAATGGAAGCATTAAAGACAGTTTGCTTTAAACATCTCATTTGCTCAAATGAAAATTTGACAGCAGATTGTTTTATAAATTAGGCACAGTGTAATGAAGAGTATGCAAAGAAACTTTAGTTGACAGACTAAGCAGTCAGCTGTATTGGATCTACATTGCAAACCTTAAGTAAATGATTTCATAATGCTTTGTCTGTAAATGACGGTTTTAAATGGATGTTTTCTAGATGCTTAGCTCACATTTGCGAGTGGGCGTTGATACAGTTTCCTATGCAATGATGTTAGACATTCAAAATAGTGGCCATTTACTGACAAGCCTGGTAAGGGTACATTTACACAACAATTATCCCCGTTTACACGGATACATGAAAACGACTAATAACGCTATGCATGCCAGAAAAGTAGTTGGCAATGTCACTTTATGATCACTTTGTCCGATTTTCCTTCTAAGGATGTCAATCTTGATAAAACTATATTATTACTTTGTCGTCTGGGTAATTTTCACAAAGCCAGACACATAAACTGTAATCCCAATTTTAGATTCTCCCCTGATTTAAAGTGTCTTTTTACTTTCTTTAACAAAATCTCAAAAGCTTTCAACACAAAGGCTTTACATTTATCAATACCACATCGCCACATATTAATTAATTAAAGCATCGTGAATTATACTAACTTAATTCACCTAACATTTTCAGTGTATTTGCAAACAACTTTGTCATAACCACAGACACCCCATTAAAAGAAATAAAAAACATGCACAATTCATTTAACCACATCCTGTCCGACCAACCAATCCCTCTCTTAACAATAAATTTAACCATACCAAACATGAGCTAAATTGTTTTGACAAAACCAAAAATATAGAAAACATGAGCTAAACATCCTATAAAAACCACACAATAACACATGAGTAACAGCTACCAAAGCACAATCACAGATGTCTTATTAATTCTTTATCCCTTACACATTTATGGGTTAGTGTGCAAGTCAAAAGACTCAACTGAATATTTTTATTTTATTTATTTATTTATTTTTACAACTGTTGAACTGATTAAAGGACTGCCTGATGGGATGGATTAAAGAAAACTGGGCGTAATGAATATCCTAAGCATCGTAGCCTAAAATTTTAATTTTCACCAGGTATCGCTGTCTCTATTTCTCAATCAAATCGGCAGTTTGAATGGCCATACCGAGTGGTCCTATTTGGAGTGATTTAGGTGGCATCTATGAATAAGGAGTTCCACTCTCATCTACGTTATTAGATCCACGATCGGATAAAAGAAAAAAAGAAAAAAAACAGAAACTTGTAGCAACCCGGAAGTAAGATTTTCGGCACAGAAATTCTCCGTTGTTCGTCCAAAATATACATTTTTTACACTTTGGCCATGTAGCATGAGAATCCATCTCTTTTACACTGTAGCCTACTCATTCTGAACACAAGACACACCGTTGTACCATAACCCCATGCCTTTAAATCATGACAAAAATACTTCACTGCAGACATGATAAAAAAAAACAGTTGGTTTCTTAATCAATTGTGATGTCTTTGGGTAATTGCAGTGAATATAATCAGAGTTGATTGATAACAGGAATTTTCTAAAATAATGAAAGTGAAAAAATATAAAATAGATTGAGAACTAAGCCTGCTAGTTTTAAGAAGTTTCTCTGAAATCCATCAGAACATCATATCCTTTGTCAGATGTATTTCAAAATAATTTGTGCTGAAGAACAGGAAATGTTGAGCTTTAAATTCAGCCTCACAGCTTTTTACAAAAGAGCTAAGGGCCTGGGAACAGCTGTTAAGTTTAGAACGTGAGAGAGATGGATTGCGTGTGTGTGAGTGAGTGAGTGAAGGAGAAAACATTTTGGAAAGGCATGTTATTCTCTTATGATTTTAGTCTCACACAAACCTGAAGGTGGTGATTTTGAAATTCAACCCTGATAGTAAATAATTAGTCCTCATCAGTCCTTTGATCGGGCAAAAATACCCGTATGGTGTTTGCATGGTAAGTACCTTGAAATCATTTGAACTAATTAGGACTTCTTGATTTGTTCAATATCTTTATAACATGGAACCGATAAAAGTGTATGGGTCTGTGGCGAGCAGGACAAGGCCGACAGGCATGAGAGAATGGCGCGAGAGAATGCACATATTGAACATAATGTGATATGATTGAACATCCTTAACCGTGTATTTGAAAAGGTGTTTTGAATTGTATTTTGCCAGTCACATGCTTTCAAACAATCACATTTTGATGCATTACAGTCAAACATGTTGAAGTAAAGCTCCATTTAAATCTGATATAACAGTTCATTAAGTCTGACTTCACTTTTTAGTGATTTTTTTAAGTGTGCTATAGCTTTAGGTATGTGCCCCCTAAGGAGCATGGATGTTTGTTTACAATAGCCCGCTGTGGGATCTCCAATGGGTGGTATAATAACAAACAGGCTCTATGTTTACAGCCTACACACACATGCTGAATTTAATTCTACATGGCAAGTTTGGCTAACTGCAACAGTCCGATCTGAAGGAATGACATAAAAAAAGATCCTCTCCACACAGAATAGTTAAGAATTATAGCCCCAGTATTTCAATTAAAGGAGAAACTGCCTGAAGAAAAAGCTTATGGAATTATTGTAAAAGGGCCTCATGGGCCCGACCACATCAATTCCTGGACTGAGATTTTTATAGATTGTAAACCATGTACATATAAGGGAATCTTCAAGTGTGAGTGGCTGAAGCCAAAAAGACTAAATTAATTCAATAAGTCACAATGTCTATTTTATAATTGGCATTTCATAGTTTGCGATTACCATAATAGTAGGAAACTTCTATTAGTTCCTGATAACCTTGACTTATTTTTATGACAATGACTAAATAGTTACAGAGTCCATATTCACCAGCCACCAATTGGTCTGATTTTGTTTTGCTGGCTGGGGGATGCATAGCTGAGCCTGATGGCTGTTGCAACGAATGTTTGCTTGTTATTTTTTTTTTCTTTTTTGGCAATGTGTTACATTCAGTCTGCTGCTGAAGAGACTCTTTTGTCTAAACAGTCATGCAGGGTTTGGGATTCATTTCCATGATTGCATTCAGTTTGGAAAGCATTCACAGCAATTTTCTTTGGCTGAGTCCAATAACCTGGAGTGCCTAAACAAGTGGGCATTAGCCCTTGCAGCTTTCAAACTACAGGTGCAATTCCTCAGCACTCAGAAAGCAGTAAGATAAACTGAAAACAAAATTGGGATTTTTAAACTTAAAAACAACTGTGAACTTGGCAAAATCAAATATAAAACAAACCGCTGGAGAGTTAAAATGCTCTACTTTCAGATGTTTGTGGTTGGTAAGATTCGAAGGATCACAGGCTCTAGACAAGTTTAAAATTCAAATGTAAGGTGAAATCTGAGGGTCTCCATACTGTTTACAAGCCAAAGATATCTAATATTCTGTCAACTTACAGCACAACATTAGATCATTTTCAAATAGTATGTAGCCTACATCAGTTAACATTTGATGTCATCACTATAGGTTCTTAGGATCAGACTTTTGGATGATTTGAACTGTTTCGGCATTTCATAAAACCTTCTCGTCTTCTAGCTAACCTCCCTGTCTAGTCTCTATCTCTCCCTTTCCCTTTATTATTTATCTCCCCCATCAAAATGTGTTCTTGCTGTTATTTTATGAGCCAAACCTGCCGGTGAAGTGTCCCTGAACACCTGTGCAGTAAATCAAAAAAAGAACCTGCACTGTTACATGAGTCTGGAGCAGAGGCTAGAAGACCTCTAAGCAAAACACAGGAGGAACGCAGATAAAAGACAGCGAAAGCATAAGGGAAATTATAAAGTGGTGAAGTTGTAAAGATTGTGCGTGAGGTTGCGAGGTTCCGACTAGAGATAGTCGGGATCACCTCTAGGCATGGCTAGGGCTCTGGAAACACACTCCTTGAGAGAGGATGGACTCATCACCACTCCGAAGTTGCCCATGGTGAGAGGTGTCGGGCTGGTGTGGGTTTACTTAGCCCCCCCAGCTCAGCCGCCATGTGTTGGAGTTTACCCTGGTGAACGAGAGAGTCATTTCCCTGCGCCTATGGGTCTAGGTCTCTCACTGTCGTGTGTGCCTACGGGCCAAACGGCAGTGCAGAGTATCCAGCCTTCTTGGGGTCTCTGGGAAGGGTGCTGGAAAGTGTTCTGGCTGGGGACTACGTCGTTCAATTGGGGGACTTTAACACTTCAATGACAGTGACACCTGGAGGGGAATGATTGGGAGGAACGTCCCCCCTGACCTGAACCCGAGCAGTGTTCAGTTATTGGACTTCTGGGCTTGTCACATTTTGTCCATAACAAACATCTTGTTCAAGCATATGGGTGTCCATCAGTGCACTTGGCACCAGGACACCCTAGGCTGTAGGTCGATGATTGACTTTGTGGTCGTTTCATCTGACCTGCGGCCATATGTCTTGGACATTCGGGTGAAGAGGGGGCAGAGCTGTGATCACCACCTGGTGAGTTTGATCTGATGGCGGGGGCGGAAGCTGGACAGACTTGGCAGATTGTGTACTGTAAGGGTCTGCTGGGAACGTTTGGCAGAGTCTCCTATCAGAGAGATCTTCAACTCTCACCTCCGGCAGAGCTACGACCAGATCCCGAGGGAGGCTGGAGATATTGAGTCCGAGTGGACCATGTTCTCCACCTTCATTGTCGAAGCGGCTGCTCGGAGCTGTGGCCATAAGGAATACTGGCTGGCCTCAAAGAGATTCTGGCAAACTGTCCGGAGCCAGAGAAGAGGAAAGCAATGCTCTACCAGCGCTGTTTACAGTGGAGGTGAACAGCTGTTGACAACTGGGGATGTCGTCAGATAGTGTAAGGAATATTTCGAGGATCTCCTCTATCCCGCAGTCAGGTCTTTCATTGAGGAAGCAGAGACTGAGGGTTCAGAGATGGACTCATCCATCACCCTAGCTGAAGTCACCAAGGTAGCCAAGAAAATCCTCGGTGGCAAGGCACCGGGGGTGGATGAGATCTGGCCTTGAGTACCTCAAGTCTCTGGGTGTTGTGGGACTGTCTTGGCTCACACGCCTCTGCAGCAGAAGGAGCTAAGCCGCAAGGCGAAGCTCTCGATTTACCGGTCAATCTACGTTCCTACTCTCACCTATGGTCATGAGCTTTGTGTCATGACCAAAAGGACAAGATCCTAAATACAGGCGGCCGAAATGAGCTTTCTCCACAGGGTGGCTGGTCGATCCCTTAGAGATAGGGTCAGAAGGTCGGTCACTCGGGTGGAGCTCAGTGTAGAGCCGCTGCTCCTCCACATCAAGAGGGGTCAGCTGAGGTGGCTCGGGCATCTGTTCCGGATGCCTACTGGATGCCTTCCCGGGTAGGTGTTTCGGGCATGTCCTACTGGGAGGAGACCCTGGGGAAGACCTAGGACACGCTGGAAGACCTAGGACATGCTATTCTTGGGTTTGCATGCATGCGGCAACCAGCGCCTTCAAATTCCCCTAGATATTTTTATGGGGTTCAGGTGACCGTGATGGCCATAGAATATTCCAGGACTTCTTCTGCAACCAATCCTTGGTGGAATTTGAAGTATGCTTGTGATCTTTGTGCTGTTGGAAGGTCCAATGACGCCCAAGCTTCAGCTTCCTCACTCACGGCATGAAGTTTTCTCCTAGGATTTCCTGATATTTCAATGAATCCTGCCTTCCACACACTGCAGTTTTCCAGTGCAAGAGGATGTAAAGCAGCCACAGAGCATCACCAAGCCACCATCATGCTTAACTGTAGGCAGAGTGTTCTTTTCAGCAAATGCTTTACTCTTCTTCCTCCAGACATACCGCTGATTCATAGGTCTTAAAAGTTCCAGTTTTGTTTTATCGCTCCACAGAAAAACCCCAAAACTTCTGTGGCTAATTTATATGATTTTGAGCAAATTGGAGTCAACTTTTCTTGTGCTTTGGGTTAGTAGTGGTACACGTCTTGGAGTTCTGGCATAGGTTTAGTTTCAGATTGCACAGAAGCCTTATTGTGCAAGCTGAAACTGCAGTACCTGTTGCCACCAAGACGTAGTACGTAGTCCAGAGTGGAGGCTACACATTGTCATGTTATAAATAAGAAACCTCTGTATAGCAAACCCCTCCATGTTGCTGCTACTTTTTTTGTCTTTTCTGGCGTATATGCCTACTAAAGCAACGTCATTACAATGGAGAGATATTTAAGAAAAATAACCTTTTGTGCGCCACGGACACACAAATGAGATTAAAATAGTTGTGATACAGTGTGGACGGTCAATAATTTAGATCAGATTCCAATTGGATACACAAATAATCAGATTTGCACTAACAGTGTGAAAAAAAAATGGAAACAAATTGCAAGAACTCTTTTAGGTCAACTAGTTTCAGCTAGACTTTAAGATCTACCCATAACATGTAAATCACAAAACAAAAACTACTCTGAGTATTCCTGCATGACCTAAGTTTTCCACTCTGTTCAGTCTGGAGCTCAAAGTCACAGTTGTGATAGACAATGTGATCTTTACAACAGAGGAGAGACAAATTAAACCCAGGCCCATCAAAAGAGAACAGAATGAGAAAACATGTTTCACCTGCTGTTTAAGATGTTGAGGAACATGGGAGAAGTACTGAGCTCACTGGCATGCAGGCATTTTATTCCTCACCATGGAACTGTAAACGTCTAAGCTTCACATTACCAGACGCGTGCCAGAGAGAAAGGAAACTGCATATAATTAACCAACACCCCTGAGGTGGAGTAAAAGCTCAGTGACACATCTGTCAAACAAGCTGACAACATGGTGGAATACAGGTGGGTGCCATTGGGAATGATGGAAGCATGCTCTCATGCTTTGGTTAGTTTACAGCACCAGTTTATGGAGTGTTCCCTTCTTGACAAACACACATTTTTGCTCTTGGATTTTCTCCACACAAAACACCACTTTAACACACTGAGACTTGATATTGGTTGTGTAGATCTCAGCACAAACCTGAATAACTATGTGGCACGGGCATCAGGTACTGGAGGGAATGATAGGAAAGCACCAACAATTATAACGTTCGACTACGCCACCCAGTGTATACCAGGACCTACCAGCCCCAAAACAGGGGACGCACACGTTCATTACTTTATTTGTATACAAAAAGTTAAAACAATCAGTACATTAACATTTCAAGGGTGGAATTTTTACATGTCGAAAAGAAACGAACAAAAAAGCAAACGAAACACTAACCAAAAATACAATATACAAAAATACAAATCCTTAAAAATAGATACAAAAGAAGTTTAAAGGGAGGGAGATGGCCTGCTGTGCCCCCAAGTCACACATCACACTGAACACCCACACAAACCCACTCTAGGTTGTGTGTTCTAATGTGTTCTAGCTGAGTTTTCTATTGTTTTTCTACTACAAATTGTTTTGTTTGTAGTTCTGTATTATTTTGAGTTTGCATCCGGTTTGCCCATCATTAAATAATTACTCAGCAATTGTATCTACGTCTCCCATTCCTTGACAGCTTGGTCTTGCCTCTAGGTTTTATATTAAAAAAACCCCAGCATGCTGTGTTAATTAGTAACTTTTATTTGCTATTCACATGGCAGATTGTAGCAAAAAATACAGTGCTCTAAAAGTTGTTAGGTGAATACATTAATAAATAACAATTCACATTGAACATGATATAGATGTAATAAAAACCAGCTTTCAGTGAAATCTCTGCAGATTATGAGGTTGCGATACGTGGCAGCATCTAAAATACACTGAGTTTAGAGTTACACTGTGTCTTCCATTTGATTATCTAAAAACAATTATGTACACGAAGGCTAAAATGAGCAAAAATGAACAGAGCCCTTTACCATGTTAAAAGGAAAAAGTGCTATAAAATTATGGGATAGGTTTAGTGTTTTTTTGTGACTGTGTATGTTTAGGAATAAAATTCAAATAATCTGGATCATAAATTCCATCAGAAATTTCTGTTACTTTGTGGAGAAGAGAAGATGAGTATCCTTAACTGAACAGAGCTGCTATGCTCACACTTACATGTTCCACTAAACTAAAAAGAGAAAAAGACACTATTGTTAGGACATGATTGTTAGAATACTGTATCTATGGATTTATGGATGTCTGGCTGAACAAAAACAGAGAATTATTCCTCTTTCTCCAAATCAAACATGTTCCACGATAACATAAACAGTGATATTAACATGCAAGTTGCCATCTAAAACAAATTCCTGGGTGGCGAGTGATAAAAAGAAAGAGAAGTTAATTTACATCTCCATTTTGATTTGTGTCAGCCCCTCCCTCCTACCATCACAGCAGGACCCCTTTCTATGCCACCATCCCTGTTTGCACAAACAGTTTAGACATACTCTCTCATTATTTATGATGGATACTTTGTATTGGATACTTTTGTGAGTTTGTTTGGTCTGCTTGGCTGTTGTCTTGGAAGCTCTATCGTGTTTTTTGGAAAGAAATCATCAATCACAGATTGACTCTAGTTGACAGGTTGGTTCTTTAGCTGCAGAATGACTGTCTGATGGTTCCAAATCGGAAGTATGTCTGTGACTTACTTGATTACATTCTTGACTTGATCAATTAAATTCCCTCTGTGACAACAATGAGTTCAAGGTAGGCAAAAGGATGCTGCTAACTCTTTTTCCACTGCTGTCACTGTTAAAGTAATTTAGTGGGGAGAAAAGAGTGATTTATGCATTGTTTCATCTCGTGATCTGTGATGTTTGTTTTAATTTTGTACTGCCAATTATTTCCTCATTCATCATTTTTTAAGGAGGGTCCCATAGAGGAATTCCCACTGGTTTATGCGTGGTTGGGGTGTATTTATCAATCTGCAAAAATCTGTCAACATCTCTCTTGGTTCTGTTCAATAACAAATTAACTACAAACAACACAAGTACGTGATTGGATCTTATTCTGCTGAACAAGACAGCATGGAAGTTAAAAAAACTAAATTAAAAATATTTCTGCAATTCTACAATAGGATTTCTAGTGTTCACCTAAATTTAAAAAAAAAAAAAAAAAATCTGTCATCTTCTACTCTACTCACCTTCATCATGACGTTCCACACCTTGGGCCCTATTATAATGATCTGAAACGCAATGGGCTTTATGCACAGCTGCACTACTTCCTGAACTTAAGCCAGCTCCTTGTTTCCTGTCCATTATTGGCCAAATTGATTAATTCAGGTGTGTCTGATTATTGTTGCCGTGACTACTGAGGTCAGACACACCTGAATTAATCAATTTGGCCAATAATGGCAGACAGG
>JAOTRC010000034.1:14542172-14569399 GCA_027497675.1 Cyprinella lutrensis
TAAAAAGTCGTATATTGACGAATGGTCAAAAGACGTCCCAAAACGTCAGTTATATGACGAATTGGGATGAGACCGGATTGACAGCTAAGCTTTTAAAGGGGTCCTATTTATGCTTTTCCACTTTTTCAACATTAGGTGGTTGTATGTAATATTGCTGTTTAAGCATTAAAAAAGTTCTGCAACATTACAAAGCTCAAAGTCCACTCCAAAGGGAGATGTTTTATTTATTTCACTTTTCCAGAACTACAACGTACAGCTCGTTTGGACTACAATGCGATTTTTCTGGGCACAGTGTTCCTCATTATAATCACAGCCCACAGAATACACAAAAATTAGGTAGAAAACAAATGGTCTTGTGATCGATTACTGTTTGTATTACCTAAGTTTTCCAAAAAATATTGTGGTTGAATGATTGATAACATCGGATCTATTAGAAAATTACATAAAAACACACTGAAACGTCCTGTGAAATCAGTGCTTGCAAAGTCTGTGCATGAAATCCGTTCTGAACGATCTTCTTGTTTGTTAACATTGTCAGAATCTGAATCAGCTCAAACTGGTTTTAAATTGACTCCATCCTCAATATTTACATTCTAGCAGAATTCTCGTGAGTTTGAACAAAAGGATTTGGACGTGACATCACTTGGACATGGCTGTGGTTACAAGAGGTAAAAACGATATAAATACTGTTCGTTTTCTCACACAAACTGCTTGTTTCGTGTCTTAGGCCATCAATGTACTTACATTTAGGAGTCATTAAATCATGTTTAATTTGGACTTTTCTGTGAATACTTTTTGAGGTGAATCCAGGGTAGACCCCATAAACTTCCATTATATGACTGACAGACAAGAACAGTTTGACCTAAAGATATCAAAATTGAAAATTCTGTGGAAACAAAGACACCTACATCTTGGATGCCCTTGAGGTACGCTAAAACACATCAAAAATTAATTTCAAAGTGAACTATCCCTTTAACTAGTTACTGACCTGATGGAGACTAATATAGCTGAAGCGGACTGATCGTCTTGGTCTCGAGCAAGGTTTATGTGAGCTAATGTGAAAATTAGTTGGGCTGTCTGAAGTCTGCCCCAATGGCTCTCGATTAGAGCCTGCTGCAGTTCCATGTTTTTTACCACAGAATTCGAGGGGCACTGTAGAGCTGAGGAAAACACAGGCACCATCTGCCCCATTTGTATCATGATACATGCCTGCTAATGAAATTTTATCACATTCTGATCACTTTATGAATTAAAATAGTCTAGAAAATAAAATAAAAATATTTGTTGAAGAATGCTGAACATATTTAAAATGTATTACTGATTCACCTAATATAGAGATCTATATTTTGGATCAATATTTTGGTAGAACCCTACCTGCCCATCCAGACGAGCCATGGCTGCTCCCAACTAGGTAGCCCCCATTGCATATAGTTCATAAACCCCTCTGTCCAATGGAGAGCTACAATACCAGTAATGATTTTAAATGAAGTGTGTTGATTGTTCATTAGGTATACAATGATTTAAAATTTCTGACCAATATAGACCAACTGATATGTATTCTAATAACTTTCATTTTGTAGTAGGTTATTTACAGTGAGCACCACCAGGCAGGTGCAGTTCATCTCTCTCTCTCTCTCTTTCTCTCATGTGGAAGCTGGACTCTTCCCATAGACCTCAATCCCTCCAGACTCATTAACTCTTCCATCCCCTCCAGCTGTCCTCTAATTTTCTTTCTCAAGCTTATTTTATTTTACACTCATTTTTTACTTGACATCTTGACACTTGGCTTGGCAGAATGAGGCGGGGAGTGCTCAGCTGTTCTGAGTGTTAAAGACCGTCATTCCTCACTCTCTTTCTCTCTCCAAAGTTTTTTCGCTGACCAGTAAATGGCCTACTTTTCTTCTTTCTCCTTCGTTTTCTCATGCCCCCTCCCCTATGTCAGCTACAAAGGACGGATGATCTTGATTCTTTCCTTTCTATCAATCTTCTCCAGATGATTTGAGAAATTTCAGCTGGAACACGTTTTACAGCAACAATCAATCAAATACAGACACGGCAAAATCTTAAGCTGGAAAACATTCAAACTGGGCACAGACAGAAACATATATGACATTACTCATTCATATCTCACATACATACTGTACACACAAGCTTCTCCTACACAGTTGCAAGTTCCTCAGTTACAGTTGCAATTTCCTGACATTTAATAACACTGTTAAATCTTTAGCAAATCTCAAAATTAATATCCATTTTTAATACCGTAGATCTTTTTTTATTTTTTATTTTTATTTAGACTATATAGTATATAACTTAACATTGGCAGCATGAAGATCATTTTTGTCTTATCAGTAGCCAGGTTATCAGTACAAAACAAGAATTGTTATTATTAAAATGTAAAAGCTCCTCCTTAACACACAACAAAAATGCATAATGATCAGTTGTAGCCACGATCAGGTGCAATTTTAATGTGATTTTTAATAGGTTGGATTTGAACTGAGCTTCAGTGCACACAGCTAAAACTGGAAACATGTCTTACACCATACTCTTGTTTGTGCTTTACCTGCTGTTTAAAGAACTGATGTTTAATGAGCAGTGATAACACAAGTTTTAATTTGCCTTACACTATTTTCATTACTGCATGTCTCTAGAAATGGACAAGTATGTGTTGCCTTTTTCCACCCTGAGTGACCTCATTTGAACAGAGATTTTACTGAGCTAGGCTTCTGCCATCAGCTACTCAATGTCTGCCAAGATAAACGCCCTTTCTCCATAATGTAACTCAGAAACGTTTTGGTCGGCTGCAGAGTGAAGAACTCAGTTTAAGACTCACCAAACTCTACGCTAGTTACACCTGAACCGCAAAACAATCCCACATCAATTAATCCCCAGGGTTTTTCATCTGCCACTAAAACATGTTTTTTTCTTTTGATCTGCACTGTAATTAGTCAGACCTTCAATCTCAAAGCCAACATAAACTTTCTTATAGAACACCTGGCACTAAAGTAGAGCTTGTTTTTGGTTTGCTGGCACAGATCCGCATTCCCTAATCAAATTCGAATCTTGATTTGATTAAGAAATAATGAGAATATAATAAATATCATAATCATACCGAACACATTGGTCCTGTTTAGTTGCTGCTAACTATGGAAAATAAAACAATCAGGAAGAAAAACACAAGATAATTTGAATGTTAGCTAGATTAGTAACATACAACAAGACTCAAAGTCAGTTATATCACTGTGCTGTCAGTTATTACAAGAGGCACAAACTGTACTTGTGAAGCTTGAACCAGTAAACAAAGCCAAAACACAACAAATTATAGTCAAACAGACACCTGTTTAAAGCATGTGTCATTTTTTCCCCTTGTTGTGTTGATGATCACATCTTTTCATAATGCTTTGCTCAAGTTTGACATACTTCCGGCTTATTAGGATCTTCTGACAGGCAGCATGCAAAAGTGCCGTCAGGCTTGTAACATAATCTAAACAGTTTCCGCTACACCTGAGCACTTACTCATCAGTCAGACCACACGCTTTGTCAGCAGCTTTTCCTATGTTGCCCTCCAAACTCTGATCCATTCATGGCATGATGAGAACATGATGGATTGAGAACGCCCCACTGCTTTTGTGTTTAAACATGACCCTTCCTAAAACAGCACACGTACATGCGCGAATGTTTCCACACTGGCCCACACACGCACAAGAAGCATTTACACATACAAACACTTCAACACTGGCCTACAGGCATAAGCTACATGCTCACACATTTGCACACATGCATTCGTAGTTCACGCTGGGCCACTGTACCCTTCGCTAGAGGCAACAACATTCATAAACAAGATGTTTAGTGGAAAGAGAAAAGGCTTCATTGATGCTCCCATAAACAAATGAAACATTATAACACTATTTCAGTATGTGTGTGTGTGTGAGTGCACAAACTAGTGAAGATACAGACTGAACTGCTGCTTTTCCACGCGCATGGCCCCTTTGTTGCCTGACATGACTTTGATAATGTTTCATAAAATGTTTCTTCTTAGTGACTCTTGTCCTGTTTTCCCTTTCACTGTCTCATTACTCCCTCACTGCCACTCTTAGCAGAGAAAATCCAATATAAACACTCCTTAAATTGGATAGCTGTATCGTGTTTTGTGTGGCCTGTTTTCTTTCCCATGATATCATGGGCTGTCCTAAGTTGGATCTCAATCTCCCCCTCCTCTGTCTTCCATATCATTCCATAATGGGTCGAGTATGCTATGAGAAACAGTGGGGAAAAGAGGTCACGAGAGACAAAGGATGTGCTTGCTGGCAAAAAATGCTTCTAAATGTTGAAAACTATTGAAGACATTGCTTTATAAAAAAATTGTAAATATAAAGCCAAATATAAACAGGCTTATTCAGGACAAATAAAGTACATTTAAATCTGCAATTATACTTTGTAAAAAAGAATTATTTTTTTTTTTTAAATGGTAACTGGTTTTTGCCTCAGAAACCACATCAGAGAACAGAAACCAAGACTTGACCAAAATACCACGGTTATGTCTCTGGCCCCATTCAAAAACCACACATACTACAAATATTTTAAAAAGTGAATTCCTCTGTCTGAAATGCTTCAAATACTTTTGTTGTTTTACAAGCCGCTATTTTTGCTAGTTTTCTCCACTTATTGTATTGTTTTTTGTTACCGTTGCAAGTGTTGCAAAGTACACTTCTTTTAACATTGATAATAAATGGCATGTCCATACTGTGTTCTTATAGTGAATGTGCTGCTGTTCCTGATTGATGAGTTACTATCACCTATATAATACTACAGCTGCATCCTGTAAACCTTGAGGGTTCACGTCAAGTCAACACTACTTGGACAAAACTAGTGTATAAATATAATCCATCTGGGCCTTCAAAATGAACTTCACATCCGGACTTCACCATCAAGCCAAACTGAACACTATGACCCTATCTATCCTAAATACATATCCTAATGCAATTGACATTACTCTGAAAAATGCTAATGCTTACTGAGAACACTCACAAGAAAAGCAACACCCAAAGAATAAGAAAGTGTAAATATGCCTGCAGAAACAAACGCACATTGACCTAATATTCACCAAGGTGCCTTAAGAACCACAAACTGAAACGTAAGCCCACACAAACTCAGTGATGCTTAGCTGACAAGTATTGGTGTTGTTATGACCCAATAGTGATGGAGGCATGTAGTTAGGTCACAGCTGTGAGTTACACACAAACCCACATGTATGCGTGTATATTGAAGACAACCCCACATATACAATGAAACACTGGCTTAGTAACTGCACAGCTGCACATACACACAAACACAAACTCTTAAAACAAAATATCCTGTCTTAATGCATATTTGGCTGGCTGATAGCCTATATCCCAAGAGAAAGCCCAACTGTCACTCAGATTGCAGATGTTTTACACACACACACACACCGAGTTTGAAGTTGCAGCTGGGCAGCAAAGACTGATGATGATCTAACAGCAAAATGAAGGGGATTTCCATAAACAGACTGGATGTAGAGGACTCAGTGTCTTATGCACCCCTCATAAACAGCCTGCCAACATCAAACAGCTTCAATTTATGACTAGCAAACACACAACACAGATGCACAGCAATGTCACTAAGAATCCAGAACAGAGATGTTCTCAACCAACATAAAACTGCTAAATGACAAACTTCAAAATACCTTAATCTTATGAGAAAACCTCCACTCAAAATCTGAAAATTAAAAAAAAATAATGGCAGAACTGATGCAGGAACACACTCGCTAAAATGAGCCTCGTTAGCCTGCATTCACTTGCAGTTGGTTCATGTTAGTCACATCATGTGTAAGTGTGTGCTCTACTTCTGTCTGCTTGTGTTCTGATCCAGACTAGCGGAGCTCTACTCTCTCTCTCTCTCTTTTCCTTTTCTCCCATATTCAGTGATTTGGACTGACAGAAGTTTTGATGGATGTGTTCTGTGCAATCTCATAGACTGGCTGTTTGAGCTAATGTGTAATATATCTGGATAGGCTCCAGATTACCGCTGTGATTAGGAGTCACAGAGCAGGCAATGGAGACCAGACCATGTCCATATACTCAGCCTCACTTGGCAAACTGAGCCATTCATCCAACACTCTGCTCCATGCATGTCCAGACATTATCCAAATAAGGAGGGAATGTGGAAGGCCAAAATGCCCGTATCGTTCTATTGTACATTTGGTCTAATTATAGTGATATCTAGAAAATGAAATTCAATCCCGTTCCAAAATGTAACTCATTTCTGGGATGGCAAATCAGCCATTACTCCAGTCTTCAGTGTCACATGCTCCTTCAGAGTATGCTAATTTGGTCCTCAAGAAATAATGTATGATTATCAATGTTGAATACAGCGAATATTTGAGTGGAAACTGTGACAGTTTTTTCCAGGATTTATTGAGGAATAAAAAGTTCAAAAGAACAGCATTTATTTGAAATAGATTATCTTTCTGTAACATTATAAACATTACATCCTTCATGTGGTTGCAAACCGGGTGGACACAAAGGACTGGAAAATAATTGGTAAAAATATATAAAAATGCAAGAGTAAAAATGAATATAAAGAAAGTCAATGGGGTGTAGTGCTTTTGGACCTCATTGACTTTCAAAATAGCTTTTATCCACAGAACAAAAAAATGTCATACAGGTTTGGACAATGCTATCTCACAACCAATTCGTACGAATTTACGAGTGATTGAAAGGTAGCTATTTCTTAGCCTTTTCTTATCATGCTTATTAGCTATTTGTCTAAACCCACATGATACAGTAGGTAGGTGTAGGGGTGGGGTCAGGGGTAGGTCATTCGTACAAATTCATACGAATTCGACAACTCACAAATATGTATAATTGAGCAAAAATCATATGAATTTGTGCAAGTTAGTCACCTCATAAAATTCGTATATGAATTGCCGTGAGATTGGGTTGGGTTTGGAACAACATGAGGGTGCATTATGCGTGAACTATCCCTTTAAATGTTAGCTGGTAGTCTTTTTTTCCTGAATAGGTATTTAGGACTCCCTGGAAGAAGAGCTTTTTATCTCAATGGGACTATCCTGGTAAAATAAAGGATAAAAAAGCTTAAAAAAAGCCCTCAGCCCTCTCCTCACCCTAAACTGATCTATCACAAAGAACATCCTCTCTATATGAAAAAAGGAGTCATAACCTCCGCATTGCCTTCACCCATGCTGGCCTTCTCACGGTGACTTGGCAGCCAAAACAAGGCAGTGATGAAACGGATAATTTTGATCTAAGATAAGTTGAAAGAGAAAAATGAGCTGAAAGCAGCAAGAATCAGCTGCCCATGGGAGAACCACACGGTTGATATTACATATAGAAATGCTTAAATATGCAGTTCTGAGATACAAAATGCTTAGCTTCACTTCAGCCTGTGTCCTTCTGTGTTTTTCCCCAAACGGTGACTCTTTTTGATTACAGCATCACCACATCTTCAGCTGTGAAAGGAATGTGTTTGATCTGTCAGCTGTAAATTTCAAATGGGTACAATGACAAGTACATCTCTTTCCAGAAAGGGCACTTGAGTAATGAGGTGAATGTTTCCACTACATCCAAATTATTCATACTTAAGTGAGAGCTTAAGTGTCTGGAAAAATGCATACAAATCACATTTCAAGACTTGACTTGAACAAAGACGAGTATTTGGGTAGGAAAAAGATTTGTGATGTTGTGCAGCACTGCGAGGACACTCTCGCTTGTCAAGAATTTACACTGCAGTACACTGACCTCTGCCCTCCATTTGTAGGGGCCCGACATGGTCCTTTCTTATACAATGTCCAAACACACATCAAAAGACATGCCTTTTTTGGAAGGAGAAAGTCCTCTTGACGATAGGCCAAGATGAGGAACATTTTTAATCCTCAAACCTCACATTAACTAAAAAAAAAACAAAAAAACAGGCGAGTTTGCATGCTCAGCATCATGTGGCATTGGTTTAGAGCATATGTAGAGAAAGGGAGTGAGAAAGTGCAAAGGGAAAGAAGGAGAAAGAGCAGAGCCATTAAAATAGAAACTTGAAACCTGGCAATGACATTAAAACAAAGAAAAACAGAATTGGTTAAATACAATCGAAAAAGAAAGTTCCATCACGACAGCTGACATGAGCAAAAACAGACTCAAGTGGGAAACCAGTTAATGAACATGCATGGGGATTTAAAGTTTACAGAATTAAATTAAATTTCATATTCCAACAAATATCATAAACATCAAGTGTTGTCATTTACTTTTTGGAACTGGCTCAAAAAAGTCAAAATGCAGATTTGATTGGAAAATGATACCACTTCACACTAACTCCCCAGCATTTCCACACATTTTATGCCAGCATTTTGCATGTCAGTCAGCCGTAGATGCCACAATATCTACAAACATTCATTTGATTAAGGAAAGAACTGTCTGAAAGAGAACCTCTGAGATCAAGCTACGAGGGATGTATGTTATGTCTGTCCTGAATGACAGGGATTGCAAAACATTACGTTCTCTCTTGTCTCCCGGACTCTTTGTTAAAGCTGTCCGTTGCTAATCAGGCTTCTCTGATGTTGGACTACACTCTTGGCAATGGCTGTGAGAGAAAGAGTTTGGTTTTTATCTGAGCTGAGGGAGTGGAGCCAGATCAGGCTGTGTAAAGATACAGATCCAGTAATGAAGAGGATACTGTTCGTGTTCTAATTTTGTAAGATTTTTGATTTAATGATTTATTTCTTTAAGGAAAAAAAAACTTGGTTGAAATTACAACCATTTTGTACAGTAAAAAATCTATAACGATGAATGGAACGGAATGTAGTGCAATATCATACAACAGATAGTTCTGGTTCTGTAATCTGATTGGACAGGCTGCATTCCTATAGTACTGATATACAGCTGATTCTGCTGGGACACAATAAACTTAGAACAACTGGCCATATTGCTTCTGAAATGTGAGTCCATATTACATTGTGGTTTATGGAACTGTTCACCCTCACAATCCAGTAATATCAACACGGCTATGATCACGACACTCTACTGATACTAGGCACAACTTGATTGTGTGATATTGCTTATTACATTAATTTCATCTATTTATAACACAAAACACTAACCCTAAAATTAATTTATTTTAAAACAACATAAAATACTAGCATGTCAGAGGAAATTAAGCTAGAAATTTCACTTTTTTTCAGGCTAACAGTTAAATTGCATTAAAATTTAGGCTACATTTATGTCAGCGGGCAACAACTTCAATAAAAAATAGCCTAATGCATGTTATGGGGACAATAAACATCAACAACAGTCATTTATAGTAATTGTTTAGTTCACATTTTGTTTCTAGATATATATTTTACAAAATCAATGTTTTTATTGTTAAAACATACAATATTTTGCTGTAGCTACAGCTTAAAATATGCTGGAATCAAAGCATGCTGGTGATTATTATGTTAGACTAACAAATTTGCTCTGCAAATTCACTTTATTGCAAAAAATGTTGTGTTTTAATAAGTAATTTAAATAAAAAAATATTGCAATCATCTAATATGTCATAGCATTCTTGTTACATATTCTAATCAATATGACACACTGGCTCTGCACTTTTAGAGTCATACTGCCATCTTCCTTACAAATTAGAGTCCAGCAAACTCGCCCATCAATAAGTAAAATATTCCAATACTGCCATCTGTCGGATGAAAGGTAACATTGCAGGGTTTAGATGTCTAAAGACAGCGTGGTGGTTATACTAAATGCAAAGACGCAAACCTGTATAATGACTTAACCGCGTGCTTTTGATCGATAATGACAATTTGATCACTATTTTACCATCATTTTTGATTAATTGATTCTGAAATAAACAGGTATGTGTTCAAAGTTAAAATCAAAGTTCATCTGAACCAGCAACTAGTAAATCGGTTTAATTCCTCATTTGTATCACGTCATTCTAGGCTCATTTAGTAAAAATCAACTCTCAGCTGTACTAGACGGTCTGAATCTGAGACATAACAAGAGTGGAGTGTTCCCATGATTCTCACCCTGATGTTCTTCAGTCTGGGAAAGGCACAAAGCATCAGCTCATAAATCCAGTCCGACCTGTTCCTGACCCATAGATTCCCTTCCTCAATCCACCACTAACTCTCCACAGCCTCAGACACAGGGCCAGAGTACAGAACCCTTGAGAACTCAGCTAAGCGAAACAAAGGAGGTTAAATGGAGAAGCGTGTTTATTGGCAGGTCGAAGGAACTGATGCGTATGGGATCAATAGTGTGACTGATGCTGGACTTGAGACTGGAGGAACTGAATCATAACATCGGCCTCGAGTCCCTCACAAACTCTTGCTCTTTCTTTCTATTCTTCTATTTATCCAGGACACCCATCTCACAGGATGTGCTACAATCAACTAAAATCAAAGGAAACATAGGGGGAAACAGACTATGGAGCCCTGCAATAACCCATGTCCATATATATGTATATGAAATTTTCATTCCCTGTGATCACAATTTAACTAAAATTGTCTGACAAAACATATAACATATGTTTTGACAAACATACATATAAAGGATGTTTTTTGACATGCAAGGGGATATAGACAGACCTGTCTACTGAGATTTTTCAATGGCTAGATACGTGATAGGTTAGGCTACACCAGTGTTGAGAGGCAAACCATTTCATTCAACTTCGATTTTGGTCCGAATATCACAATGGTCTTGCTCATGTGATTTCACAATGTGCAACAGCAAAAAGAAAGAAAAAAAAAGAAGAAGAAAAAAACAGCACAAGACTGATAAATTTCGACTTTTTAATTTACTGCTAGGGACCACTAGAACATTGCATCTGAGGCAAAGTCCTTTGTTTACATAAAGGAAAAAGAGACAGGTTTTCCATTAAATGGAAAACCTAGTGGTGAGGGAATACAGAGATCTGGAACACTAGATCTGGATTTCTTCTCACCAATAAGTCTATCCTGGGTGGCCTGTTATTAAATTACAGTCACAACATGTCATCCGAATGTCTCAAACCAGAAAGTTCTGCCAAAGCCACGATAGCCAACTGTGACTCCAACAGCCAAGCATCAGAGATCTGTTTAGACAGCAAGAATAGTAGAAGGAGGCTAAGCCAAACCAAAAATGTCCATCTACACCAACTAATATTAATTTAGTTATTATTATATTCTGATGAAAATATTCAAATATGTCACCATTATCTTTTTAACGTCATTGTTTAACATCAGGCCTTTATAAATGAAAGCGTTCAGTTGGCATTTTGTTGTCAAGATGCAAATAAGCAATGCAATGTTTACTGGAAATGATCAGCATAGTTAACATAATCCTCTCCATGACATCCCATGACATCATAGCCACCTGCATGGCTGTCAGGGCTTCAGAAAAGAGCCTGTGTGTGGTTACCCTCTATGGGGTGATTTCCTCATATGTCATGGTCATTATGAGCTGCTGGGCCAAACACAAAAGAATGCTTAGTTTTAGTCCCATCAGACAAGTGCCCATGACAACCGATGTGCAAAGCACTTTTCTCACACACTAGGCATCCTCACTGGATTGGCATGCGAGTTCATTGCCTGTTCTGAAGGGTAGCTGTGGGTGGTTGTCTGCTTTGACTGAAACTGACAATGAGGGCTCACTAATGAAAATACCTTATTTATTAGGACTGATCTGAAGACAAGCGGAAAACAAGAATTGTATACTAAAGAAAAAGCTATTGATGTACAACCAGGAACTGAAACCACCTCTCACCCCATCATCTACTGGCTTCACATTTTCTGTACACAAAAAAAGTCTTTACTAGGTATGTGTCCAGTAGGGGCCACTGTTGAGCCCACTGTTGATATAGGTGGCAACATTCCCACAGGTAACAGGTGTTGCTCGAGGGAAGGTTTACACAGTGTTTTGACTGGTAAGCTAGGTTATGCTGAAAAATAATGGTGAATGACTGAAACTGTGGATTTATTGACTTATATATTGATTTATTTAGTGGTTCAGAGGTTCATACTGCAAAAATTCAGAAGTATAACTATAATGTAAACTATAATGCAAAGACAATGAAATTACAGCAGTTTGTGTCCAACAGTAATGTTGCTCATCTTTACCAATAAGAGATACTTCCTTATTTGATAGAGGTTCTCCTTCAGTTTGTTTCATTTATCAAACATTTCATTTGAAAAGAGAGTGGAGGAGAAGGCAAGCTATAAGGATTGCTTATATTTACTAGGGCGCAGCAAAGGGAGCTGGTCCCTGATTTTGACTATGCTAAGGCAAAACAGCTATTGAGGGAACATTTTTGCAATAAGTACAATATCGCCTCTACTTATTTGGAAAGAACCCTGTCTTGGTCCTTATTAAAAGTGGAGAATGTCAATGCTTTGTAATCTTATGTTCTCTTTCTGCATGCACTTGAGTGAAATACCTCCGATTCTCCTCTCATCTGACAGTGATTAAAAACATACCGTACCCTTACGTAAGGCCCAGACAACACTCAAGCATTTCGGCTTCTACCACCTGCGTTTTACATAATCATCCATCCTGTCTCTCTCGAATAATGACGGCAATGGGTAATTGAACACTGAATTTTCACCTTGTTCGGACCAGCACGTATAGTTCTTTGATATCAACAGCCATCACCTTGTAAACTCCACAGTGCTGTCATTTAATGAGTTTAAGGGTTGTATATTTGTTCTGATCTTGATTATCACATGTGTTCTTTTGGGATAAGTAATGATATTGATGTTGAAGTACACTTCGTCACATTCCTGTCTCTCGATCAAAATCACTTGTTATTGCACGTAAAGTGTCTGTTAAAGATTGCAGCTGTTCAGAATGCAAATGGCTTATCCTGGTCAAAGGTTCAAAGTCAAAACCATGTTCAGGTTTTAAGAGCCAACATGTTTTCTCATAGTAAACAGACAACACGATGTAAAGGCAACAAAAATACAACACATGCAAATTAAGTCTTTCCCAAACAGATGAGCATTGAGAAAGCAAACACATCAGAGAGAAACTGAAGCCATGGAAAAAGATAAGGACTCATTTATCTTCTTTAACATGGACTTTGGAGCTCTCCACTTCAAACAGGGCACATATTGATTTACATGCTTTCATGAATCTTTCTGCAAGCACCTCTCAAACCTTCATAGCATATCCTGCTCTCATCTTTCCCTGAGCTTTGTTCTCATGCTAAATTCACCATTTCTGCTAAATCTGCCATGAAAACAGTGAATCCTTGACGTTATTATTACTGCCCATTAGTGAGCAGCTGACGTCACTGATCTTACACTTATGGGCAGTAAAACTGACACTGCTTTCAATTACAGTTGTCATGAAACCCACTGCTTATAGAACAACCAAGGAGAGAATCATAATGATGGGAAAATCACAGGAGGGAATCAATTAACTAAACAAAAAGCTAACACACTATTTCGATAGTTCACTGTTGGCATTTTACTAAATAAGTAACTTTTTGCAACTACCAAACCTGTCTGCTTAATATCTGCTAAGACGTTTTAATGCTCCCCCAACAGACATTCTACTGACTACAAGAAACCCCAACACCTCACCCTAACCACTCTTGAGAGAACTTTTTTTAATAAAGAAAGTTTTGCCAAAGACAACTATCTATCATTGTGATGAAGGGGGTCATGGTTTGGAACGACACCATTTAACTTGATTGGGACACTTTTTTTAATTGAGATGATTGAGGAAAAGTACATTCTACTAACTATAAGTATAACATGCCATTGTACTGTACATTGTCTTTTTAATGTATCTACACAGCCCGGCAGAGTCCATACCTCGGTAGGATGTGTTTGTCCACAAATATGAGCAAATACAAGGAATACATACAAATAACAGTTAATCTTTCAGACAAGTGTTTGAATTCTTGTGTTTTCCCCTGTTTAGTTCTGTCGTTTTGTTTTAAAAGAGTGTTGAAAGCATTATACATCTGTGTTTGAATTTGAAGTCTCTGTACACCTGTTGCTATCATGCAGTCATCACTCGTAAATCTAGTACGCAAATCCAGCATCTGAGACAAATACACAAAGTGCTTCTAGAATGTGTGTTTAGCAAACCACCAAATTATAACACATGGACTTTATTATACCACCAGATATCTGATGGCTAAGCTTGCAAGAATGAAAATAACAAAAATATTTATCCAATTTTGCTGCCTTAGGGGATAATTCACTTTGAAATTATTTTTTGATGTGTTTAAGCTTACCTCAAGGGCATCCAAGATGTAGGTGTCTTTGTTTCCACAGTATTTTCCATTTTGATATTTTTCGGTCAAACCGTTGTTGTCTGTCAGTCATATAATGGAGGTTTAGGGGGTCCACCCCTCGGTTCACCTCAAAGAGCATACACAGAGAAGTCAAAATTAAATATGATTCAATGACTCGTAAATGTAAGTACACATTGATAGCCTAAGACACAAAACGAGCAGTTTGTGTGAGAAAACGAACAGTTTTTATATCGTTTTTACCTTATGTAACCACAGCCATGTCCAACTGATCTGAGGCATGGGTGCTTCACTTTTCTGCATGCTCTTTTAGGAGATCCCCATAGACTTCCATTATTTGACTGACAGACAACAACATTAGTCTTACTTATTAGTCTACATTGTGGTCCCCAATTGACTAACCTATACTGTAATCTGACAGTGATCATAGCCCAGCAAGAATCAAAACTGTTCACAAAGACTAAATCAGAGTGATAAATACATTACCTGACTAAGATCAATATAGATATTGTTAATAATCTTTGTTACTTTTAATGGAACAATAAACAAAACTAAAAACATACACACTATACCATTCAGTAGTTTGGGTTAGTAAATTTGTTATGTTTTTGAAAGTGGTCTCTTATTCTCAATGAGGCTGAATGTGTTTGACCAAAAACAGTAAAAAAAAGAGTCAAACTGTGAAATATTATTACAATTTAAAAATAACAGTTTTCTATTATTTATAATTTATTTCAATTATGGCAAAGCGGAACTGTAACATGATCCGTTAGGAATCATTCAAATAAGCTGATTTGTTGCTCAAGAAACGATTCTTACTATTATCAATGGTAAAAATGGTTACGTTGTTTTTGTGGAAGATGCAGAGATGCTTTTTTATGATAAGAACATCTTTTGTAACATTGTATATGTCTGTCATTTCATTTTCGCTGATTAAAAGTTTTATTTACAATTCTGATTTTTTTTTAAATTATACCGACCTCAAACTTTTCAATGGCATTGCATAGGAAAAACTATTGGTAACACTTTATTTACGGTGTCCTTGTTACGTGTAGTTTCTATGTATTTCTATGGTTTCTATGTAGTTTCTATCTATAATTACATGCAACATGATTATACAAATCTAATCCTACCCCTATAGTACCAGTAAGTACATGTAGTTAATTTATATTGCTCCATCCTAAAATGTTTATATACACTACTGTAACAAGGACACCTTAAAATAGTCAAACCAAAATATTATTGTATTTTATATCCTTTAATACCTTTAGACAATTCAACACTGTACATCCACTGTTTCTTCATTTCAAAGAGTCACAGGGAGGACAACCATATCCAAACAACAAGTTTGCCAAGAAGGGATTTTGACTGACCCTCTTCATGTTTTGTCTACAAACCGCACAGAGCAGCAACTACAAATTAAACAATTTAAAACCAGGTCTATTCCCATCAATGAAAGATCTTATATTTGACAAATGCTCATTTGAATTGTCTGTTTCTCAGACAGGAAATGTTTGAAAATGTGTGCTGATATGTATCTGCTATAATATAAATAAAACGATTATGGTCAAAGATGCAATATTATACACGCATTGGTTAGGAAAAGATTCAGACGGTTTCATTTCCCTCTTTACATACTGTATTATAAAAGATATGAACATTTACATTCAGTTACATTCAATAGTCCATCTGAGTAGCCTGCCAAGACTATGATGTAAAATGAAGGTGGCTTTAGATTTAGTTTGAATAAACAAATTAAAATGACACTCAATATTCAAGCGCCAACATGAGTAGGTTTAAGTTCAGAATGGGGCAAACATCTTGCCAAACCCCTCTGAAATGTACAGCGGGTTAGGGAGTCATTGAACATTGTGAGACAAAAGCAGCTGTCCACAAAGCCTGCCAAACTGACTGATAAAAACACATCCAATTGTCATCACCATTCAGAAATATGGAAGAAAAGAAACAACGTCCTTATGAGGATGAAGGTGTTCTCTCTACATCTCCAGGGAGATTCTGAAGTAAAGACCTCTGGAACAACTCCTCAGAAAATTCTGGAACAAGGAACTCCAACAGCAGGTCAAAAACACAGTACACCAAGTGCCTGCATAACAAGTTTTAATTGTTAATAGGCATTTACTTCCAGCCTATTTAGGTTATAGTTCATATACGCAACAGATTCTTAAAAATTAAGGTCATTGAGGATTATCTGTTGTTGTTAGGACTCTGATATTGTAAATTTAGATTATAATACCTGTTGATAGTGGGGTCCTGTAGAGATTCCAGCAAATGCTCCCACACTAGCCTGAATTTCCCTGAGCCAAGTATGTCTGTAATTAACTCTACAATTCACACAAACAAACAATTTTGTACGTCAGTATGTACTGCTTGCCATGAAAATGTGTTTTCCTCCAGTTTGAGTTCCACAGTAATATGAAACCACACACCATATGAACCTCAAACGTTTTAGATGAACCAGTTACTATAGTAGATACGATGTGATAAATGTGTCTTAATTGGAATGAAGAGGATCCTGCTCATTAATACTGAAGCTGCTCTAATGTTGTGGTATGAACTGACCTGGGAACAGCTGCATAAGGCAGTGCAGGCACTGGAGTCTGGTCTTCTCTCTCTGCTCTGGGCTTCTCTCTGGTCGTGGCCCCGCAGGCAGCTCACCCCCGGGCCACACTGCATCCTGGAGAACCCGCAGGTAGATCACCCAGCATGGGGCACTGCTCAGGTGGGCTATGCCTACATCTAGCCACCTGGGTAAGACAGAAAGACAAGGAAATTAAGAATGAGCCTAAGGTTTCTGTGGTGTTTCCAGCATTATATCATTATGGTTTAGATATAATTGTAGAATTTTTTTATGTTTTGAATTAGATCTATTATTATATTTTCAGGTTTTAGTTGAAGTTTTAGCAATTATGTTATATGATTTTGATTTTTTTTATATTTCTATTTAGCTTTATTTTTATTTCTGTTTTAGTCATATTAGTACTTGTACTTATTTCAGTTAGTTGACAAGGTAACATTTCAAATTCAATCTGGAATACTGCTCTGTATAATTAGTATCATTAGCAGAGAGAGAGATTCTTGAAAATGCTTTCATATGTCAGCAAAATTGACTAGCCGAAATACATTAACATATGGAAAATGAACCAAATCGAGAGCTTGTGAATCACATTCTAATCAGGAAATCTAATACCGTAACTCAGTGGCCATGACTTTTTAAAATGATTTAAAAATCTCAGTTTTGTAAAGACATATGATGTTCAAGTCAAAGTCTTCAGAAAGACTTCAGAACCTTCACTGTCTAAAAACATGATAAACGTGTCTTGAATGCCAACTGCACTGGAAACATTCATTGTCACTCAGGCTGAGCCCCGTCATCACCTCTATCTTTAACTCATTGTTACTTTCTATGAAATCTCATGGCTACTATTATGCACACTAAGCCTCACTACTCAAAAAAGATCTGCACACTCTGCGATCAGGCAAAGGAAACACAATAAACTTCACAAGTGCATAAGAGGAGCTCAAATGTGGTGGGTCAGGAGGGGCCCGTGTTCTGCTAACAGCTGGCTGGATATCTGTTTATTTTTCCATTTCTCTGGCATGCGGTGCTCATATTCTCCGAGGTCTTTGCATGTCACCTGTGTGATGGACTGTGGGGAGCTAAACCGGTCTCCAGGGTCGCGTGCCTCCTCTCTAGAAATAGCAGCCAGCACGATGTGTGTTAACTATAGTAGACTGCACACGGAGACAGACATGCACACAAAAACAGTTACTGTCAGATATGGTACAAATTTTGAACTGAATTTGATTGATAAACATTCCTCGAAAGACTTTTTTTTGTGGATACTACCACGCAAACACATGTCCTCAATGTCTCAAACAAACACACACTTGTGCGTGCTTGGAGACAAACAGGCATGCTGCACAGTGGAGATAGATTTTAATCAATGTCAAGACTTTCAAAACCCTCTGAGTTGGTTCGTATGGAAGCAGCGAGGTCATTTAGGTTGGGAGGTGGGAGAAATCAATACACAGGAAGGATTTTTTTATCCTGAATGCAAATATGATTAATAAACTATGAAACTTTTACAGAAAAGCTTATGAACATTTGTGTTTGTGGATGTTCAGAATTTCTCCTAATAAATTCTGAGACCTGACCTAACCTCTGTCGTACATCAGACAATAGCTCCAAACAATGATCGTCCAAGTATTATTTCACAATGAAAAAGTTCTGTACTTTCACATATGCTGCAAAATATGACGTTCTGCATTACTTTCTCTCATTCCCACATGCGTTCTTTATCCTAACCTCCTCGTGCTTAAAAAGAAATGCTTTATTGATTTTGAATCTTGTGAAACAGTCCTCTGCCAAGTCATAAAAGAAAATATGGCTAGGCACTAGTTCAGATAACACAAAAATCATCAAAGTGTTGGGTTTTACAACAATATGTTCTAGTACAAGTATGAATAGAAAAATAATCACATCTGACCCCCTTGACAGACAGGTTTTAACCTAACAGCATGTGTATGTGTGTATTGACAAGGAGAAAAGGTGAAAAGTAAAAAACGAAACAGGAATACACAGGTTCAAAAGAGAAGCTCTGTCCCAACCACACACTTCAACATCCTTACTAAAGTTTACTTCATTCTTCTGAAGTTAAGATTATTATTTTTTTTTGAGCTAACAGATTATGGAGAAAGTAAACATATATAGCACACACACTATATCAGTTAAAAGTTTACTGTGAATATGTTTAAGACAACACTTTTATTCAACTAGGAATGCTTTAAATTGATCAAATGTGCATTCAAAATTCTGTTTCAGGTAACTTTTACTTTTGTACTTTCTATTCATCAAAGGATCATCAAAATCTATAACCATTTCCACAAAAATAATCAGCACAACGGTTTGCATTGATAATAATAATAAACATTTCTTGAGCAGCAAATCAGCAAATTAGAATTATTTCTAAAGGATCATGTCATGTGCCACTGAAGACTGAATCAGCATTGATACTGAAAATCTAGTTTTGTCATGACAGGAATAAATTTTCATCACAGGAAAAAAAAGATGTATAGCTTAAATTGTAGTAGTATTTCACAATATGACAAACAAATAAATGCAGATTGTTGATGATAAGAGACTTCATTCAGAAAACCCAAACTTTTGAACAGTGGTAAATTAGTATATATTGAGGCATTCTAAATGTTACATTTCACATTTAAAATACTGAAATATTACAAAACGTGTATTATACAGGTTTTGTTTGTTGCTCATATACCACATGGTTCACCCGCCTAGACATCTCATGATGAAACTACACTAACAGCCGTCAATAATTGCTTAACATAAACTATAACAGACCACACTTGTGCACAGAGCAATAGTGTAATTAAGTCAGAATGATGGTGAATGCTAGAAACTCAAGAGAAAAGACACAGTTCCAAGGTCTGCTGTTTTATAGCCTGTGCGGTGCTTTGACTTTTCCATTGACTGAATAGTAACAACAGATGACAGAGCCACTGATCTGATTACATGAATCAGCCAATTTTTCAGATCACCTAACAAAATGTCCAACATCCAATGGAAAAAAAGAAGACAAAAGTCTGAAATGGCAAACTAAGCTAAGTAAATTACTTATTTTAGGAAAAAAAGATACTAGTAGTCTATGTACTCTGACTTTAGAAGTCACACCTCGGACATCAATTACATAACCACTTGTGTGAAGACAGACCTTAATGGTGTGTCCTGCCCCCTTGTGGAATTATGAAAGTCCTTGTTTCTGCCATTTTGAAAAATGTCTCCTGACACTGTGTAAGAAAAATCGAAAAACATGCACAACTATAAGGCTAGGGAGCATCTAGTTTTCTAGAGTAGGTTTTGAGTTTCATGTATTTATACTACTTGCAGAATAAGAATAACACCACATGATGATGTTCATTTACATGAGTATCTGTGGATCTACTGGGAGCTGCTAATTTGACCTGGGATTTTACAGTTACTGTGTAAGTGAGTTCCTGTAGTAAGGGATCCACATCTGTTCAATATTTTTTTCCAGGAAATCTGGAAAGTGTCTGCTTAAAAAGGTCAGCCTCAACCTTTAAGTGAAAAAATCCTGCCATAACGAAGAACAAGATTTTTTTTTAAACAAATTGTTTAGAGTGGCCTCAATTCTAGTTTCACGGAAGCTCTCTTTAACCACCAAATAGAGTTAGACTATTATATCTATGACTTATACAACTGGACATGCACACAATATAGGCTAGTTTCCAAAATTAGGTTTAATTAATTGGCATGATGCAACATGAAAACAGAAAACCAGAACAGATAATTTCCACACACACAGACCATAAGAACACAGATGTATCCAGCCAAGATGCTCTTGTGGTGACATGAGGTCTGATGCAGAAATATACAACCCACTGTGGTGTTTATGCCACCACATTTAATGGGCATCTCCAAATCCAGCAACTGGACGAAACAGGATCTAGTCAGGGCTGAAATCAAAAAACCCAAAGCATCCTAACCCAGTGACTTCATAGTAATGTCAGTGTACACAGCAACAACATTCCCAGCCCACATTTGGTTTACATTTCCAGTGGGACATTTTATTCTCGGTCAGGTGTGCATTACATACTGGTATTTATCTTTGTAAGTGCAAAAGTATGGCCTGTGTGGCTGGTAAACTGCTCATTGTGTTACACACAGGATGTTGAAAATCAGCAAAAAGTACGAGTCTTATCCCTTTGGGGTGGTGCACAGGCTAAAACCCCAAGGCTGGCAATCAGAAGGTTGCTGCTTCATATGGAAACTCATTTTCACTTCAGAGTAAAAAAGTTTTAAATAAGATGAAAAGTTTCATTTTGAGATCTAAAATCTCTTTGGGAGTTACAAAGCCAAAATTGCAAGATATAATATCACACTGAGATATTTAAAAAAAATATCACAGTTACCTTTATTTTATATATTCTGGTTCCTGAGACATAAAAAATCTTCCATATAGACTCACAATAATTTTATTATCAAATCATAGAGCTTTAGCCATCAACATTGTGCCCTTTGAGGTAGCGGAATATCTTTTTCTCTAGATTGTGACATACATCTGAGTGAAACAGGCTACTGAAAAAGAAAATGTAGGCTACATGTGAGATTTTAAATTACATACATCTCCAGGAAGAAGTTTCACAGTTGACGCAAGTGCAGACTATGATCAGTGGCTTTTTTTGTGTGTAGCCTATAACTGCTCTTCTACAATACATTTTCAAAGAGTGTGTACACACCACACACATTGAGAACACAGAGAAGGAAGCAAATGGACCAAGACCATTACATAATAACCCTGTTTGTAGATGTTCCATCCCCAGTGATGCCAATACATGCTTCGAACCACAGAGAGCCATAAGTTTCCAGACTTTTCGCCATCTAAGCACGACAGAAACTCCCAAATTCTGGAAGAGCTAACAGAAAGCTTTCAGCTTTCTCCTGCGGCAAGTTTATCCACTTGAACAAATAACTGTTTAGGGACCAGTGATTTAGTGTGAAACCAGACAGATAAGACACCCTCGCTAACAGTTTGAAAACGATTGGCCAAACTAAACAAACACATTTCTGGCAAATGGTGAAACTGGTCTTCTCAAGTGATATATGTGAACAGACTTCCCTGAAGCGCCCGTGAGCTGGCCTGAAGTGTGAATATATAAAAAAGTTGTGGCTATTTTACATGACCAAGGTGCTAACATAAAGATCTCTCTTTAATTTCTACCCCTTATCTAATCTCTCATGATAAAACTCCTAAAATTAGCGTTAGATAAAAGGACAAGCTTTACCATATGTCTGGCCAACCCTGTCTTGGCTTTCAAGGAGACAGGATGGAGAGACAAGGTCAGTGAGGCCTGAATATTTGTTGCCTTTTTTCATATTATTAGACATTTTCGGAACTCCAGGTCCCAAATACATACTGTGCTGAAGTTTGTACTTGACAGTCAAATAAATGTTTACCAGATGGAGTAAGTGATTGAAGACATGATGGCCTCACATGTCCCTTTGTTTTCTATCAAAAACTCTATGATAGAACACTGAGTACAATTATACTAAAACATTTAGACATTTTATATTTTATGGAAAGAACTTAATATAAATTCAGATGAAAGCCGTTTATTGACAATTTTCTAAGGGGCTAAAACTGAAAGTGTACATTGTTTCCAGTGCCCATAAAGGACATGGTGAAGAAAAAAAATATGAGATTGAGGAAATATTATTTTTCAATGTTTTAAACTTTTGAGTTCCACCGAGAAACTTTGTGTTCGCTCTCAAGGAGAAAACGTTTTGCGAACACAAAGTTAACAAACGCAAATGTTTGGGAGAGAACGCAAAGTTTCACTGGGTAAAACAAAGGTTTTACAAACAAACACAACGTTTCCCGGGGAAGGCAAAGGTTTTGCGAGCGAATGCAAAGTTTCTCAGGGAGTGCAAAGGTTTTGAGAGTAAATCCAAAGATTCTTGGGGGATTATAAAGATTTGCAAGCAAACACAACGTTTCTTGGTGGAACGCAACGGTTTTGCGAAAAAACGCAAAGTTTCTCAAGGGAACGCAAAACATTTACGAGCAAACATAAAGGTTCATGGGGGAACGCAAAGGTTTTGCAAGTGAATGCAAAGTTTCTCGTGGAATGCCAAGATTTTGCGAATGAACGCAAAGATTTTGGGGGGATCATAAATGTTTTGCGAGCCAACACAATGTTTCTCGGGGGAAGGCAACGGTTTTGCGAGCGAATGCAAAGATTCTCGGGGAAAGCAAAGGTTTTGTGAGTGAACGCAAATTTTTATCAGGGGATTGGAAAGGTTTTACAAACAAACACAAAGTTTCTTGGGGGAACGATAAGAATTTTGCGATCAAACGGAAAGTTTTTTATGGGTCTCCAAACATTTGCAGGTGAATGCAAAGTTTCTAGAGGAATGCAAAACATTTGCGGGTGGACGAAAAGTTTCTTGGGTGTACGCAAAGGTTTTTTGCCAGCAAACAGAAAGGTTTAATAAAGGTTTCTCTGGGGCAGAATTGGCTCAGTGGTTCATGTAGGTTGTCTACAAACCAGAAGGTTGGTGGTTCAATCCACCTGACCAAGTGTTGAGGTGTCCATGAGCAAGTCACCTAACCCCAGCTACTCCCGATGAGCTGGATGGCACCTTGTATGGCTGACACTGAGTGAATTAGTTTGTATGAATGGGTGAATGTGAGGCAAAATGTAAAGGGCTTTGGTTGCCATTGGGTCTGTGAAAGCACTATATAAATGCAGTCCATTTACCATTTACATTTGAATAATAAAAATAAACTAAAAATGTATTTTTATCAAATTTGTCGGCGGGCCAGTGAGAAATATGGGTGGGCCAGTGTCTATTACTGGCTACACCCCTGCAATAACCAGTCAATCAATCTGACCAAATATCCTTAACTCTGCTTCAACACTTCATACATCTAAAATCCAGCATTTAAACTACCCCTCTCACCTAAACCAGCATCAGAACATTCTGTGCACCTCTTTTACATGAAATATTTCTTTAAAACTGCAGTAATCCTAATTATACATAGCATCAATTATTTTGCTGACCCCAAACCACATAAACTCCCCAACTTGGTTGGAAAAAACATGCCAGAGTAACTGCACATGGAATAGTGAAGACGATGTCATGCATAGAAAATAGCTTTAGATTCAGCTGACATAAGGTGCTGATTTTAGCCACACTAATTAACACCTGTCCTGTTCTGGTGATGTCATACAAACAACGGCAGCATTAACTGTCACATCATTTAACAGACATAAGGCCCAGACTAATATAACCTTCCAGAAAAACAAGTTTGGCTTGTGTGTATCGCTTTTAGTGAGGGCGAGGCCAAAATCCTAACTTTATCCCAAACCTAAATACGGCAATGCGAGAAACACATGCTCAAAGTGACCAGACAAGGCCTTCTGCGTTATGAAGGAGAATTGCAGACACATGGCATACTTTTTTAATGAAGCCCTGAAATCTGAGCATATATCGTTTACAAATGCTAATCTGCATCTAAAATTAATGTTCTTAGTGTTTTCTCAGTAATCATGTAACAAAAATAATTTTGGAAAAATTTGACCAACTTGCCAAGTTTGTCCTTTCTGAAATTAAAAGAGAATTCAATACCGTTTTTAGACAGCATCTCATGTAATGATACAGTCAGTCTACTAGTCCATGGGTGGGCAACTCTGGACCCCAAGATCCACTTTGTTCCAGAGTGCCAACCCTAAAAAAAAAGTTACGGTAAAGAGCTTGATCAGGGTTAGAGATATGCCCAACCACTGGTTAGATTAGCATTTAGCGAACTGCAGTGAGCTGAATGAACAAAGAGGCAATTTACACAGAATGGTTTGCAATGGAATGGAAAAACAAGCAAGGTCCCGCGATGCATCTTTAAAAAATTGAACTGCTTGATGCATCATTTTTGAAAACTCCAAACTCAAACGTGCATTTTTATGCACGTCAAAGAGAAAGTTTCAACAAAACAGTAATAATGTTTGCTTCTGGCCATAGTATTTTCTCATAAATATATGACAAAGTAAAAGAGTGAGCCCTATTTTAACAATCCAATTGCATGGTCTAAAGTGCACAGGGCAAGCGCACTTAGGGAGTGTCTGAATCCACTTTTGCTAGCTTAACAACAGGAAAAATGGTTGGTGTGCAAGGTTAAAGCGTAGCCTACAATCATCGGGACAACATCTACGGGACAAAGTGTATGTCTGTTGTGGACCCGCCTATAGATGCATATTATTAACGCGCTCTTTAAATAACAAGCAAAAAATTTCGCCATTGACTTTAGACCAGGTTTCATTTGATTAAAGGAGCAGTCCATTTCAGTTGCCTCAAAATAGCAACGCGCCAATAATGTGTCTGAACACACCTTGTTCATCAGACCAGCACACCCATGGGCACACAAATGGATGCAAATGCATTAGCTATTTAAATAACGTGGTGCAGTATGTGAAAATGATAACTGTGTCGGGCTGAAACTAGCAAGAGACACTTGCTTTGCGCCTGATGCCGCATTGCACCTGGTGTATGATAGGGCCCAGTGTGTTTACATGCACAGTTTTGCATCAATTATGCTTATTAACCCTTTACAAACCATGTAGTCATGCAAATGACCTAAACTGTGTTGTTTTCTTAAATAAAGGTTTTGTTTTATTAAATAAAGCACTGGCATGTTTTTTTGCACATTTTGATTCTGTTAACATTTTAATGTCCAAACCAGAGTAAAAAAAAATGACAATATCACAATCTAATGTTAATGTGGGTTTCAGCAGTTGTCAGATTTTGATAATTTACTCATTTTAGATAGTTTTAATCAAAGTTTTAAATGTACTGACTGACTCTAATGTGGAGGAATTCCTAATATCATTAAACTGAAAAAAAAAACTAATATTACAATATATTTTTACACACAAGATATAAAAATATTCAGCAATAAAACCTTTATTATGCTTTTACTTGTTAATCTGATAAACATTCTTTCTTTTGGCTACACTGAGAGAAACAAAGAAAACATTTTGACCCACTCTAAAGTTCAGAAAGCACTGATGGAGGATATTTCACTGTGCATGCAACAAATATTAGTGCTGGCATGAGGAGTAATGTACTCTGGGGAAGTGAGTGACAGCACATTCTGTAAAAATGCTGTAATCCTCGTGAGGAAGACATAAGCTCACAGGAAATGTGAACACACTCATGCATTGTTATGATTCCTTTTGGAGTAAAAAATGCGATCAAGTTCAACAGGGGATCATATAATGCAGATTCGCAGCTGGCAGTTTGTCTCAGGCGATTTACGTGTCTATTCTCGTTGGGCCATTGAGTGCAAAAGGTTTAAAGTCACCTCCCATTTATCAAACATATCACAGGACCATTTGTGTACTTTGTTAAGCATGTGTAGGCCAGATAATAATCTGTTACCCTGCTGAGATTGTTGCTTAATCTACAATAAATAATGATCATTAAACTAAAGGACTCATTAATCTTGGGACCGTATGGTGAACCAGACACAGTGGCTTGTGTGGTCTTTACACAATGTGCTGGGGTTTTTTTAGCCATCACTTCCTTAACTGCTTATGACAGCTTACATATGTCTGGCCCACACAAATGACGCAAGTCTCTTGAACCAGATGCAATCCTGTTGAATGGCTCGCTGGCCAGTTATCAGCCAGCCCTGCTGCATCCAATCACCTTCCTGCGCTTCGCCCTCTATTACTTCTAATTGGGTGGAGTGCAACGCATGGACGAGAAGCTCTGCTTTCTATGCTTTTAAGATTTTTTCCCCTCTTAAATTCTGATGAGGAATTATGCAGAGGAATGAATGGACAACCATTAATGATCCGCCCCGCCTCAAAAAATGCGTTCAACATACTTTGAACACGACCCTGCTGTTCTAGAGTGTTTTTGTTCTCATAGATCAGTTAAGTCAGGGTCTTTTGGAAAAAAAAAATCACCCAGAAAAGCCATTATATAGAATATCATACCAAGTGACTACATTGTTGCTTTAAACAGACTTGTCTCTAAAGCCAGCATGATGGAATACTACAATAATCTCAGGTTCATAACTAATGATTTTGCTGTCGGTCAACAACAAACTCTAATGTGCGTTAATGAACAAGGGTTTTTATTTTTTATTACTCAAGGGTAACAATGAACATCATGGCCAGCAAAATGATTACTGGATAATTAGTGGTTTGATTATTGTGTTTACATACACAGAGGGTAGATTATAAAAGATACACCACGAAAATGGGCATTATATTTCCATGTCATTACATTTACATGTCCATTTTAGGTGCTAATATGTACATTTTAAGTAATATGTACATTTCAGGAGCTAATATGTCCATTTTAGGTCCTAGTATGTACATTTCAGGAGCTAATATGTCCATTT
>JAOTRC010000034.1:14576130-14592366 GCA_027497675.1 Cyprinella lutrensis
TCTTAGGACTTTTAGTATGTTGTTCTGGACACCTCATAGAAATGATCTATGCTGAAAAAAATTCTTTTACAATTAGTTCTATTTTTGGCTCCAAAATGGGCTACTTTGCCTGGACTATTAATGTGTTTTCGCTTCAGATCGTTTCCGTGTAAACATAAAAAACACTGCAGAAAACTAGCCTGGCTGATGACGTCAGTCCTCTGTATATCTTTTATTTTATTTATTTATTATTTTTATTTATTTTATTTATTTATTTATTATTATTTATTATTTATATATGTGAAGCTTTATATACTTGATGTAACATGTCGGAGTTTTATGTGTTCTGTACTTTATGCGTGTTATTATATATATTCAATAAAAATAAAAATAAAAAAAAGACGTGGTTAGGGAACCACATGTTCATTTTCTCGTATTTCACGCGTGGTTTACGAAAAGAAAGAAAGACATGGACATCTTGGATAAGATGAGAAATTAAAAAAAAAATAAGAAAGTTTTTTTTTTTTTAAAGTTAATTATACTTTAAAATGATGCATATGTGTCAGTCATACATAATTCAATCAGGTCCAATTTCTGCACTCAAAACAATTATGGCACAGTTTCTTAATTATTATAATCATATGTTACAGATGCATCGAATCAGCATAAATCACAATTATTCAGTTGAAAAGTATGAACATGGGCTAGCTATGGAACAAGCAATATCCAATTAATTCAAATGTTTAGCCATTATTTAAAACGGTAAAATCCTATACTAAACCTAAACTAATATTTGAAAGCTTACAATCTCTAGTTTTCATATTTGGTGATTGATTTTCAAAATAAATTAGAGGAGCCGTAATTTAACAATCTGCAACACTAAAATTTTCATAATCTAAGGCATGTTCAAACCTTTATTTTGAAATAGTGATGGACATGATATAATCATGATAGAATGGTTTTCATGGCAAGAGTTCAAAAGATACTTGTTCATATTTTTGGCTTTGATTTTCTTGCAGTTTTAGAGTTCACAATGTTTTGAAAATATAAATAATTACATTTTAACATTGTACATTTTCACGAACTCAAACTTTTATAATTTTTTTCTGTTTCAGTTTCTTCATATTTCACTTCTACAAGAATCTGTAAACACTTATGGGGTTAAAAGGTCAACGCAGCTAAACTCTCCAAACGAATAATAACATTTGAAGAAACTTACCGTTTCAGAGAGGCTGTGTGCAGAGACTGACAAGGTCACAGTTCCTGATAATTAAACTATCTCCGTGACCATATTATCAGCTATTTATGAGATGGTCAGTATAACAATATTATCAATAGAAAAAATGGTGTTTGCCTTACTTGTCGTTGCTTTCTACATTTGCAGTCTATCTACTAATCTACTTCACTGTAATTGGATTAACATCGAACAAACTGTCCATCTCAGATTAGACTTCAGTCATTAAAACTCGACTGAACGGCGCCCTCTTATTGTAGCAGCGGTGAAGTTCAACAACAAAAATACTTTCAGATCAGAATTAGCCTATATTACAAGGACAAAACCATGTTCTTTCTACTAGGTGACTAATTGTTATAACAATAAAACCAGTTTGTCTTCATTTTAACATTTTTTTTTGCCAAATCTCCACTACAAACTATGCGTTCTTTCTACTATAGGTGACCAATTAAAATTTTTGAAAAAATTATCAGTTTATTTAAGAAATAAAATGTTTTCTAAAACATTTGAAATGTTAAATATTTGTAGACAAACTTAATTAAATGATTGGTTTCAATAAAATCATAGCTGTAACAATTAGGATATATTATTAAAAATGTACAAATCCTTTATGAGAAATGTAAAATTTGATATTACATATTATAGAGTAGCCTACAGTAGCCTATATAGTCTAATTGTTTTATTTAAATAGGCTATATATTGGATTATTGGCCTATGATATTTTGTTTGTTTGTTTTCAAGAAACAAAGGCCTTTCAACAGTCTATATCCTTATGAGAAAAATTGGCCTAAATAAAATGTTAATCTTAAACAAATAGCCTAAACACATAATAAACCATAAAAAGGCTAAAGTTTAGAATGGATGCTAAATTAGCATATTGTATTATTTAACTGATGAATTCATCAAAATAACGTAAAATAAAAGCCGAATGAAACTTTTAATGGATAAATGAAACTTTTATTAATGTAGGCCTAAATATGGTTTACAGTGGGTTAAAAGACAACAAAAAAATAATAATAATAATAACAAACTCATATGGATACTACAACCTATAATAGCTACAGATGTCAAAAAATCAAGGAGGTCTGGAATCCATTCATAATCTGAAGTTAGCCTTCAGATTCAGTCTCTTTTCCTGGACTTTCTGCTTTTGCACGAGTGTTTTCCCTGAAAACAGCAGATTTGTTTCTTGCACCCCCAGCAAGGCTGAATATCATGCTCTCCATCAGAAGTGTCGCGATGACAAAGATAGCAGCCTGAGCCCTTGTTTTTCATTTTACTGCGAACCAGCCGTCGAAGCTCCCTGCGTTTATCGTTATCCACACAGCACGCCACGTCGATCACCTCGATGCGACTGGGGTCCCACACGCAGTCCTCCTCGCGACCAGACTTGATTGTGGAGATTTTGCTGTTTGGCGGAACCCACGCGCAGTCGTACCCGTCACTGTGCCACGATTTCATGAGAGGATGATTATCACGGTCTATTTTCTTCACTTTTCCAACACGCACCCGCAGTTTGAAAACGACTTTGTCGTTAACGTCAGTATTGAGAGGGTAACACATGGCTTTTTTAATGTTACGACTGACATAAACCCCGGCGCCCAGCATTCCATCTTTAGAGGGTACAAATCCTTTATTAATGATAGCCGTGGCGTTGTTTAAATGTGCTCCGTGAAACATTGTGTATGCACGACCAGACTCCGGTTCCTGGTTCTCGGACAACTTACTGCGGTCTTCAACAGCTTTCCAGCCACAGAAAGACACTTCTCTCTCCATTCTAAGATTAAAACAGTCTTTTACGTTTAGCTAAAATCCAAAGAAATCATCATCAAAAGGGAAAATGTGCTCACCTTCTCCGATATCGAGTAGGCTATAGCCTTTATCCTACGCCTGATAACTTTTTACTTTCGATTTCGTTTCTTGCAAAAAATCATCGCCAGTTTCCAAAACCTTTAATCGTCATTCACGACAGCTTTCTATTTTAAATAGGCATGACATGGGCTATAAATGAAGTAGCCTGTTCCAGCAGCATTACTAACATATATAGGCCTAATATTTGTTTCCATCCAACTTTTTAAGTTTTGTCAATTAGTTGAGCTCGTAACACTTTGGTTTTGCATATATAAAAATAAGAAAGCAATAGTTTTTAAAACGAATATTCTTTAAATTTTGTGACAGATTAATCTTTTTTTGCTGTTTCCTTTTTTATTATTATTATTTTTATTGTTTCAACAACAGTTAAAACTTGAACAAATAAAATTAATTTGTTCATAACAACAAAAATGAAAGTGCCACGGTTAGCTATAAAAAAATACATGATACAAACAACGATATAATAAACCAAACAGTAAACAGGCCTATTAAAAGGCTTTGACAATTCTCAAAATCATAAATGTAGGCTATTTAATAAATGAATAGTTTAAACAGTTTAAACCATAATGTTCTAGATCTTTCAATACCACAGAAAAAAAGGAGGTTTCTGATGGCTAAATTTACACCGATGAATATGAAACTTAACAAATATAATCACCAAATTAATAATGGTTCATTTTCCATACGTTTTTCATATTTGACTAAACCAAATGTTAAATGTTCATTTAACAAAAGGAAGATGCAATCTGTCATTATAAATTTAGAAACTTCCACCTATCACCTATCCTGACGTAGGCTATTATTGTGACACAAAATCCAAATAAATAGCCTAATTTTGTGATATTTGAAATATCAATTAAACGCATTAAAGTCAGTAATATTTTTTTCAAACGTGTTATTTGTGTTACGTCCGTAGCCTATTTTATTGGTATGTACCACTGAATGTTTTGAAAATCGAGTGATGTACTTATTTTCGTCTTTTCAGAGCAGTTTGTGACTGCGAGATAAACAACAAAGTATATCATGGCCGCCAGTAGGAATCACACGTTTTAGTGGCATCTGGTGGCATGCCAATATCCACTGGCACATGCCAGTTGGCCTGTCACTAAAATTGACATATCTCTTTTTGTTGTGGCACCTCCAGTGACACTTGCAGATGTCTGCCTGGGTAGGCTATATTGATTATGTAACATATGCACCTATAATTTGTACAACAACAACAAAAAAAAATATTTACTAAATAATGCCATAAAATTATTTTTGAAATATTAAAGGAAGACTTGGGAAGACTTCGGGAAGGTCCTGCGTGACCGAAACGTTTGTTGAATTTTTAAAATGCATGGAGCACTTTTTTGCGATTGTATAGGCTAAATAAAGAAGAGCTATAGCTCTGCAATCCTTTTCCGATACATAGCCTAGCACGTTATTTTTAACAATTGATTTTTATTTTATCTTTTTTATACTTTTTGGGGACTTGAAATATAACACAGATGAGAATCTTGCGCTGGCCAGTGTTACACTCAACATAGCTGTATACTGACACCTACTGGCGTGCGTGCAGCATTGCGCAAAAAGTTTTACAGTAACGGACGTGACTAATACGTTATTCGTAGTGATGATAGATTTATTTCATCTGTCCTAGAGCAGTTTGTGACTTTTCAAGATATAGTCTACAACATAAAATAGCGCTGGTATTTCAAAACATTCGGTGGCACACACCAATCAAATACAGACGTGACACAAAAAACACGTTTGATATTTAAAATAATCACAAAATTAGGCTATTCATTCAGCATTTTGTGTCACAATTACGTAAGGATAGGTGTTCGATTAATCTGTCATCAGTCACTGACGGTCACAACACACGGTGACATGTTCCGCGACTCGGTGTCAGTCAGGTATGGTCAGGTGTCGTGTCGTCGTGTGATCACGATAGTGACACAAGCCACTATCCACTAACACATGCCACTATCCACTGGAACATGCCACTATCCTCTGGCACATGCCACCACTATAAACTGGAACAATGAAGACGCCAATACGCAGAGTGACATGTGCCATTGGCGTCTGTGCGTCAGATGCGTCAGGTGCGTTAAATATAGCTTGAGATGTCTACTTTTTAACATAACAATAAAAAACGAAAGAAAACAGAGACCCACAGACTGCTCTCTGCTTATGTAATTCGTATGAAATGTGTATTTCTCTCTAACGCTTTGACAAAGATCGCGAGCCGAAAACATCTATCTATCTCCATCCATCCATCCATCCATCCATCCATCCATCCATCCATCCATCCATCTATCTATCTATCTAGGCCTATAGGCTACCTTTCTTTCTTTCTTTCAAAAATCGTCATAGGAACCAAAATGTAGGTTTGGTCTATCGTTACAGTGAGTCGACGAGAAAGCAGGAGTTTGTCATGGTTGTAAAAAATGCCTATCTGAACATCTTTGCCAAGCGCAAACCAAGTAGCATAATCAATAGGCTACATTATCGGGGAGGGTCATGCTTTTTTCACAATCAGTTTGGAGGGTCGAAAAAAAGGGTCAAGTTTTTTTTTGACTACAGACCTCATCTCAAATTAAAAAAAAAACGAATAGTTTAATGAAAAACAGATTTATATACGTTTAATTTATATATTTTCCATTGTCTTCCTCCTTTGTGTTTTAATAGACCATACTGTTAAGTCAATTACTTTTCTCCTTTTTCTTGATCATTTTCCTCTCTATAATATTCTTTTAATGTCACACTCTCCATTTTTTCAACAGTGCAGCCTTAATAGTGTACTCTGATCTACAGTAGATGCAAATTATTAAGAAACGTCTCCAAGCCAGTTATTTGCATTTATCCAAATTATGAAGGCTTCACAGGCGAAACCATGTGAAGGGTATGAATAGAGGTGCGTGAGCTTGACCATAAGCTACTGAATGTCTATACTTGGGGTTTTAAATCTTCTTTCTTCATTGATATAATGAACGTGGTATGAGTTCTGCTGGAATAGGAATCAAAATTGAAGACCTGAGAAATCTGGCAGCACTCGGCTGAAATTATGATGGAGACAGGTGAGAGTTTGTGAAAGTATTTTTGTGTTTTTAACATAAAATGTGTTCGCTCTTACATCAGTTGCACGTCTCACTATTTTTTAAAGAACCCGACTTGACCGTGTTTTAGAACGTTTAAAAATAAGTGTGCAAAATCTGTATAGCCTACTGAAACGTGAAAATGAAGTGCTTTGAAATACGGGCTCTAGTGAGAGACATAATTACTTGTTAAAAGCAAAAAGAAATGTAAACAAAATAGCCAAATGTCTGCACCTCAGCGGGGGCTTTGGCACTAAGAATGATTTATTAATTGGTGCGATAGGTTAAAAGTGCCTGTTATCGACAAGTGACTATATCAGATGCCTCAAAATAGTAAATACCTAAATATAGTCGCATCTTCTTACAAAACCAGAACAATATTTAAGACCCCTCTTTTCTCTTTCTATGTCAAGTAGCTTACCGCATTATGACTGTTAACGGGTGGATTATGACATCAGGCTATGACTGTGCGTGCACACCCCAGACCACAGATGAGACAGGTGTGTGTCAGAGAGAGAGAGAGAGAGAGAGAGAGAGAGAGAGAGAGAGAGAGAGAGAGAGAGAGAGAGAGAGAGAGAGAGAGAGAGGATACGAGTCTACCATTGAAAACTGATATTAGCCGTATTAAAACATAAGAGAACTGAGGTGAAATTCCACTCCTAAACGAGAAAACAGCTGTTTGCCTGTAAGGGTCTGAATTTGATACCTAACGATGTAAAAGCCCAATAATATGCAACTTTTTACTTTTTTTAAATTGTTTGTTTAACAATAAGTATTTTGCAATGATTTGTCCTCATGAATTGGTGTGCAACATGGTTCTCAGTTATGGTTAAATAGAGATACAGCTAAGATCTCAATTCCTCAATATGCACATTTTTTTAACAGAGTCTGCAAAAAAAAAGACATTATTAAATGGCTGTGAAACTTTTAAAGGCATTGAAGACAGGGAAATTATTCAAAAGATACTTAAAGCAACTTTTTTTTATATTTGTATTTCTCTTTATGGTTTATTCTATCGATATATGTCCATGTGGGGGAAAAAAAGACTTATATGGATGTGACCAGTGTGGAAAAACAAAGCACTGTGTCTACTGATAAAATAAGCCATAAAATAAATAAATAAATAAATAATTTCTGTAAGGTTGATTTTCAATAATAGGTTGATTATGATAATTTCAATAAGGTTGATTTAAGTATTTTTGTTTCTTGTTTTTGTATAATTTCCCAGTGTTCACTGGCTTAACATTAATAAACAATAATTTCATAGTTATATAATAATATTTTGTTTTGCATTCTCTTCTAAAAAAATGATCACTGTTAGGCTATTGTTGCTTTTTTGAACTGAAAAGTCACTGCTCAGAAGTGTAAAGTCCCTATCCATGTGGAAAGCTTTTGGGAACATACTTTATTTGCATGTCTATTATGTAGGTTCATTTAAATGCTTGTAGTTGCTACTAATTCATGATGGGTTACTCCAGAAACATCAGATTAACCAGGGGACTTATTTATTTATTTATTTTTCATTTCTTGATGCTAGATATTTATTCAATAAAAGTCATAAAACATTGTAAATTTCTTTCTCCCCACAGAGTATTCCAAGAGAGTATACCAAGGTGTCAGAGTCAAGCACACGGTCAAAGATCTTCTTGCAGAGAAGCGATTACGACAAACAAATGTGCCCCGATATAGTGTAAGCAATCATTCTCAGTCTTGTTGTCTGATGTTCTTAAGTATTAACTTGTGTTTTACTTTCTATTTTGTCTATTCAGTATCAAAGAAATCATTGACAATATACAAACAGAAGTATGAAGTGTAATATATCTCTCACACAGCAACAGAGCATCCATGCTAGTCATGTCCTTGTTACTTTTAAGAGATAAATATCAGGCACACCTGTCAAAATCAGATCTACCTTCCTGAAAGGGCACAGACAGGCATTGTTACAGGAGACGGTTAAACCCAAGCCTTAACCGAGTCATTACTGAGGGATTTTTGCGAACAAAATACAAAAGAACAGACAATCCTTGTGCTCAAGTGAACTTCTGCTGCAAGTTGTTGTCTGCTTTTGTGTCCTTTACTGAAACCAATGGACCAGTCGGTTCATGCAAATGCCTCAGACGGGTGGTTGGCCTCAACGCACCTCTGAATAATGGTCTAGCAAAGACATACCCATTACAAATTCTACGTGCTAAATAAAAAGAACTAAACTATAAGAATTCCCTTTATAGAATATTGTTGAAAAGGGCCTCTATGTATGTCAGGTATTGACAGCAAGTCTCTAACAAAGAACAATATCTACTAAACAAATGAACTTAATTCCACTGTGTACTTCCGCGGCACGTCGCAGAGTCAACTGGGATATGATCCCAGTCATCCCATGATTTCTTTAGATTCTTGTGGCAAAATCTCATGAGAAGAGTACACACTCCACCGGAGGCAAGTGTACACACGGAGAGCAAGGGGAGGGGGGGCACTGTTGTGACACTGGCAAATCATATTCAAATATCCTCCCGCATGATTTGCCTGGCTTTCAACAGAACAAGCTCTAAAACTTGAGCCTTCCTGTCTTTTTCTCCATATTCTCACTGGCTGCAAGTCAGGCAAAATACAAAGCAGCCCAATGGGGGGGTTCTGCTTTTCTCTTTGCCTTTGTATTGCAGGGGGATTCATGCGTTTTCATTACACGCTGTCTTCTTAAGTGAAGTTTACGAGAAACACACACACACATAGACACAACTGTGTTGTGTCAATGACAATGACTCTCTAACATTTTTGTTTTCAGACGAGCAGCAGTTCCTCTCAGCCAGCTTTTGTGCCAATGCCCGGTGAGTCCGTCTGGTAACTCTAATCCACAGCTAGATCTAATTAGATATATTCAGATCTAACAGGTGTCCTCAGTGAGAGGGTAATTCATCTTGAATCATGGAGTTAACTGAATTTCCTGCTTCCTCATGTAGGGTCGCACGTGCTTCCTGGTTACTACAGTATGCGAAGATCCTTCCTCCCAGATTCAGACCTCTGCCATCCCATAAAGCAGTACTCATCATCAGACACTTACTCTTCAGCACTGGGAAGCAAGGCCTTTTCGTACGACCACCCCTCCACTTACCCTTCCTTCATTGACAGCTACTACACTCCTGATTCATATGGAGATTACAGAGGGCCAGCGTCTTATACCACCAGCGGAGGGTCACTTTTTCCACCATCTACACTACCAACACTTCTACCAACTCTGTCTGGTGGAGAGTCTTCGTCACACTTGCTCTTGGTATTCACACTTCCTACAGATTATATTATTTGGATCATTGATAAAGAAAAGCACAAATTTTACTCCTTTGGAATCAAGAACACAATGGTTACATTCTTAGAAATGTTCTCTGTTCAAGTTTTAACTCTATAAACGCCCATCAAGTCAAAAGCAAAACATTATTATCAAGCTAATTTTAAATATATTTTTCATGTAATATTTTTTTTTAATATCTTGAATTTAATAGTTAATCTGTACATTTCATTCATGAATATCATACATTTTGGGTGAAGATTTGGATCAGTGAGATTAAAAAAAGAATAATACTTTTATTCAGCAAGGACATTAAATTGACCAAAAAACATTTATAATGTTACAAAAGATTTATATTTCCAATAACTGCTGTTCTTTTGAACCTTCTGTTAATCAAATAATTCTGAAATAAAATCAGGATTTCGACAAAAATGCTAAGCCGTAACACCATTTTTAACCTTGATAATAATAGGAAATGTTTCTTGAGCAGCAAAATCAGCACATTAGAATGATTTCTGAAGGATCATGTGATACTGAAGACTGGAGTAATGATGCTGAAAATTAGGCTTTGATATTACAGAATAAATTGCAGTTTAAAATGTATTGTAATAGAAAATATATTTAAAATTGTGATAAAAGTTCACAACAAATATTGCACTGTATTTTTTATCAAATAAATGCAGCCTTGGTGAGAATAAGAGAATTCTTTCAAAACAATGAAATGTTTCAAACTTCAAACTTTTAAACAGTAGTGTACAACCTGACATACTAATTGCCGTGTAATAAAAAGACAGACTTTTAAAAAAAGGTGATTTTGTGGACAAACGGTTATTTTATTATTAATAAAAATAAAATAAAAAAAGATTATGCCAAACTATTTTTTTTCACGCAATTTATTCTTTTAGTTAGGCTTTTCTTCTTCATTATGATATTACCCTGACATTTCTGACACACCTATATTTTTGAAAGATTATTATAGGGCAAAAAATTGTCAGTCATTGTCCCATTTTCTAACCATACTAATGAAAAGATTAATGAGCAATGTTGTTTTTTTCAATAAGAAGTTGCATTATTTTTTGTTTTACTATATTTATTGTTTTGTATCATGTCCGTGTTTCTCTATTTTGTCTCCATTTCCTGTTTTTGTGGCACTTTGAGAATGTGAAAATTAATTGTTATAATTATTTCTCTATGCTACAGAGAGACCCTTGGGATCAGCCATCAGAGGACCCAGTCACTCAGTCAGAAGTCATATGTCCTGAGGGTCCAGTCCCCGTGGCAGACTCACCATCTCTGGGAGGGCCTGACTCTGGCGGTTCCTCTCCATACCGTCTATCCTCGGGGCGCAGCGGGAGCTCCGTCCCATCCAGCTCTCAGCCTTATACTCTACAACCCCTGGAAGATGTCCCATACCCAGCAGCATCCTACACCTCTGCCTCCAGCTACTCCTGCCCACCGTACATGGTGACACCTGGAGATCTGGCCGTGGTGAAGATGACAGCCGTAACCTCAGAGGAGACTAGTGGTGGAGCGGTGTCTCTCAGTGACACTACATCATGGGCTAAAGATGATGGAACTGGCTCCTGGTTGTCATATGAGACTAGGAGGGCTTTTTGAAAGGCTTAAATGACAATTCAGAAACTGTGAATGAATCATTTGCACTTAACACAGCCTCCTTATTCTTGTACAGAAGGAGATTATATACATCCATCATAAAGTTGACCTCCTCAAGAAATGATGATCACAATTGTAAACTGTTCATATTGCGTAAACATACAACAAAAACATGGGCTGATAGTTTAGTTAATTCAGGATTTAACTTAATTATGCATTTACATGTCCAAACGTTTTAGAATGAATTAGAAGCAATGCTCACCTTTTTCCCTCTTTCCTACATTTATAATTTGCCAATAATACCAATAAGCACTTACAGACAGCGATGTTAGACTTTTGTAAGGAATGCCATTATATAAAAATAAACATGTTTTGGCTTAAATAAGGTGTGTTGTCTTTACAGAATAGAACAGAACAGCTTTTCTAAGGAACTGGAACTTACCTTATCTACGGCAGTTCATTGGAACGAATGCGTCAATAGAGCGGCCATCTTGAAACAGGGGAGCCCCTCCACTTTAATGCATCAGCGTCAATGTAGTAGACACAGGTCTAATGGAAATAAAATCACCATAAATCATCAAGAATGCGATATTTCTTGTTTTTTTTTTTTGGTTTGTTCCAACGGTCAGACATGTATTTATCATTGATTCCAGAAAGAATTAAAAAAAAAAAAAAAAACATTCTTCCTAGTTCAGATTTCATCCGTGAACATCATATGCTGCAGTTACTTCCTATGACAAGACCCCTGTTCCAAGATGGCGGTGGTTTTGACGCATGCTTAAAACACCAAGGTGAGGTCTAGTGTATGTCTATGAGACCACAATGTTAGTTAACAGAGAAAACCCGATTGACCAGTTGTAAACAAACAAACATATGATATGTGGAGTCTTTATGAGTTCTCGAGAGCAATATAGATGTTATGAAGAAATCAAAATAATGTCAAAATTGTTAATATAGTTTTATTGCTGGCCATAGCATGTTTACAGTGCTGCTCAGTATGACTGTCATTCGAAAGCTTGGGGTCAGTTTTAAAGATTTCAAAGTTTTTTTTTCAGCAAGGATGCATTAAATTGATCAAAGGTGTCAGTAAAGACATTTATAATGTCACAAATTATTTCTATTTCAAATAAATGCTGCCCTTTTAAACCTTTATATTCATTAAAGACCCTTGGGCAAAAAAATATGAAGGTTTCCACAAAAATATTACGTTTTCAACATTGATTAGAAATGTTTCTTGAGCAGCAAATGAGATTGGTTTCTGAAAGGTCACGTGACACTGAAGACTGGCGTAATAATGCTGAAAATTCAGCTGCATCACACATATAATGTATTCAAATTGAAGTTATTTTAAATTGTAATATTTGGCAATATTGTATTGCTCTTGATTAGGTACTTATTTTGAATGAGTAATTCATAACTGTTAAAAAAAATTATGCTCTATATGGTATATGGTACTCGATTGTGTAATAAACTTAGGTGATGTTTTTTTTAATGTATATTTTTATGTATTGAATGTATGTGCTAAGTGTTTTCATGTGAGGCACCATGTCAGCTCAAACTAACTGCCCCACGGGGATTAATAAAGCTTTAAACTTAAAATTAAACTTATATGTGTGTAGTATGAATATAATTTGGACATTCAACATTTTCATGACCTACAAGCATCACTGCCATTCATAAATCGTCTCCCGTGGCCTCATGGGATAGGAAAGTGTCCATCATAAGCACACTTCAGAATCCCACTGGAAGCAATGGCTCACCCAGAGACCGTTTGCTCATCTTTTATAAAAAATGTGAATTAGGACATACTTTTGTCACCTACTACATAATAGGGAAGTATGTGATTTCCGACATTTCATAAAATGTGCATTGGGAATTGGATCCAAAAACGCAATGTGCTCAACCTGAAGTTACCTCATCTCAAGTATGCCTATTTTAGATTTGAAGGAGTGCTGCACAGAGAACAGTGAGAGCTGATTAATTTATATAAACACTTACAAAGTTAGCATGCAGGCATGGGCCAAATGTAGACGTTATGTGTCAAATGTAGCACACTGCAAAGTATGCAATCAGCAAATCTCTTGGTTCTAATAGCTAAGCATCAAACAATTAAACCCTAACAAAAACTACATATTTGAGAGGTCAATTATACTGCCAGTCAAAAAGAGCGTCATTTAAAATATACAGGCTTTATTCAACCATTTAAATATGTACATTTGTGACAAGACAGGCTCATTTCATCAAAACATTCATAATTTTTTTTATAAAATCTTATAAAACAACATTTACAACGACAAAGAGGCTGGTTAACCTCCTTGAATCTTTTTTTGGCAATGGATGATTGTAGGCATTCCACTTTGTGCGCAATTCACATTTTAGGAAGGTAAAACTTTTTAAAAGTCTTTCAAAACACTTAAGAACCTAAAGGCATTTTTCTTTTAAAAAGTTCTTGTAACATTTTCCCTTGTGGCGCTCAGAGGCGACGGACGTTTCTTTTGCTTCGAGTGGAGCCGGCGACGAGGGTCTTCTGGGTAGAGGAGAAGGCTCGGACTGATTTTCGGCATGGGTCAGAGTTGTGGAAGGCCGACTGGCACAGCGTGCAGAACTCAAAAGCGCAGCTCTTGCGTGTGCACACGGCCTGCTGCATTTCAGAGTCGAAGCGCGCCGGGGAGCCGCAGAGAACACACGGCCGCAGAGACTCGTGCTGCTTGAGGGATCTGGCAGCCTAAAAGAAGAAAACCACAGTTACAATCCGCTGCCAAACACAAAACTATACTCATGCATGCATCAGGAGACAATTTGACCCTTTTCTCAATTCACAGGTTCTCACAAGTCGTTATAGTTGGGTAAACTTCTATAGTGGTGAAAGGAAACGAACATAATTTGTTTCCATTTGCCCCAATAGCAAAAGAAAAAACCCATGTTCTATGACTCTTAATAGGGTGTTTATGCAAGATGGAAAGGAAAAACTCATGTATTTGTCCGTTCACTTACAAAACAGCGCCATAGGGGACTGAAACACTAGCATTTGAAAACGTGGTTCAAGTTTTTGAAAATATCTAAAGTCCGTTAAAAAAAAAAAAAAAAAAAAAAAGTGACATCACACGCAAGTGTATTACTAGACTTCAGGTCAGATTTACTAAACAGTACAAATTAGCCAAATAAGAGCCAAAGGGAGAGCGCGTGACCTAATGACAACACGTAAAATAAAAAGACGCAGCCAGATTAATTCCATTATGACCAACACAATCTACCAGTTAGTGTCTGGTTTAACATGTGCTTTTTTGGGGCAGTAAATAGTGGTAAAGCTTACTAAAGCATCTTGCGTGATTCAAAGGGATACTCCACTTTTTTTGGAATAAGGCTCATTTTACCTCTCCCTCAGAGTTAAACAGTTGAGTTTTACCGTTTTCAGGTGTATTTAGCCGATTTTTTGATATTTAGAAGATTATCAGTAACCAGATAGTTTCTGTTCTCATTGACTTCCATAATAGGGAAAAAATATACTATGGAAGTCAATGAGACCAGAAACTGTCTGGTTACTGATATTCTTCTAAATATCAGAAAATCGGCTGAATGGATTCGAAAACAGTAAAACTCAACTGTTAAACTCTCGGGGAGTGGTAAAATGAGCCTATTTCCCAAAAAAAGTGGAGTATCCCTTTAACCCAATATTTGGGTTTGTCCATATTTGAACCAAATTTGGGTTCAAACAACCCAGCATTGTTTAGAGTTTAAAATAAAGGGGTCACAAGTAACACTTTTGTTCATATAGATCACATGTGTCAAACTCAAGGCCCGCCCTGTCATTTTATGTGGCCCGCACGAGCTCAACAGGTATATGATTGTTTTAAAATAAAGTACCGTATTTTCGACACTATACTTAAAAGCCTTTAATTTTCTCAAAAAACGATAGTGCACCTTATTTACACTTATTTATTTAAGTGTTTATTTATTTAACTTATTTAATTTATTTAACTTATTTATTTAATTTATTTATTTATTTTATTTTTACTTATTTATTTAAGTGCACCTTACCAGAGCGCCTTATTTATGGATCAATTGGTTAACAACGCTCTGCGTTATTAAATTTGTCCGCGAACGCACGCTCGTGTCCATCTTATGCCCGCTTTGAGGTGTTACCACCAAGCCTATTAATCTCCACCGCCTATTCAATACCAAATTTAACATTTTTATCCGGTTCATTAGTTTAACAGTACATTCACAATTGGCTTTTCACCAAATGTATTGGAGTATCGCAATAATATCATATCTTGAGTTCAGTATCGTGACGTGTATCGTAACTTTTTCCTTTCTTTGTCTCGGACACTGTCACAACAATATCATCACCACCAATTTGATATTATGAGACACACAAGAACAATGGATCTGGGATGTCTGGACGTGTGTGTGACAGGTGGCATTTCACTGAGAAGTTTGTGTATGAAACGTGATACATGGTGTGTGTGACATGATGACCTGCGTTTCATTCTGAGAATGCAACTTTCCAAGAACAGAAACAAAATTCGACGTAATTGTTATATTAGGCGTAACACAACACAATATAATGCTTTATAAGTAACGTTCCTTTACACTGAGACACACAGAATAAACATTTCTTTGTCCACCGCAAACACATCTATTACCCGGCGCTCGCGTGTCCCGAGTGGAGGTCGCCACACCAGAGACGGGATGATGGATGGAGAAAACATTCCAGGATGGTGTGAGATCAGAGAAGACAGGGACGCCTTTGTCAACACATCATTTATAACTCGATGAAGTAATACAACGAGGTCTGAATCACAACGCTGGACAAATCCAGGCTTAAATAAACCAACGAGGATCAACCCAGACCTCATCCATCTCAATCCAGGGGAAACAATGCCCATCGCCAGCTGCAGGACTTGTTCAAATATTGTTCTTTTCATTAGTACTGCACCGTCCCCTCCATTTCATTTATTCTTTCAGATGCTGATATAAGCGTTCAGAAGATCCCGACAGGCCGCTACTCTTTTTAACTTTTTCCCGGGAGAACGGATAGGAAGTGTGTGACACAATAGAGACGAACGCTCAATGAAAGGATGGATCCTTAACAAAGAAGAGTATCTTTTCAAATCAGAACTAACCACACGCTTAATCTTTGCAAAATCAAGTCAGTTGTGCGACATGTCATGACA
>JAOTRC010000034.1:14621141-14638829 GCA_027497675.1 Cyprinella lutrensis
ATTGTCATTTAAGTGAAATTACTGAACTTAAATATACAAGTTTGATAAAAATGGTCATTTTAGAAGAAAATTTCAAACGGCATTTAGAGGCTTTTGCATCTGAACTCTTCATATATTTTCTGACTCGATGGCATTGTCTGAAATGAACACTACTGAGAGTTTCTATTTTAAGATTATCATTCTGTGAAATATGATTGTTCTTTCACTGAGCCAGGTCGTGAGGCTCCGCCCTCTGAGCCGGCAGCAACAGCTCATTTGCATTTAAAGGGATACACACTAAAACTGTGTGTTTTTCTGAGCCCCCAAAAAGTCACAATTTAAACAAGCTGTAAAAAATGTTGGGTATTTTGAGTTAAAACTTCACATACACACTCTGCGGACATCAGTATAAAAAAGTATACTTGTCGCTTCATAACATTTGAACCACTGTAGTCACATGGACTATTTTAGCGATGTCTTTTCTACCTTTCTGAGCCTTGAAAATGATAATGACGTTGCTGCCTATGGCTGGTTTAGAAAGCGCTCGGATTTCATCAAAAATGCATTCTGAAAATGAATGAAGGTCTTATGGGATTGTAATGGCATGAGGGTGAGTAATTAATGACAGAATTTTCATTTTTGAGTCAACATTGAGTTAATTTTATTAACTAATGGGGTATTCTATTCTGCATGTTAGTTATACCACATTGACTTTGATTTGGTAGAAAATAATTTTAGGCAAGGCATGGATTGCCTAAAAAAAGAAAATAATTATTTATATACTACCAATAAGCCAAAATAATAAAAAAAGATTATGCCATGCTACAAGCTAGCCAATATTTCTTTTAATGATCTGTTTTACAAATTCTGGACAGTTAATTTTTTAAAGATGTATTGAATAATAATATAAACTAAATAATAAAAATGTAATTAAATAAAATAAGAAAATATGTATATACCACAATAGCTTTTTACGCTCTTTATGTGAGAGGTGTATTTAAGCTTCTTATTTAAGCTTTATTAAGCTTCTTAGTTTTAATTATATTTATGAATAACTTAAATGTGCCCCATCACTGACCTATATTTACATTCACATATAAATAAATGAATGTACATGGTCTCTTGATCTATAAAGCATTATGATAATTATTATTAATACATGAGTTATTAATGAAAGCCTTATTATTTAGTGCTGTCCCTTTTATCTCACTGGGAAACGTGATGTCTGCCTAATAAAGGACTGGGAGACTCTACTACTCTATTGCTGATCTGAGACCAATTCATTTAGGTATTCTCCAGATGCACTGACCTGAGAACACTGTTTCTCTCTCATCTTGACCTCTTCCTCCACAAGTCTCTGTCTGTGCGCGGTCTCATCCATCAGCCGCCTCTCTACCTCCTCTCGCCTCCTCCTCTCGGCCTCCAGCATCTGCTTCCGTGCCTGGACCTCTCTCTCCTGACGAAAACAAGACAGACAGACAGACTAAGACACAGAGGGGCTTCAAATCCACTGTGAGAAGATTTAATAGGCGATAGGGAAAAATACATACAAATACATAAAATACACAGAGCGGAGTGACTGGGGATGCATGAAAAAATAATTCAGCAAGAGATTGTTTGATTGAGTATTACTGTCTGAGAGCTTGTTAAGATCCAGCCTTTCATGTCTATCACTCTTTGTAGGTAAGAAACAATCTTTAATGCAGTAATGCCAAAGGGACCAGGGCTTCCTTTTCAAATTCATGAAAAAGATCTCTTATATGAGAGACAGGCTGTGGGATGGATTATATTTCACAGACAATTAAAGTTTAATGGTACTCACTCGACTCTCCACCAGTCTGGCTTTCTCCTGCTGGGCCTCCTTCAACATCTTCTCCATCTCCTCCAGCCTCAGTCCTGCCAGCCCATTGCTGCCAAGAGAGAAACAAACGGTTACGGTTTATTTGGTGTTTCCAGTGACAGAAGACGACATTGGGCCCAATGCTCACTCTAGACAGATCATAGTTGCTTTAAATGAAACTACATTGATTTCTAAATAAATATCAAAAAACACTTAAACAACAACAACAATACAAATATATTAAAATATATTACATTAAAATTATTTAACACGTCTACTGATAAATTATTATTATTAAATTAATATTTAAAACATTATATAAATAATTTCTAACAATTTAAAATCTATGGAATATACTTCTAAAAAAAGTTTAAGCTCACAAATGCAAATGCAAAAATACAGTAAAACCAATTATGGAATATGGTCATCCCTTAAAATAGCTGTTTTCAATTTAAATATTTTCTTTAAAGCAGGAGTTCTCAACTCTGGCCCTCAAGGTCCCCTTTCCTGCAGAGTTTAGCTAAAGTGTCATTTATTTCTGTGATGGCAAATTATTATAATCAATGATGAAAACAGCTGTGCTGATTAATATTTTTGTTGCATTACAGAATTAATTTGAAATACATGATTTTTCTTGTAAGAAATAAGAGTTTACTCTCACTTTTGGTCAATTTAATGCATCCTTCCTGAATAAAAGTTGTAGTTAAAAAACCTCAAACTTTTAAATGGTAATGTATATTTTTAAATAGTTGTATAGTTATTGTGAGTAATATGACTTTTTAATATTTATAAGCCAATGGTTAAAAAAGAAAAAGTACATTATTTTGCTTGGTTGAAGAGGATATGATTTTTTTCTATTTCACTTTTAAATGAGGACCTTTATGCTTTTTTGCTGGGCCTCTTTTACCATCTCAAAGTAAAGGTTGGTCGAGGGTAAGGTAAAACTGCTGAAACATCTAACCGAAATGTAAGAATGCAAGGTCAAAGATTCTTGTCCAGACTATCGATGCTGAAAAGTAGGGCAACATCAAGAGAACGTCTTTTCATGACTTCAACATCTGACTAAACACCTGAAGCTTCCCTGGGATATCCAAGGAGCACATACTTTAAAATGACATTCTGTGCTTCTTTTGCCTCGGGACAAGACCAAACTTTGAAGATGAGAAGAATAGCATGTCTCTTTGTAGGGATGTATGCGTTGTCATGGAAACAACCCAGGAACTATTCTGGGAGGAGGATGAAAAAACATTTATGGGGAAATTGGGCAGCGTGACCCGTTGTCAGGGGAATGGAGGCAGAACGAAGGGTTCCCTTGACAACTGCATCTCACCTTTCAGGTGAACAGGCGGAATTGTTGCCGGTAGATACGCTGGTCTCCACGCTGTCGGAGCTCTCCAAACTCAGAGTGTCATAAGTCGACTCTCCTGCTGGGGGTGCTTGGTGGTGGAGAATGGAATGGTGTACCATGGGAACTCCTGAAGGTGGTGCCCCCCAATGGCTGAGTTTAGGATCCGTAGGCCTGATTCTGGAATCATCACATGTATAGAGCCCTGGAGAAAAACATACAGAGCAGATCAATAAAAACACTAGACTCTACAGTATGTCTACTACAACCATCTATGGGTTACATGTAGCTGTGTTAGCAAAACAACTTTAAATAATTCAACACACGGTGCTTACAGTCTGATAATAATGATTGATGGACTACCTCTGCCCTGTAGATCTAACTGTCTCCTGGAGTCTAAGTCCAAATAAGCAGGAGATAGGTCTGGGAGACTCTGAAGATAAAACAGAAAAGTGACACATTTGAAAACAATATAATGGAGTTATAAAGGAGATACAACAGGTTTAAAGTTGAGCCAGTCTTCATCTGTATGTTTACGCCACATAGCACATTCTAATATTTTAAGGATTAAATACTCATCATATGACACCCTTGTCTTTGAAGTAAGTCCACAACACCAAGGTTAAATGTAGTCCACATAATGCGTCAACATGCTGAATGAAGCTAAAGCCTGGCCCAAACTAAAAGATTCTTATCAGTTTTTCAAAATGTGACAGACCACAAACATGACAATAATTATATATATATATATATATTTTACAGTTTTGTTCTAATAGTGTGTGGACAGCACACCACACACTAACAGATTCAAACAACTAGATATCGTAAAATCTCTTAGATTTGGTCATTAGCGTTGTTTTATAGGATCATTGCTCTTTCCTTGTTTAAAGCTGATAAAACGTGTTTTTTAATCCAATTATCAAATACTTTTTTGCTTCAAATCAAGGCTTGTAATGTGAATCACCTCATAGCAGGTTGGTCTGGTTCATGGCTAATAACTCTTTTTAATGAGTTTTTTTTAATGCCTATGGGAAAAATATTTCCACGGGTGCTGAAAAGGTGAGTGAAAAATGTTGCATTATATATTTAAGCACAGCTAAAGTTGTATAAAAAATTGTAGACATATTGTTGCCTCTTACATTATAAACCATCTTACTTTGGTGGGTGTGTTTCTGCCTGATGTGGTCATGGAAGGCAGGGGTGTAAAGGTACCATTGGTCTGTCCCAGCTCTCCATCCTGCTTACAGATCTGTAGACAAAACATCTCAGTGTTCTTTATCCTTTCATCAATCATATCCTCCATCCATAATGACAATGACAAGCGAGGAAAAATACGACACCAAAGCAACCAGGCACCCGGCAATGTAGACGCTTTACATAAAAGTACTGCTTTTCGTGTGATTTTATTTTTTAAAAATGAGAGGTTATTTCTGCATAGATTCAATCAAAAGGACAGGGAACATAAGGACAGACAAAGGATGCAAGCAGAATAGAAGACAGACAAAAGAAAAGAGTTTACCTGCATAGGTTTACGTGAGGAGAGACACTTAGCAGGCAGAGGGGGAGGACAGGCATGACTGGACTCCCCAGCTGCCATGATTTCCTGGTACCAGCGCTCTGAATCTAGCCTGGGGATTGAAGGCCTACTCCATGCAGGCTGGGTCTGAAGTGCAGTCCAGGTAAAGGGAGGATAGGTGGGAAGAAGAGGAAAAATTGATACAGGAAGAAAGGAAAGAGGAGACATGCATTGAAAATATGAAGTGGTATTTAGATTAGAAAATGTAAAAAAAAAAAGAAAATTTCTCAAAACCAAAAGCTTGAAATCCCACTTTATTCAACTCAGATTTCACAAGCCAGTGAGTGCTACGGTAAATACAATCATGAACACATCGACACCAGGAAATAACACACACCTCAGCAGGAAGTGACTGGGAGGAGCCACACTTGGATGTGTGGCTGGAGTGGACAGGATCAGCGACAATAGTTTGGAATGATTTGACGGAAGATGTGGGGGAAGGGTCAACTTTAGGCATCCCGAACAGCTGGTTTAACTGACCGACTGTCACATACTCCTTTATACAATCAGCCCATCACACACAAACACAAACATAAAATGTAACGTGGGCATTTTAGGTTTAGAAAAGCATAGAGCTAGCATAGCAGAGGCTGAGGATACAACAGCAACTAAGACACTAAGACAGCTGGGAAGAAATGAAAAATAAAAGTTTCAAGAGTAGACAGCCAGTGCGTTATTCTGACAGCTTCATAAAAGAAAAGCCACAAACTAGAAATAAATGGTACTGGAAAGGGAAACAGGAGGTGGAAAGGCAAGGAAAAGATTCTGTCATGGATGAAAGAGTGAGTGGAGGAGTCATACCTCACGAGGTGTGTCTGATGTTACAGCCAGCGGTAGACAGAGCGCGTTAGGGAAAGCAGTTTGGGCAGGGACACATCCGTTCCCATACATCTTATATACATCAGAGAGTTTGAGGTACTCCTAAGCACACACACACATCCATTCATCCGTACACACATGCACATCAGATGTCAGTTCATATTTCAAACAACCCATGAAGAACTGCACCATAAATCTTCATGCACCCACTGGAAAAAGCACGCTTATGCCCAACACATCACAAACATGCCAAGCAACATCTCCAATATTCACACATGCAGAATGTGTGGTACAGAATGTCAATGTCCGCCACCCCAGTACTACGATATGTAACCACAGCACTCATCAATGGTCTGAAAACCTTTCATGCTGGATTGAGGCAGACAACACCCACAATAGGCATAGTGAATTCTCACACAAAATGCAAATTATTTGCATTTCAGCAGTACAATGAATGCTCAACAAATGAACATCACATACCCAACAACTGAAATAAAATCCTGCAAATATTCAAGGTTTGATATACCACACATTTGTCTACGGGTCAAAGGTTTGGGGTCAGTATGATTTTTTTTTTTAAAGAATTTCTTATTTAGCAAGGACACATTCAGGATTCAAAGTAATAGTAAACACTATACATTGTAACAAAAGATGTATATTTCAAATAAATAATGTTCTTTTGAATATTCTATTTATCAATGAATCTTGAAAAAATAAGTTAATGTTTCCAAATATTATGCAGCACAACAGTTTTCATAGATAATAATAGGAAATGTTTATTGAGCAACAAATCAACATTATCATTATAATTATTTCTGTAGCATTTTCTGCTCAAAGTTTAGCTTTACCATCACAGGAAAACGTTTAAAACATATTTAAAAAAAACAGTTATTTTTAATATTTCATAATAATACTGTTGTGCTGTATTTTTAACTTATTCACTTGCAACTTGATGAGAATAAGAGTCTTTTTTCAAAAATATTTTACAAATCTTACCGCCCTCAAACTTTTGAACGGTACTGTAGGTTATGTCCAGACACATCAGTAGGGTTTGGAACTGAGAACCGATAACACTAACGATTCTCAGACAAATCATTAGTGGAACTGTTAAGAAACTGAAATCATTACATTCTATACAATTTCAATCTCTTCTCATCAGCCACATACTGTAGTAACATGCTCATTATGAAAGGTGAAATGACTGAGTAAGTACCAATGACAATGTTTTTGTTAGTTTGTAAATTCCCCACAGCTGTCCCGGGGTAACGCTTTTACCTCCTGTTGCCTGTTAGAATATGTCTGAGTGGTGGATCTTTGACAACAAGAAGAAGGGAGCAGGGAATTCTGGGAAGGGAGCTCATCAAAAAAGTCAGGTTCATTGATGTAGAGCACTTCCTGTTTTGAATATGAACACCGAAGTCAGAAAACACCACCAAGATAGTTTGTGCAGTGTTGCGCAAACCATGCCAAATAACATTTTTATGACATTATTTGTCTTATATCACACTTCTTCAAATTGCTTCTACATATTTTATGGCTGATCAAAGAGGCATCGATTTAAAGCGTATCGCTGATGGCGATAACCCAGAAAAAAAACATGCTCATTACTTCTAAGCAGGAGTGGAGTGGATCCCTACAGACACAACCACCATCAGGATGTACACAGCGATACGATTTTTTTTTTCAAACCAATGCACTCAATACTGAGATACGGCACAGATGTTTTTATTATACTTATTCTTATAGTTCTAAATTCTCTGGAGGCCCCTGTCTGTTTACTAGATTAGACAGGGATAAAAAAAGAGCAAACAAAAACATTTGGCAAACAAAAAACAGGTCAATTGGCCATTGATTAGTAGAGTCATGGCTGGTGTTACCTCCTTTGTGCTGCTTGGCTTGGAGAAAGTCTTTCCACCAGTTAGGCTCTGGTATCTCTTCTCCAGGGCAGACAGTCTCTCCTTTTCCTTAAAGAAAAATATATCAAGGGTCAGATTTACCATTATGGAGTATTATGGGTTATATAACCATACTTTTTAAGTTGTGAAATTGGAAATAACAAACTAAGCTGAGTTGAATAATGACACTTGGGTAATTTCAGAATTTATACATTTTGCAACATTGACTGTTTTTTCCTGTTTATAAATTCGATGCTGCCAAATAAATACAGTAAATGTGACAAAAAAAGTAGTAATCTATTTTTTTATTCTTTTTTATTTTCTTGGTTATATATTTCCTTGAGTCAATGATACTGAAACAGAGAGTACATTAAAGTTGCTATGAAATGTAAATAGCAATAGATCTTTATTCTGTATTGCGATGTGATGGATTATCGGCAAAGAAAAAACTTAGGGCGGGGGCTTGGTTGCTTTCCATGTTGCCACACAATCGATTGTGGAGGGGCAGGTATAAGCAAACTAAATGATTGATGATCTAGGAAACCTCACCGGAGGGAAGTCTGCCATTTTCATTGGAAGACCCAATTATGACATTCTGATCAAACATTACGAGTTCAAAAACATCAATAAATTAAATTAATTAATGAAAAAAAGAATAAAAACGAGAATTTTCAGTGGTGTCTAAAGAAGTTACTCAATAAACCGTAATGTTTTTTATTACCTTGGAATGAGACATTTATATCTACATCACTGCGGCATCCCCTTCTATGAAGGTCGACCGCGACCTTCGCGACCGTACGCGAACAAACATCGCTACAGAGTGTGTTTCGTTACTTTTTTGAAAGAGAAGCCACAGAAACCTAGAAGCTAGCCATAGACATTGTGAGTAGTGACTTTTCCCTTGTCAGTGGTGTAAAATATGTAGTTTTCATAAATATGTAATATGTAGGATTGTTTCATGTAACCTCTTCTCCCTTGCTGTGTTATGGCTTTGCTATGTGGGGAAACTGATTAGTTCTTTTGTCATTGACTGTAAAACAGTATGTTACAGGAATCACCAACCTGCCGATCTTGGAAGGATCTTAATTCAATCACGAAGAGCTTTCAAAATCGAAGAGAAAAAAAGCCTATTGTGTGTAGTAAAAAAAAATGCTATGGACTTCTGCTTTATGTATCGAGATCAGCTGTATTTCTGTGGTGATGAAGACGCTTTGCATGAAGTGTAAATAGAGATTAAGCTTTGTTCTCAACCTTGTGGAGCATCTGCAGGCCCAATGTTCTATCTTTGGCCATCCTTTCACAATCCTCAGCTGCCTGAAGTCCAAGTTGGTTAGCATGGATCTCCAGAGCTGCCATTTTCTCCTACACAACCAAGAAAAACGTTTCAACTGAAGCCAAGTTCATTTGTCATTCCAGTCTGATACAGGACTCGCCACTCAAAACTGAGGATACGAGTCCTTAATAGAACTGACCCAAGATCAGTGTCATTTACCTTCCTTTTGGCCACACTCCGGTGATACTCTGCCTTCTCTTGCAACAGCTGCCTGCTGACTGTCTCCTTCTCCTCATCTATGCCACTCTCTCGCTCCAACTGGCGGAACTCCAAATCCTCAAAGCGCTTAGTGGCCGACTCCAGAGCCTCCACCTTCTACAGACACACACATGCACAGATGGACAGAGAGACGAAGAGGGAGAGGGAAAGACAGAGGCAGACGAACAGATGGGAGAAACAAACAAGCAGACAGACAAATGTTCCTCAATGACATGCCGAAGAAGATCATTCTGTCTGCCAAACAATGTTTGCTGTATGGAACATGTTTTTTTAAAAAAAATTTCAATGCATCTCCTAAAAAAAAGACAAAAACAATTTTACACACATCCTCTGCTTGGAGATTATTGGTACAAAGGTAAAGAAGAGTGAGGTGATTCGCTCAGTTCGTCACCATATCAGTGAATTAGTGAGGAGATTTAGTAAAATAAGCACTTAAGCAAGAGTGAAAAGCCAAAGACAGACATACAAATAAATGAATTTCATGCATTTTCATTCCCTGAAGAGAAGAGGTGCATCATAATGATCATGGTTGTTCAGTCAGTGTGTAAACCCTTTATTGCCATGAGCATAATGTGGCTCGAGAGGGAGCGCAGACACACAGCCAACACACACAGCCATAGGATATTTGTGCAGATCCAGATTCTAACAAGCTGTCCAGTTAAGGCTGTTGTATCACATCATGTGATTTGCCCATTAATTGCTGGTGATGCTGGAGGGTGATACATTCCAATAGTTATTTTCATAGAGTGTCTTGTGTACAAATGCCATTAAATACAGTAGGAGTAAATCTACATTAATCTAATTGGCTGTTCTCTGATAATTTTCTTCTTTGCCATTTTATTTTATAATTGTAGAGGCAGGCTGACATTGGGTAGTCAACTGTGCGTGTTAATTTCCCCTTTTTATATTTAGATCTACACATCAATCATCTTAGAGTACATTTTTCATACTATGTGTGCATTATAACGGTGAAATACCTACATTCACTTAGCATTTAAAACAACTGATTACATTTTTTAATCTTTTATTTTTCATTTATTTCAACAAAATTATTTAAACAAAACAGAATTGTAATATAAGCAAAAATGCCTGTATTGGTTTATTCAATTTTATATATATATTAATTAGTCTATTTATTAAAGCCGTCACGGTTAATGTGTTAAATAATAATTTCATTAATTAAATGTTTATCACAGTTACAAAAAGTTACAAATTAAATTATCTAAAAATAAATATACATAATTTGACAGTACAACTGCTTCATGGTGTTTTGTCTTATTTCTAAAAGCTGGCTGGGAAAAGAGTGTTCTTGTGGCAAGGCTTTCCTTTATGCTTAGAGAAAGGATTTCTTAATAACCAATGAATTTATAAATTTGATCCACATGGGACAATTAACAACATTAAAGTAATTTATTTTAATTAATTTCATTTCATTACTATCGAAGCTTTTATTAAATATGGTGAGTGAAACACACCATGGCCACTGGACGGATGGCAAAACAAGATTTTTTATACATATATGTTCCGTTATAGAAAAAAAGACTTCTTAGAGGGAAACTGAGAACTGTGCTAACTTTTTTTGTTTTTAAATCATGAGATCAATCGTATTCATTTTATATTTTAATGTACTTTCTTTCATTTCTCCTGCTCCTCTTTAAAGTGAAGCGGATGTATATGTTCGATAATCGCTGTGACTGTCACGGCAGTATCAAATCGCACACTGACCCTGGTCAGTTGTTCCTGTAAGTGCTCCCTCAGTGATTCTGGGCATTTATGAAGCTGGCCCTTCAGCTCACTGTACGAATCCCTCAGTCTGGCCAGGACATCCCGCTCAGCTGAGACTTTTGCTCTCTCCTAAAAAACATTACACACACGTAACACACACACAAGTAAAATACACACGCAGCAAGCCAGTGAGGCTGGAGAGAGGTGAAAACAAAGAGGAAACTGCTTAGATAAAGACACCATGCTGTGTTAAAACAGAGGTTTAGATATGGGGTTGCCATGGCAATCAGAGCCCATATTGCAGCAGACTATCTGAGCAGAATAAATATTCATACAGCAGTCAGTTGTAGAACATATAGTATTTACAGATAATATTGCATATTGTAACTCTATTTGATTGCCTTTATGGTATTTTCACCGTTAATCGATATGTACTAAATTTACTTTCAATACATTTTTATTATACCTAAGAAAACTGACTCTTCATGTTGTGGTGTGGAACAAAGCGGCTTTAATGTTTTATTGCAGATTTCATTCCAAATTAATTCATTTTTATCAAAAGACTGATATGAAAGTGCCCAGTGAAACATGCAATATAGTCAGTGTAATCTGAATTAATAAAAAGTTAGATGTCAGACTGTTAGAAACTAGCATGGTAGTAACGGTGAATCCACAAGGTAGAAAGAGGAAACAGGAAAGCATGCTTTACAGCGCGTGTTTGTTGTCAGTACCGTCTCTTTCTCCTTCTGAGTTGCATTTTCCACTTCATTCAGTTTCAGCTGAAGTTGATTGATGATCTCCAACTCTGTCTCCACTTGATCAAGCTCTGCCCTCCGTTCTCCCTTTAGTAATGCTCTCTCCATCTCTGCCTGCCAATAAAATGACACATTCAACAGTCTGTTCGCTTCCATATGTTTCTGTTAACATGAAGAACGCTGCACTGCTGATCAGGCAAAATCCTGCTTTCACATCGATTTTAATATGCAACACACCAAAGATGTTTCTATGCATGACAGATGGTGATGCACTGACGTGAGATGAAGACGACTAGTGATTGAGCAGGCTTTACAAGTTTTGATGGGAATATCTACATCTCTCGCTCTCATTCATGTGGTTATGATGGAAGTGAAGGAAGGTACATGTTCTTTGTGGACACATCACACAGGCAACAGTCTGTAGGTTTAGTCTAACCTCTTGTCTGGACTCCTGTATCTGCTGTTCCAGGTCAGTGACACGGGTCTTCAGCTCGTCCACCCGAGCCAGAACCCTGAGCCGCTCTTCCTCCAGATACGCTCTCTCCTGCTGCCCCAGCACTGAGGAATCTTCATGCTGAAAAAGCATTTGTCAAACACAACAACAAATTGTGTTTGTATATGTGAGTGTGTCGGTGAAGCCACTCAGACAATGTTTGCGACAATAAACTCTACGTGGCCTTCTAACAGTGATCTAAATGAATGAAAACATGAATTTTTATCAAAAGAAAGGGAGAGAAGAAGGCAGAGAGAGAGACATAGAAGAAATATTCAAATCTTCAGTCTAGCAGACCATTTTTCCACATGAAGTGAGTAGAAACTTCCACAACTATAACACAAAATCTCACATAAAACTTTAAATTATGGTCATATACATAATAAAGCGCGTGCACAAATATGTCCACATACTCATTCAAGCAGTTTTTGTTTTGTGTATAGACCTTATGTAGCCCCACCCCTTGTTGTCGTTGTCTTTTGACTTTCGATCTGTATTTTCACAGCGATCTTGCATAGGTATGAACGAACTGCTCGTAAAAAGAATCCCGGTCGACATTTGTTAAGACATCTGCTTTACAATGCTTATGATAAACATTACAATGCTCATGACAACTTTTGTTAACTCTACAATAAGTAAATCCACTTCACCAGCTAATTACTCCTCAACAGCGATGTCATAGAAATATACAGAACCAGAAGTTCAAAGACAATATTCTAAAGATGACGGCGCCCACGTTTCTCTGGTGCATAAGGTCTATAATGAGGTCTAAAAATCCCAAAATGCAAATCTGGTCCATTTTTCTAATTTAATTCAATTGAGAAATTAACACATATTTCTTAATATTTATTAAATACTATATATTTCTAACATGTTATACATTTTTAGCATACATTTTGCTTTAATGACAGCTGCACGTGAACTCCACAAGTTCATGTCAAGACGATTTGAGATCATCCAAAGAGCATCTTGTGCTTTAGTGGAAGCAAGAACATGACCGTCTTTACAAAAATCACATGATCAAATGTCACAAATGTACTTATTTGACTAGTGACCAGGAAATAGCGCAGAATCTCTCAGTTTTTCTTATTAATTATGACACACGAGTATATTCACATTGTTTAAAAATGTTCAGTTCAGGTCTAATAGTGGGAGAATCACGCATAGTGTGTGTGTGTGTTGTACCTCCTGGTGCTGGCTCTCAGTGCTGCTACACTCCTCTTTCAGGTTCTCCTCCTCATTCTCTCTCTGTCTCTGAGAGCTCTGGGCCGGCACAGTCGCCGGGACAGGACCGGGTCGTCGAACAGAGACCTCCTCCATACCCGGGAACTGACACGCCTTCCCTGCGTCCAAGCCAACCGGAGGATCACTCTTATTATACTCGGCACACAAATGCAGGATGGTCTCAAGCCTCTGCCTCTCCTAAAAACACAAAGAAGGTTTTAGCTGTGCATACACCTTTAAACGGCACAAAAACTCACACAGGTCTAAAAATGGTGTAAACACATGTACTTAACACTCTTCTGAGAGCTTCAAGTCTGTATGTTCTAAACTAACTGCAACCTGACACCAACATTTCAAAAACCACTTACGGCACTGTGTGACTCCCATAACATCCTACAGCATCGCTAACACATTAACCAACTCAGTATAAATAATAAAATAAAAATCCTGAACATCCGCAACAGTGCTTGAGGTCTCATAAATATTCCCTTTGTGAAAGTTTCCCTTCAATCCAGTTACTGACCCGCAAACCTCTGAGCACACTCAAGCGACCTCTCACCTGGCTGTGATAGTCAGCTGCTGCCATCACTCTACATACACAGTGTGTGTGTGTGTGTGTGTGTGTGTGTGTGCACCATCTACATACAGGCTGCCAGAGTCCCGCAGCTCTAGATGGACTAACTAGCGCTCTAGGCATTGGGGCTCATTATATTTTTACATGGACAATACCCAGCTCAGCTTGGCTAGATGACACGAGTGACATTACTAAAATAGCATGGCAGAGAGCACAAGTAATCCACAGCCATCCATTTCACCTAAGAAATTTTTATTTTGACGAACTAAGGAATTATCTACACAAATAAATGTCAAGACAGGCCGTGACTCTGACCTCTGAAAATGCACACAGTACAAGATAAATAACATACTTTTTATTTGTAACAGATTGAATTTCGTGCTCTAGGTGTTCGGTGCTGTGAAAGACTTTATCACTGAACCATTATCTCACAAGACCAGCCAATAGAACGTCTCAAAGCATATGCTCTTGCCTTTTAACGAGGTCTCCCCTGTCAGGAGAGTGCAGACAGAGTGCTGGAACAAGGAAACGCTAACTGATGGGCAACGTAGCAACAGCATTCTTCTCCAACAAAAGGTTGTCAGCACAGCTGGTCTGCATGCTGAAGACAGACCAACACAAAGCCCAGAGCACTAAACATGTGTGTAAAAGCCACTTTAAGACACGACTCTCCACTATTTGGGCACAACAGGCAAGACAGTAAATTGAATTCATTATTAGGGCCCTGAAAAACAGGTTTAAACAAGGTAGTTAAGTGTAAAGTGTATTCTATAGAATTTGCTCTGGGAATTTTTTGTGTAAATGTCTGAAAACCAAAATGCAGATTAAAAAAAAAATACTTTCCATCTTTTTTTTTCTCTGTCTCTCCACATGGAAAATCTTCCAAGCATCGATATAAAATGTAAGAGGTGGTTTAAAAGAAGAGATGGTTAATTTAAATGTTCTTATACGCATTTATGAATAAAAAAAGTGTAATTAAAAACTGTACATCTGTATTTAGGTTATACATCTATTAATTGCAGAGGGAAACAGTGCTACTGCTTTTAATATTTAAACTGATTTTTAGATGTTTTTAATCTGGTAAACAAAGAAAAAAGTTATTTCTTTCAAAAGTTGGTGCCATATCGCCCTCATGTGGTTCATAGTATGAAATGCTTCAGTTCTCTGTAGCTTCCACAGACACAGAAAGGAACAAAAGGAAAATGACCTTTAAAACTTCAGTGAGGCAGCAGAGACACACATCTTTATACATTTTGAAGACAAAGTGCATGTGTTTGTGTGTGGTGTAAAACAAGTTATCTTCTGGTGCATTGTGACCAAAAAAATAATACATGCAAAAATAAGTCATAATTTTGCAGCTATTTAGTAAAATAAACAGATTTTTAAAAGGGAGGTGAAAATACTTCCTAACTCTTGCATTAAAGCCTATCAATCCAATGAAAATTTAGGTATTTTGCCACAAATTCACCAGTCACTTGGTCATGTAATTCATAATAATAAATTAAATTATTTATCTAAATATTTGTTCCATCTATTATGCTGGTAGCCCACAGTTTCGGCTATGGTCCGTGCATTTACACTCGTAGTTGTTCCTAGTCAGCCTGATGTCATCTTCAAAAGTTTGTGACAAAATGAACAGAAAACCACTCAGAAATGTTTTTTTTGTTGTTGTTGTATTATTATTATTATTTTTAATTAAACTTTTATTCATTTAAGTATCCTGACAATTATGTATAACCATTTCCACAAAAATAGTAAGCAGCACTTTGTTTTCACATTTGATAATAACAAGAAATCAGCATATTAGTGTGATTTCTGAAAGATCATGTGACACTGAAGACTGTAGTTAAAAGCATTATGGCTGCTGAAAATCCAGCTTTGCTACCACAGGATTTAAATTATAAAACATTAAAATAGAAAACTGATATTTTAAATTATAATAATATTTCACAGTATTGCTGTTTTTACTGCATTTTTGATCAAGTAAATGCCCTGGGGAGCATAAGAGACTTCCTTCAAACCCCAAATTGTTTGTTTGTTGGTTCAACAACTGATGTCAAGTGTAAAATCTGGTTCCTGAAGCAAAACCAATTGAGATCCACTGTTGTTGGGAATACGGCTGTCTGGAGGAGAATGTGTGTCTGAGATAAAGGGAGGGCGGAGCACAGCAATGCTATCATTGAGCAGAGAAGAAACACATTTTCAAGCCAACTGGGCCATGACCTAGAACGGAGTAAACACAGACACGTAAAGGGATTTGAAAGTAAATATGACATTACCCCACGAGCCATTATCTCTTGTCAGGATTAGAAGAAAAGATTTTTTCTAGATCTCTTTCCTCTCGCTTGCAATACACTTGCTCGCTTTTGTCTTTTTATCTTATCTCCCAAATGCTTTTCCGGTCAAGAACCAGATGAAATGTTCCCCCTTTCTGAGTGTATATCACTCCTGCCCATAAGCCCAGAATGTGTGGTCACATGCGGCTTACAACACCATGCTGCGAGGTCACGCACCTCTAAAATGCCATTTTTGAAGCTATCAATGTCTGTGCAGTTGCTGACATTAGAAAGGAGATTCACATTTAAATAATGTAACTCCGCTGTGCTTTAATGTGGCACAAGTTCTTCCAAGGGTGATACTAACCTGAGAGAAGCATTAAAAAGGGCAGTCCACTCATTTTGGACAAAACCTAGCACTACATTTCAAGTTGCCACACCATTGGATAAAGCTGTGCTGTAACCATGACAACAGTGCCAGACAGACCAGAGACCATAGGACAAAGTTTAACCCAAACAGAGCTCTCTTGTTCATAATAAACCTAATGTTCCTGCCATTGTCTCAAAACGCTAACAAGAGAGTGATATTATGGAAAATGACTTACAACCCTGTATTAATTTAGTTCTGTCTCATAGTAAATGGCCTAAAATAGTTTTTCTCAAGGGAATAACAAGAATGTGTGGCAGCCGAATATAATTAGGTTTGTGTGCGCAATGTGCATTGTATTTTTAAGACAGGTTACAGTACTTCATACAAATCATGAAAATGCCTTTAAGTGAGCTGGTTAGAGGCACAGAAGATTTATATAATTTCAGGGATAAATAAGAAAGATTAATGAATGGCAATTCCATATGGGAATTTGAGATGCACCCAAGCAATGTCTGGGTTTTTAATAGGTTTAAATGAGAGAGATGATGTCTGTGTGTGGTTAATTCAGGGAGTAGAGAGACTAATGTTTAGACTGCTAAATGAGGACTGTGTGTGTGTGTGTGTGTGTGTGTGTGTGTGTGTGCATATGAAGAAGAGGGCAGCTCAAAGCACTGAGATTGTGTCGGGTAAATATAGTCTTCGGGAAGCCACACGTTCTGCACAAGCTTTTAAAAGGCCTCAGGAATTTACATCTGTGTGTTATTCCTGACTGTTCTATGTCTTGACCAGAAAACTCTCTCTATATAAACTCCACCCGCTCAAACTCCAGTGCTGAGGCCACTCCAAAAGCCAATGACACAATGACAAAAGCCTCAGTACACAAATACTCTCATCAGTGCTCTACAGCAATCTATAGCTTTTCTCTATTTCATTATATTTCCCAAAGACAAAAAAAGTATCACTTTAATTAGTACCAGAACTTATATTTAAATTGGATTTGAATTGAAAGTGAAGAAACAAAAGGCAATTGAAACACCACATCTGTGTACACACATATGGAACCTCTTAAAAGTTTGGATACTATTGACTCAATTTCAGTTTCTTTCATTTGTCTCATGATCTTAAATACCATTTGATCTAAATCATATTTTTAAGATACATATGAAAAAAAGCTGAACAATAAAGGACCTGTTTTTACCTTGTCACGTTGTGTGTTTTTACTGATTTACGGATAGCTATCTGATTTGTTAAAACGATTCAAAACG
>JAOTRC010000034.1:14641364-14651669 GCA_027497675.1 Cyprinella lutrensis
AGGGTGAAATGAATACTGACAAGGTCCTGATATTGACGAGGGGATGGAGAATTCGCACCAACTGTCTGTGTGTGTGTGTGTGCTTGGCCATCATCAGTGGCCTACCCCCGGTTTCACAGATAAGGCTCAAGATAGTCCCAAACAAAAACGCATGTTTGAGCTGTTATAATTGAAAGGAACTTATATCTAATTTAAGCACTTATCTTAATTAAGTCAGAGTCTTGAGATCTTTTGTTTCAAGGTGTACATCAGTAATGTTTTTCTTTTCTATAAGGCACGTTTATAAAAGATATTTGCTTGTCCTAATTAAACTAAGGCATAATCGTGGCTTAGTCTAAACTCTGTCTGTGAAATCAGGCAATTGTGTTCCAGTTTAATGTTTCCCCAATAATGTATGCATCAAAATCTTCACATGATAGCCAACACCCAAAAACACACCTGCGGCGCTGATAATGCGCAGGCTCTAAATTTATTTGATGACAAGACAGGAGGAAAGAGCCACATATGGAAATATTTTCGGTTAGGCTTATGTCACGTTGCCATAAGGGGCCGCGCTGCAAGCTCGTTTATAAAGAGGCGCGCCTCTGTTCAAGGTTGCATAGCAACGACAGACGCCAAGGGAGAGCACGCGCTTGTGGAAAGGAGAAAGCGGTACGAACTGCGCTCTTCATGAGGACGAGGAAGTAATTAATGGATTTCTTGCCCTTGTATTATCTTTACTACTTTAAACATTTATGGAAATGATACATAAAACCCCGAGCTTTCGATGTTGTTACGGAGCTTTCGGTTGTTTTTTATCACATGACCTGTTGAGATGAGATTAAGATGTTTTCATCTCGCCAAAGCATATCCGCGTGACGCGTCGCTTCTATTATGAGCAATTGGAATTTTCGCGCAAAAAAACGCGATATGTGACCGCTGGTATCAGTATCAGTGCATCCCTATTATTGCCATTCATTTTAGTCCGTCAGAAAAGCAGTTTTAGGCATATTGTTGGCTGGGCAACTCATAGCAGGTTTAAAATCCCTTTTAAAATTAAATATGAACAGTTTTGGACTAAATAAAAGTACTGTCAAGTCAAATAAACGCCTTTTTATCTCCTGTATAGTTTAATAACACTAAAATAAGATAGGCTACCATTCATTAACATTACTTAATGCTTTATAACATCAACAAATTGAGTGAACAACAATATTTTTTGCAACATGAATTAATGTACGTGAATGTTATTTAATACAAACACGTTTGCCCTTCTTTCAATACATTAACCTACATCGACCATACCATGAAAAGTGCAAATGAAATGCAGAAATCAAATCTTGCATATTTTAAAACGGGGAAAAAATATGTAAATTATTAGATTTTTAATTAAATAAGCATTGTATATAAGGAAAATATAGATAACAAAGTTTTCCAGAGAGCACCGGTGTTGTGCCAAATTTCGACTCCCGCCAAATTATCACCCCTTAGCATTGGTAGGTTCAGGATTAGTTGTGGGGGAGGGTTTACTTAGGACTAGGGGCGGGGTTGGGATTAGGCAATCAGGTAGTGACTTCAATGAGGAGGATAATAATTTGTCAGGGGATCGAAATTAGGCAGATTGAATAGGCAGGACACCGCTAGTTAACATCAGCAGTGGAGAGTGCGCAATGACAAATAACATTTAGTCGATTAAAAAAAATATTAGTAGATACAATGGATTCTGTAAAAACGCTGAATTGAATGCAGCACTCAAGCTGCCAATTCGCATTGGCCGTGAGACACACTCATTTTACTGGTTTCACATGCTCACACGCCACACCGACAATTTCTCGTGCTTAGGTGTCAACCTGTTCGGTCAAATGCCAGAAAGATGATTTTAAGTATAGATCTACCTGTTGAGCTACTCGTGATCGACTATGCTGCAAATTAATTAAAATCTCCCAAAATCTAGAGCCAGCGTGCATCCGAGACAGACTCTGCTCCAAAATGCGTAGCGCACGTACAGCCAAGAGGGAAAGGAGGGATAGACACTAAATCCAGGGGGAGGAGCTGCCCATCTCCGCCCCCTGATCCCTAGCCCCACCCAATGTAATCCTACACAACTATGCCACTCCCCTACCGACTTCTCACCAACTGCAGACACCTAATCATCGAGTAGCTAGAGTCTCAAACTGCACATGGTTCAGGGTTTAAAGCACGCGCTGACAAAAAAACGCACCTTCAATGAAAAATAAACCGAGTTAGTCCGAACAGATTGTACGTTTTCAACATACAAGTAACGAAGAAGAATTTGTTGAATGAAATTAGAATGGTGTATGAACACTTCCAATAAAAATATTTCACTTTTACTGTTTTATGTTTATTTGGTGAACTTTCAGTATGTTGACTTTCTTTCCTCTTTGCGAACTCTACATTAGAATGGAAGCTTGTTTCCACCACAGAATAAAACTTCTAAAAGATCAATTTGACTTTTTATCTCACAATTGCAAGTTTACAGCACACAATTCTGACTTTATTTCTCAGAACTGTGTGATATAAAGTCACAATTGCATGGTATAAAGTCAGAAATAAACTCAGAATTCTGACTTTATAACATACTATTGAGACTTTATATCTCGCATTTATAATTGCGACAATTCTCAGAATTGCGTGATAAAAGTTGAATTTGCGAGTTCTAAAGTCAGAATTGCGCGATGTAAACTAGCAATTGTGAGAAAAAAGTCAGAATGGTGAGATATAAAGATGCAGTTACCTTTTTTATTTTTTATTCTGTAGCTTGTTCACACTAAGACAATAGCCTTTTTCATTTTCTTGCACTTGCACATTGAAAACCATTTTCAAAAGTTAGCTTTTCAGGCCATAAAAAGTGGCTTGACTCTGGAGTTATGCCTAGTCAAAGGTGGAACTGATTTTTATGCAGTAAAAAATACCTAACATCAGGGAAGTCATAAATCACTGGATTGGTTAAAATTTCAATTGTACTGAAATTGGGCTTATAGGGATAAGGGCGTTATTTTTTTTCACATTAAACTATGTTATTCCCTTAATTAAGACAAGTTGATACATAACTCTGTCGTCTCAGAGCATGCACTCAATCGCTCTGGTACGCGAGACACTTTGATAGCACTTAACTAACCCAGTTCTTTCAATATGGGCCAAGCAGAGAAGTGACCAAACACCTCCACGTTTTTAGGTATCATGGAGTAGCCCTTTAAAGTGTATACCTATAGCCTCATTAAGGGTATAGGTTTAGTGGTGGGGTTAAGCATTTGTTATGGTGGAGCTTCAAGTAAAGTTAGCGTTAGTGGTTGATCCTGCTCTTTTTGTCACTTGATTAAATAAATGCTTTGTTTAATGAGGAGGATGTTTTAAAATATGAAACTTGCACGTCAAAAGATCAAGGAAAAAAATGTATTTTTCATGTCATGAACCTTAAATTATACTAAAAGAGACTTTTTATTGTTAAGACACAAACCAGATATTAAAGTGCTAAATAACATTCCACAGGCATATGAGGAAGAGTAAAATATATTAAATAATCACTATATGAATAAACACTGTATTTACAAGCAGACTGGAACATTTTCCCATAAAAAAATTAGATGACAATTTATGTATTTTAAAGCTTATTTTATGATATTTTAAGCCAATTATTAATGCATTCTCTATCTTCTTCCCTGCATTAGTGAATGTCAACATATAAAATGATGTCAGCAACTCCTTCCAAAACCAAACGGAGCATTATTTTTGCCTTGCTTTTGCTGGCATGTTTAATAGTCTATGTGTTGTACCCCACACCAACGAAATTCAAATATTCACCCAAAAACTTGTTCAGTTGTCCTGGCCAGATAAATAACATCAGCACAAAAACATGCCTTGGTGTACTTGAGATGCAGAACCTCACATGCACTGTGAATATCCCTGTGGATAAACCCCTGATGACAACATCTGCATCAAAACCCTTGACTACTACTGAGAAAGAAGAGCCAGAAACCATTATATTGATCTGGATGTGGCCTTTTGGTGTTAGCTTTGGCTTAGGACCCTGCAGTTCGGTATACAATATCCATGGTTGTCATTTAACAGATGACAGAAGTCTGTTTAACCAAGCACATGGGGTTATGTTTCATCATAGAGATATCAGTGGGGATTTATCCAACATGCCAAAACTTCCACGACCTGCCTTCCAGAAGTGGATATGGTGGAATATGGAGTCTCCAAGTAATTCAGGTTTAAATCCCCTGCTAAAGGATCCGTTTAATCTTACTTCAAGTTACCGCCGGGATTCAGATATTCCTGTACCTTACGGTTGGCTCTCAGAGGCCTCGGAGGAAGAGAAAAATTATACTATCCCAAAGAAGGATAAATTAGTTTGCTGGGTAGTAAGTCACTATAATCCAAACTTTAGGCGTTCACAATACTTTACTGAGTTAGTGAAATACATTGATGTGGAAGTCTATGGAGGACACTTCAACAAACTAATGAGTAATGATGATTATGTAAATTTGATGTCCACTTGCAAATTCTACTTGTCATTTGAGAATTCCATTCATAGAGACTACATAACTGAGAAGCTGTTCAACCCTCTTGGGATTGGTACCGTTCCTGTCGTTATTGGTCCACCGAGAGAGAACTATGAGCAGTTCATACCAAGTGAAGCCTTCATCCATGTGGATGACTTTCCATCCCCAAAAGAACTAGCTGATCATCTGAAACTCATGGACCAAAATGAGGTTCTGTACAGGCAGTACTTCACCTGGAGAGAGCACTTTGTTTCAAAGGAAACGTTATTCGGTCTTGCCCATGCCTGTCGGATTTGTGATCATATTAAAAAGAATAAGCATTACACAGTGGTCAAAGATATCAACAGCTGGTACTGGGGTTAGTTCATCATTTTAAGATGATGCTGACTGACCAGCGTTAGATTTATAAATCATTATAAATGCATGGAAATATATGTTATTTTATACCTGTTTGTACCTGGCAGAAATTTAAATGGTTCAAAGAACAATTTTTTTCTTCTTCTTCAGAATGTAATACATATTCTGCTTGTACCATGGTTATGGGGTTTTTTTTACAAGACATTTGTCAGGTTTTTGTCTAAAAAATGCTCTTAATAATTTCTTGTGTATCTCATCCCAAGTTTCTGTTGCCAATTCCAAAACGTATATAGACCCCCTTCGCTCTGAGCTTGAGATAAAGGCTCTATTGCCCCTTTGCTCAAAAGTTTAGACATTTCGGGTCTAAGTAGAAGAGCTTCTTCATAAATTAAGCTCCCACTGGATCTGACGTCACCAAGGCCCTTTCTTGATAAGTTGCCGCAGGACAGCCAATAGACTTGCCTATGTCTGCATGCTGCCACTACGCGTTTTACATTAATTCAAAATTAAGGATAATTTTTGGCTTCAATATTTCGTGGAAATGAGGTTTTCCCTTAGCGTAAAGTATTACGCAGTACGAGAGAACCTCTCATAAATTGAATGGTTGTCAATTTATGGTATTTAAAAAACTGGCTATGTGGTCACCTAAATTTTACCGTAAAAAAACAGTACAGTGTAAAAAAAAAGGCTGCTGTGGCCTAGTGATTTGACTTTCTTACCCTCCACAGTTGATTTTTACATTTGATGGATGTTATTATTAGCCGTCATGGTCACAGTTTTTTTTTTATTATTGGGTTTTATTACCTCATACCTTGTAAGACACAATTTTCATGAAACTTTTTTTCATTTTTTATTTTATTTTTACAAAAATCAAGAATACATTCAGACAAAATCTCACGTTATGAAATATTAATTGCAATGCAGGCTATTTAAGACAATTTTGACTGATTAGCTAGCAATGCTATGGCCTGGACGCCAACCCAAACCCCGCCCACAACATTTTTTCGGAAGTTCGGTCTGGACTCGATCCATTGAGGAGTAATCGAATGAAAACCCAGTTGTCATTGTGGTTTCTCCTTTGGTCGCACTCATGGAAGGCCAAGCAAAAGAAGCAACCGAATTGAGCCTCACAGCGATGCAACTCATGTCAACGCCATTGCTGAATCAAACAATGGTAACGCTTTGTTATGCTACTCGCACATGGCACACCATACCCATACTGGTAGTCACTGTACCCCTTATAAGCGGTGTATTTTTTAAAATAAATTATTAGATGCTACTCATCATTCTGTATTTAAATCATCATTAAATACATCATTGAAACATCATTTTGGCTCCCGGTCTCTTTTGTCTGAACTTGAAGACTCAAACGAACAAGCTTCTTCACCCTGGTGTCTTTCATCGTCTCTCCATTTATTAAAATCAGTCAAGTCACGCTCCAACCTTGTTATAAAGTTGAGACAGGTCCGACAAATGCGAGCAGATTTGTTGGCTTTATTGTTGAGATGTAATCCAAAACGGAGAACTTGTTTGTATATACCTTCACATTTTCTATTTCGTTCAAAAATATTTTTCGAGTTTGCAAGTAGTCCGCGAATCCTTAAAGTAACACCAGGTAACTTTTCAACCTTCATAATATATTTCCAAGTCTCTTATGATGGTACATCGACTTACAATAGGTTGAATGACACGTCTGCCATAGCATGATGGCGTCTTTAGCGTTTTTTATCGTACTTTAAAACTTCCGGTTTCGGGTAGTAACCGGCGAACAAAGAGAACTACAAAATTTGACTGCTTATTTATATGTTAAAAAAAATAGTTGCATAGTGTGACTTCATATTGTGATGTGTCTTTTGTGTTCGTTTTTATTTCCTGTCACTGTGCAGGCTCTCTCATTGTATTAAAAAGTGTAAATAGCTCCATAACCCTTTTATTTAAAGGCTTAATTTATGTACCAGCCCATTGCATTAAGATTGCAGGCAGTGTGTCAAAAATGTGATGTGCAGTCAAATGTCCTGGTCTGGTGTGTATTCCGTTTAAATGAGTGTTCCCTCAAACATGCTTGTTGTGCTTGGTGGAGTTTTGACGTGTTTTATAGACATCTTCCTGTGCCCCTGGTCAGGACCATATTTCACACTCATACCACTTGTGCTCTACATCCATGCAGGACGTGGCTGGTCATAATGCATACAAACCCACAACACCCCCTCCCGTACACATATGCTCAACTGGGTGTGTCTCTCGGCCTACAGACTGCGGATGGCATGAATCCCACCCTCGGCCCAAAGGTCACAGCAGACAGAGGAGAATAGAGGCTGAATTACGGCATGACTCATTCTGCGTACTCAAGACCAGCTGAACGCACTTTTGCAGACAGGGCCCCTAGTGCACTATAGCCACACAATAAACACGTTATTTTTTGCGTAAGCAGGAGCTGTTTTTATGTGCTCACATCACATAAGGTAAGTGACCCTTTTAGATCAGGTCATTTTATTTTAAAATGTAAGAATAAATATTTGTTACTGTAATTTTATCAATCAAACATGTAGTTCTTTGGAAATATAGGGTAATAAACTTCTACTGTCCATCAGTCAGGGCAAAAGTTGCACTGCAAATGTTTTTTTTTATTATCCAGTGATGGAAATAGCTAAGAATTCATAAGAAATTAAATATTTTAACATTGAATTCTAAATAAATCAAGTGAAACCTGAAAATAAGATGAATTTCATGAGAATATCAAACTCTCGAACACTACCTGAATGATGGTTACAAAGATAGATGTGACAGAACATCACAAATAAATAAAAACTTTCAATAAACAATCAACCACTAATTGCCATCGTGTTATTATGATGAATTTGAATTAATATCAAAATGTACAGATAAGTATAGATCAGTATCCTTACATCAGACCAAAGAACATGCCATTTCGATGTTTGTTTGTTTTTTATAGTACTGAATGAAAGAGCTTTAGGGTCACCTAGATAAACTCTGACGCACCAGGCCATTACCCTAACACTAGCTTAGCTTCACAACAATGTGATATTCATCCATGTCATGGGTCATGTCCCTTTAAAATGTCCAATTTGGTGTTCAAGGGTTTTAACCTAACAGGGTCAAAGCCAGGGTCTCTCAACAGGGGCTTTCCAGCAGTTGACAGAGTGCCTGTGGCAATTTAAATTCCCATTCTTTTCAGAGAATCACTTCCTGGTTTCTAGACTATTGGAAATGAGTCATTGCCGAATGAGTGAGAGAGCAGGGTTTAAAATGGGCAAAGATACAGCTGGAGTTTTCTCCAATAACATGGATATTAAAAGAGCCAGGATTAGGCCGAGTTATTTTAGGCAGATTTGTGTCACCTGAGCAGTGTCTGGAACTTGTTATAATTATCTAGGGTACAATGCCTCTCTGTGCCCCTTTTGCCATAACATCTAGTTAAATCAACGGAACGCACACCATTATTTGCAAATATAGCTCTTCCTCTCTTTTTCTGAGTGCCTTCAGCAACTTTAACTCCCCACAGCACAGTATCCAGAGCAGTTCTTATACCACCAGATTTTAGGTCAGTGTAATTTTGCGTCTGCATATATATACCTGAGTGGTTCTTGTAGGTACTGGTAAATCCAGGGCTTCCTCCTGGCATCAAACTCTTCATCCTGAGGGCCTCCTCTGGGTGGTTAAAGCGGAAAAAGGCTGACTGACCAAAACACAGCATACACCCTGAAAAAAAGAATCATGTGTGGTGGTAAACAATCAAAAAGTGCTTTATGATGAAACTTCTAAATTAATTGGTCTCATTCAAGTTGACAATAATACTTTAAAAACTACTGGGAATATAGATCAGTCTTTAATTCAGTTTATTTTAAAAGGAGTAACAGCCCAAATACGAAAACTGTTGTAATATTGGTGATATTTTCTGTGACCTTTTGCAACAACCCTGAATGGAGCATTGCCATCTTATATACCTCCAACTGCTAAAATGGTAATAATATCTTCATAAATATGACTTCATTCTTTCAAGGTAATCTAGAGCATCTGAATGAAACAAAACAAGGGTGTGGATGGAACAGTAAAGCCAAACAAAAAAAATCAATCAGTACAAGTCACTCACACACAGTGTTTGACTAGCCTGAATCATGTCCTTCTTTACAAGCTTTATTAAAACTCATAACACGGCTTATCTTGCCATATCACAGGAGTTCAAACAAAAAGATTAAACTGAGTTTGTCTATTCGTAGCAAACACATATATACCTCCTATACATTCATATTACCTTGTCCTCTGCCCTTATGAAATTGCTGTGATTAATGGGGCAGAGGGATCAATGCAGACTCAAAGTCATCTCTCAAAATACCAGTGAATTATGACCCAGACTTCCATTTCATAATGAACATTGGCACAGAAAGCACAAAGTGAATTTAAGATCAGTATGACTCATTGCTGACTTACAGTAGAGTGGAGGACAGAATATGAAATGCAACACTGCGATAAATGAATTACTGTGATTTAAATGAAAATGCAGACCCTCTTTTTAACACCTCTGTAGTCTTTGTTTCTAAATAGTCAGAAAATGTTCTAAATGAAATAGTTTTCCATATGATGTCAAAGCTTACAGTGCTCCATTTTTTCCACATATGGGCACAGGCTACAGGAAAACAAAATGTAGCCACATATTTAAGAAAGAACAGACTATTTTATATTTTAGGAATCAAAATAACCTTCAAAAAATTCAGCACTAACATTAATAATGAGGGCCATTAATCACAATATATCTGGTGGTTACGGGCCAGCCTGAGCATTCACTGAGAGAAATAAGAAAATATATAAAATGTATAAAATATTTGTGTACAGTTTGTAATTTTTATTTTAAAAACAAATGTGGAGCAGACACATTATTAGGTCAAAGCACTGAGGACAGACTATAACCTCTATTTACACAACTAAAAGGCAAAACAATAACACAGACATATGGCATAAGGGGGCATCCGAGGGGTCATGCTGGGCATAATGAGGTCAGAAAAGGGTTTTGTAGTAATCAAGGTGATATGACAGATAGCACAGTGCTGTTTTATCATCACTATAAGTCTCATAACAAGGCTGACATAGTTTTAATGCGTTTTGATAGCGTTCTCGGAAAGTTCACGAAAGCATTAATAATAGTCTGTTTTAGGCAGAAGTGTGTGGAGAACATACAATAATATTTCAGTTATCTCTATCATAACTCTAATACACACATAACTGACTGAAAAAACTAAGTTATTACTATACGAGGCATAGACTGTAAAAAAAGATGGACGACGCCCCCTCGCTCTTTTCCATCAGAGAGAACTGAGGCTGCCAGTGTCTCGATATGGCGCTGACATCTCGAACTTGAGTCTGCGCACTTGTGTGTTTCGGGACCAGTCATGCGCAGTCGTGAGCAGGAAGTAAAGCCGCGAAATCA
>JAOTRC010000034.1:14651769-14667452 GCA_027497675.1 Cyprinella lutrensis
TATACTAGGACCAGTCACAGGGGGGCGATCGAGACGTTTTGGCTTCACTTTTGAGGGCTGGTGCGGCACGCTTGATACGAGGCAATTGTAAAGTAGGCTATCATATAGGCTATTTAACACAGTCACATGGTTTAGTTGTTTGATAAATAAAATCACTTAGTTCCATACCTTTCTTTGATCAGACACGTATACGAACACAACGGGATTAGTAAACGTTCGTTGGTCTATACGGTGTTTTTATGCAACTACAGCAGCTTAACAAGCAAATAATTAGTAAAATATTGAAGATAAAGCAATTTCACCTACCAGGTTTGGGATACAAACTCAAACTGATATCCAAACGATTGGTCACCGCTGAGAACGGTGGACAGTATGTTCGTGTGGAGCACTTGCACTCACACTTCGCGCGGAGTAAAGAACGAGGAGCGCGTGGGTCTGACCGCAGCTTTTGTGATGTAAATGTCAAGCGCTACGACAGCGCGTCCACTCACTGACTTCTAATACGACACAAAACAGCACAGCTGTCACCTGCCCGACTGTCATCACCAGTCCAAAGAAAACGGACAAGCAGTAAATACAACAAAGTGTCCGACATCCGGGGAATTTAAGATAACTTACTTTTCTCCTGTGGCGAAAATCTGGACTTCGCGGATGTTCAAGTCACTTTTAATCCAACTTGAATTTTTAGTTAATATGAGAAGGAAAAAAAAAGATAGGCATTAAGCCTGTTCAGGACTATATACCCCTCATTAAGACAAATGTATTGGAGGTAGTCGCATGGGTGGCACGTTGGACAGCTGTCCTCGCACCGGCTGTCTCAAGTTATTGTCATGCACAGATCGCGATCAGGGGGGCGTACTGCAATGAGCTTATCTGGATGACTATCCCTTGATCACTAACGGTCGAACTGGTGATAAAAAAATAGGTTACTCTTAGTAAACGTCAAAAAGAAATGCTTAGTTGTCCAATGAAGGCTTAAAATAAGCTAAATTAACATAATAGGTTGCATTTGTTTAGGCTACTATTGTTGACAAGATGAAACTTGGAGAGAATTCTGAGAATCCAAATCAACAAAATATTTCTCTGTTAGAATCTCACTTCCCAAATCTATATAACTAATCGGTACAGAGCGATTCAAGAGCGCCTAAAGTAGCACAACATAGTAGGGCAAGGTCAAGTTCTTCAAATGGAAGTTCAAACAAGTCTTCATCATTATCATCATGCAATTTCCTGGCCCGTGTATAACACAAATACACACTGATGTGATTCCAAAGTGAACAGCCTGAAATAGCGCCAAAGAGTAGCATAAGGTCAAGTTTTTTAAAGGATATTCTTATCATTACTAACAAAAAGTGGTTACACAGTTGTATTTGTTTTGAAAATGCAATCTTATCTGTGCTAGAAATGGTTAATATCTGATGCAGTCAGCTTGCATTTCATAGAAGGTTCACTGAATTAAAGCAAAGTCCTCTGATATTGATTTGCAGGCTGAATCTATTGAATAACTGTCAAAAGAGTTATAGTGAACCATCAGCTGGACACACAGTTTTTTCTTTCATTCCCATTTTAAAACCTATTCAACATATATTGAACTAATGCTGAGGTGATAGCACCTAAGCCCACTGCTTACCTTGTGTGAGTCTGACAGGTTTGGTAACTGCTAAGCCATCCAATGAGCACTGGTTTCCACAGGGGTACAGGGTAATGGCTCCCCCCACATTTTCAATGTAGCAATGCTGAGCAGTGACACCGGGACCCTGAATATTAATGTCTGTGTTCCCATGGCCGAGTGTAGTCTTCCCTGCAACATATGATGGAGATTTATTAAAACTGATTATTGCTACATTGCTGTACTTTAAATAGTTTAAAGAATACTTTTTTGTTTCATGCATATGAAATGCTTGCAACAAAAGGACACTTGGTTTGTGTTCCCTTCTTTAACAAAAACAGGACATCCCCCCCCCCACCCCATCCCCAAGTTATTTCATTTGCAGTGTCTATGAAGCAGATGTGAGTAAAAAAGCCATCCCCCAAGCCTATTGTGAGTGCAGACATGGTAAGGAAACAAGTGACAAGAGTGGGTTTGTGCTGAACTTTAAATTGAAGATGAACGTCATGATTCATGATGCTTTTTCAAGCAGTCATGCAAATTCCCTCAGACAAATGTGCATGCTCTCACTCAAGCAAGCTCAGTAACACAATGTGAAGCAACAGGGGATTGTAAAAGTCAGGTCATACAGACCCATAATTCTGTCTCTTGTTCTAAAGTCACTGCCATCCTGGATGAAATTTACAAGATACAACTGAAACCTCAATAGCCCTCAAAAAATAAAAAACCTTAATCATAGATCGATCATATATGTATGTATATAAGCTACAATAATTAAATCCATCCATCTATCTATCTACATGAGCACAGAAAATTGTGTATTCAATCCCCTATAAAATGATTCGCTGATGAACACTGCACTAAATTGACTTCCTCTGGGATTTATACTTGAATGCTTGCTCTCATTCTTCCTCAATGTCAGGGGATGAGAAGTCCTCTATTTGTCATTCTTCATGAGATGAAGCATAGCCAAGCTTTGAGGACAGACAGTGCAGTGATATTTGTTCTCTCTCATGAACTTTTACCATTACCACACAAAAACACAAATCTAGTTCCCAGTTTTTCAATTGGCATCCCCTCTGTTGTTGCGATATAATTAGGTCTCAGAATTTTAAAGAATCATTGCCACTAAACACAAATTCCACAGCTAACCACATCCTTAGTCAAACGACCATGTTTGCAATTTAGCAGATATCTGCTGGGGGATACTTTATGAAGGTATTATATTCAGTAAATTTTAAGGTGACTGAACTTACCCTCTGGCAGGGGCAGCAGAGTTATAGCCGTACTCAGACGGCCACTTCCCAAGCTGACGAGATGGGGCCGTTCTGCCTGGACTTTGAGAGTCTTGCCCGTTTCAATCAGGTCCAGCGATGTGTTCTGTGAATATATGTGGACAATACAACAGTAAATCAACAACAGGGTCATTTGTTTACAGGCTTTGATCACCATTAAAGTGACCTGTACTTTTTGGACGACTGCTCAGGGTTCCCCAAACAGGATTAGCGTAATTCAATTAGGACCATTGAGTATTGCAGCGGCAGGGTAAGAGGCTAACTGGCTAAACGGGCTTAGCTCCATCAGGTACCACCAAGAGGCTAACAGGATTTAGCTGTTAGATGAAAGACAAGGGACCAGACCGATAAAATAAGGAGGAACATATTTGGCCCCAGCGTGTCACATGGAGGCTCTCAAGGGCAGCACAGGGTTTACTTGCTTGGTAAATCATATGATATTTGAGAGAGTGATGAGGCACTGCACTTCTTCAAAACAAATGGTAGTTATTTATTTATTTATTTATTTTTATAGGGAAATAGCACATTTGGTATCTTTAGATGATGTCAGAAATCATCATACAGGCTATGATGCACTAGAAAGGATTTTAGAAAGGAACTGAAGAGCAACCAGTGTCTGATAATCAGTGTCTATAAGCATGAACAAAATAAGCATGTCTTAAACCAGATGCTAATTTGCACTGCTCTTGATAGATTGCATTGGTCATTAAGGAAATTATCCAGCTGTGTCTGTGTTCTTTAATTTTGCTCGTCGTCAGTAGATCTCGCCACTCGCATGGGTGCTTTGTTGGAATTGCACTCTCACGCTAATTTGCCCTGTTTAGAAAATCTGGCCCTAAATGAACTAATGGACTGGCCATAGGCAGTATGTCTGCAGTGGGCCTTTCTTAAACATACTTCTATAAATAAACATTTAAAGATTTTGAAAAAGTTAGAAGTTTATTTTCTTTTTGAAAAGGGAAAATATATCATCAGGCCTACCTAATTTAAATTACAATGTAAAAACTGTAAAAAAAAAAAAATGTAAAAAAATTACTGATGTGCTTAGAAATCAAAACACAGTCAAATCCAAAAGTGAAGTTGCATTGAATATATATATGAATATGTGATTGTGATACAGGCATATGTCATTGGTTGTTTTTCTATCCCAATCTAGCCCTGGTAAGAATGGACTTCACCCCTCTTTTGAGCTTTCACACCATTCAAATAAAGCTTTTACACGTATTTAAAGTGTCTTCAGATGTCATCTTTTTATGGTCTAGCGTCGATAGAAATAACCTTTAAAACTAAACATGAAGCTTTCAATAACAAGGTATAAATTCTTTTTAAAGTGATTAAATGTCAATGTAGTTTGTTTTAGCTTTCATATCTTATCCTGTCATCTCCTGATAATAGGGCTCCATATAAAGCTGCCACACAGTTTCCATTGTCCTCTGACATTTTTTTCTACACACTGCTCAGTTGTTTGTGTTTCTCTCTCTCTCTGTGAGTGTGTGTGTGTGTGCATGCAAAATCAACTTCAAGTTTTAACAGGTGCATTGAACTAACTTAGGCTTGATGTTTTAGAGACCCTGTAATGTTTGATAGGTGGAACACAGTGCAGTGTTTGAGCAAGTGCAGACAGAAAGGCTGGACTCAGCCTCTCGGATCAACAGTGATGAAAATTAACCCTATAATTAGGGAACATTTCACCAATTTTCAAGTTCTGTAGACTCCACTTTTAAGTGACAAAACCTAGTTTTGCAGAACTATTTGTCTATTGCACCAGATGTACTCATTTAAGACATTATAACAAAATTACAAAATATGAATGTTAAAGTAAAAAGTATGTTAAAGTTGGATTTGGATAAATGGATTTTACACAGCACTTTTCAAAGGTTCAGGGTTAGTTATATTTTATAAAATGAAATTAATAGTTTTATTCACGGATGAATTTAACTGACCGAATGTTAGAGTGAATACACTGTAAAAATAAAAATGTTAATTTTCTTTAAGCACTACAGTATTGACTTTTTTACCTGCTGAAATATGTATCTAAAAAAGCTCAGTGTGATACACAAGTAAACTGACATTCTTGTATAGTAAGGAAAGCAGCCAGTCAACAAAAATATAGAAAAAAATTGTATATATTAAATGTTTTGGATGAGTATACTACACTTTGCAGACATGCTATAGAGTTCTGATGTTGTACAAAACATGTGCCAAAGCGATAAAAACAAGATTTTTATTATTATTATTATTTTGTTTTACAATATTACAGTTTACGGTATTTAAAAAAAATCAAATACAGCCTTTGTGAGAAAATTAAGAGACTTCTTTCAAAAACCTAAAAAAAAAAAAAATCTTACAGAGGCCCAAACTTTTGAACAGTATTGTGAATGTATATATGATCACACACTCACCTGTAAGACCCGATGAGTCAGATGACCGTGCTCTGGAGCGTTCTGATTCAGTCTGTCCATGTCTATGAAGTTATCAATCACTTCATGACATCTGTCAAGATCCTGCTGGAAATAATAATAAATAATACAGATTTTTTTTATTTGTTTTTTTTTAAATCAGCTATGGCTAAAGTTCAGTCAAATGAAACGTGAGTGGACTGGGTCATAATCACAATGTATTTTTTTGTATTTATCTATAAACAGAAAATAGAGTTGTTATCAAGGTTGCAATGCTTAAAGCTTGTGTCTTTGATCTTAACATGAATGATCAATAAAAATGAATGAAATACATCAAGTGTTTCCTTATTGTAGACAAAATACAGTGATGTAATGATAACAAATGCATATTATGATTAACCAACTGTCGTGAACAGACTGAAGTCTGCATCTTAGTTGAAATACACAGCATGAGTCAGTGTGACTCATCTTACGCACAAACACACACACACCCAGACTCGGAGTGAACAGATGCAGCCAATTATCTATGGTAGACACAGGCACATTAGCGTGAACAAACTAGAGTGGACCTCAGGTCAGCACACTTCAAAGCAGATCAGTCATTTAGGAACATCCCTAACCTGAAATCCCCCTCTCCCTCCTTCCCTCACCTCTTTTACATCCCTGACTCATGCCACTGCCTCTCAGACAAAACAAACAGGGAATCACAGAGAAACAGACCCACAAAACAATCTGAACATCAGGTTCTGTGCGTGTGCATATCAGTGTAATAATGCCCAATGAGAATCAGGGGACTTTTTCAGCTATAATAGGGATTGTCTTCATGAACTTTGGTTCTCTCAAACATCAACGTTCTCTCATAGTTATGAACAAACGTTCTTCAATAGTAACGTTCATTCAAAGTGATCTTTTTTAAATAATATTATCAAAGAAAAATTTCTCTAATGTTCACATAATCAAGAAAAAAATGATGTTTTGAATGTTCTGAGAACATACAAGAATAATGTTTCCAGTCATGAATTAATGAGAACATTAAACGATATTGGAGTATATTTTGTTAGCTATTTTGTTAAGTGACCACTAAAGCTATTAGGTAAACTACATTTCTCAGAAGCAAGGTGGTCTACTCTAGTCACTTAAAATCATGCTACTTTGCGACTGTTTCGGCTGTTTACAATCAGAACAAGTGACTCAGATTCAAAAGAGTCATTTATTCACAATTAGAAAAAGCTTGTTCTGATTCTAAACATCCAACACAAAATTCAGCAAAAACTTTAAGCGATTCGGAACGACTCTTTTGAATGGGTTCTTTTCAACCATCAGAGTCATCGAAATCATAAGTAATCAGTTTTATCTATAAGAAGTTTTTAGCTTATAGTTTTCATCTTAGCTGAGCTATAGAGTAGTTTGTAGCTCAACTACATTCCACATTTAGATTCTGGGACACCAAAACATCAAAAACACAATTTTCCGTATGTGTTTCTTTGTACATAATGATCATTGAGGATCAGTGAAGAACAATAACGTCAGTAAAAGATGTGGTAACTCAGTAGCGATGTGGTAGCATTATTCTTAAAATCATGAAACTTTGTGACACCATTTTATTTGATTTGTCAGTTTATAATCAGTGCAAAATTGCTTGTTCTGACATTAAACAGCCAACAGAAAATACTGAGTTGTAGCCTTTCACCACACTACATTTTTCTTGATAATATTAAACAATAAGTCAGTGCTTCTGATTTAAAACAAATGAATCCTTTGGATCGTAATCACATGTTCTGATAATTGTAATACGAAAACTAATATTAATATATTCGTTTGTTTCTCCTCAGTTACATTTTTTTCTTAACAACAATGTAATAAAAACAACCGTTGAGTTGTCGTGAGAAGTTATCCTAGATGGGTTTAAAGCCAAAACTGAGTGATTTTAAGGCAAGGGAAACTGTTTCCACTGCTGGCATGTCCAGTCAGGGAAACGACTGGAATGAGACGCTTCGCTTCTCCAAACAAGCGAAGACAGGTTAGGTGCGTGCATATATGATGGACATTTAGTCTTTAACTCAACAGCTGGTACAAAACCAAACTTCCTCTTTTCCTCCTTTCCCCAGCTAACCTCTCTCTCCCTTTCATTCCTGATGTCATGTTTGCAAGTGCAGCTGGCAAGTGCTGCAGGCCTACCGCCTCTCACAACCACGTCCAGTGTGCGACAGAGGGAAAAGAGAACAGAAAGCCTCTGTCACTATACTGAATATGGTCACTGCTCTCACCATCACACACACACACAACTGGACAATACAGACACACTGACATGAATGCATACAGATTCCTTGATTCAAATATATTTGCACACAAATAAAGAAAACAAACAAATATACACTTGATATCAGTTCAACTGGAGGATTTCATACCGGTAAGTGGCATGCCTCTGAAACGTGTCATTAAGACTGCAGTTATGCCACTGTGTCCTGCCCTCTGCAGCAGAAAATAGACTCAACCACATAGCACAAACCACAAAGCTCCTCTTACAGGGGTTATAATCATACAGGCTACACACACACACACACTCACACACTCACAAACACGTGTAGCAGTATGTTAGAGTTACGGTAAGTAAGGAAACCACAGCAGGAACATACAGCTAATATAACAGTACAGCTAAATGTAGCATGGGCAGTCGGTGAATCTGGGAAACAGAAATCAAAAACTGTAAACTTGAAGGCCTAGCGACTTGTTAATCCTCTGAAAAAAGTTAAATCACACTGAGATTTAAAAATTCTTTTAAAGTCACAACCAAGAACAAGAAAAATAAAAACATTTCATTATGCCACATTAAATAAATTAAATATATATATTCCATTTTTAAAATATAGTATTTTTTATTCAAAATGTTTTTTATTAAAATATATACTAATAAATTCAATTTTAAATGTATATTTTAAGTGTTTTGATTATATGGAATAATAGTTATGTATTTGAGTTAGGCCTACTATTGCACTAGGCATAATACTGATAAATACTAAGCAATTGATATTGTGAAACATTTACTCAACATTTCTTGAAACATAGCTGCTAAAAAAAATCAATGCAGTATAGTAAAATCAACCAAAGAAACTTCATTTAGAGTTTGACATACCAAATACCAAGTTCAAGAACCCATAGGCAACATCAAGCCCACTCACCATATTTTAGCCCAAGAAATACCCGCTCTGTTGCTGCATGGCCTTGTTTACTGACAGTCTCTGTGCTATGTCCTGTTTTTACGTCTTTGAGCATTTGGTTGACCGTCTACAGTCCAGCTCTTGCTGTTTGTTTGTCCCTGCCGCTCACTCATGTCTCTTACTGAATGTTCTGACGTTTCTAAGGACAGAATTACATAGTACCGCCACAGCTGGGACAGAGAGAGAGAGGGAGAGGGAGAGAGAGAATGCACAGGAAGAGGAATTCACATAAAAAAAGTCTCTGTCAGAATCCAGGTGTGCGGTCCGTCTCTCCAAACACCCATGAATAATCGTCAAGTTTACGTATGTCTAAATTTAGAAAGATAAATCACGAGTGACAATCTACAACGATTTATCTACGTCATTTTCTGTGAGCTCATCTCACCTGTTTACTCGTATGCAGCTTACTGCTCAAAAACATGCTACACATACGTTTATCTTACCCTCATGTTATGAGTTTCTTTTTTTATTCTGTGGAACATTAAAGAGGATATTTTAAGAAATCATTTTTTGTTTGTTTTGTCCAAAACTGGTTACCACTAATATTCTTCAAAATATATTCTTTTATGTTTGCGTTTAATTTTCGGGTGCACTATCCCTTTAAGAATTATATTTGACGTTAATGTCATGTTTTCATTTTAAAGCAACCGTTAGAAGACAATTGGAAACATCTGATCTGATGCATGTGTGGTTGCTATTTTTAAAGAACTGCTGGAATGATATTAAAATTTGTCAGATCATCATCATTGCAGCAGATGGACTCATTTCGGACAGATTTGAGTTTACACGCACTTGTGGAGGATGGAAAAGTCCTTGATATTCCAGGTGGAGTCCCCCTACTCACTTCCTGTTCTTCCCTCCTCCACAGAGGCAAAACAAAATGTGGTGTTTTCCATTTGATGTTTAACAGCTGCAAAACTGCTGATATGAGTCACTTTAAGAATATTTGTTACATTATTAGATTCATTTATGGAAACAAGTTTTTTTTTTCTTCGTTGTAGTCAACGAAAGTTGTCATGGAACTCCTACGCAAACATTTAAGCTTTGTCTCTAAGTCAACATACAACAAAGCAATCCATCTCACAGCGAGCCAGACTGATTGGTAACAATCCTGAGAAACATGGGAAAACCATGAATCAAAGCACTAGAGGAAAAACTTCTGTCTGGTGGAGGACGAGAAAGAAAGACTTTCTTTCCATGGCCATTGCCAGTGAGTAAGACAGATGTCAAAAGATGTCCAAACACATAAAAAAAGGAACACAAACAAATCTGAGCTGCAACTAGGCAACCACAGCTGGAAGATGAGCAGACTCTTCCGGTGTGGGCTCATAAGCGGGGACTCTTCCTGTAGTTTGACCCTATGATCTGGGAATAAACAGTCTCCAGCTGCCCCCTTCTCACCCACAACTGAGTACAAATGTCAATATGCCTGATAATTTAAAGCTGTCCTCTGTTTTGAGCCATTAGTACCTTACTGTTCAGTCAACTTAAGTTATTTATTTGTTTGTTGTCCTCTGGGAGTTAAAATTCCAATGACTTTATGTGAGAAAATGGTTATTCCACCAAGAAGCTTCTAACATTTACGTGCAAGGCATTAGGCTCAGAAGTCTAGAGTGAGGCTGCCATGGTCAACACATGGCAAGCACACAAGTTGGAGAGTTAGCTGCAAGATAACTTTCCAAATTTCCATGCTGGACTGCTGTCTTTGACACATGTGATATCAAAGCTGAGCATTTTGGTCTTACTCATAAATTCTTTGACGGCAGGGACATGCTGCTTTAATCTCTTGCAGCATTTTGCAACAGTCTAGTCACTTATTATAGTATCAGAGTAAAGCAACAAGGCGTCAGAAAGATTGACCACAGATCTCACCCCAGAAAACAGTCACAGTGCTTGTGTGGCAGAAATGCCTGAGATCAGAACACTGTTTATAGCAATGTGTTTGTGAGAGAGTGAGAAGAAAGACTGAATTTGTTTCATTGGCACGGTCGTATGAGAAAACGTCTTAATGTTTTTAAATGCTGTCCAAGAGGGAACATTCTTGCATATGGTGCTTTTTCCTTTTCTTTTTTAATTAGCAACCATTTAGACTTAAAATACACACATTCAAGAAAGCATTTCCAGTCTCAGCCTGCCTATTTCGGCCAAATATTTCACACTTTTTCACAAGCACATGTCAGAACTGAGTGTAACATCCACATCTTCCATCACAGCTGTACTCATACTATTTAATAAAGTCACCATGATATGAAATTTCATGAAAATACATGTAATAGATCTTATTGTGAATGACTGTCTGTGGATGATAAGGTTCATTTTTTACTTTTTTCCCCTCTGTCATTTTAATTTACAAATTTTATACAACATAACTCAATCTTCTAGTGAAAACAGACTTCTTTTTGGAATGACATTGATAAGACTGAACAAACATTTCAGTTTCTATCCCATTTAAGGCGCAGAAAATCTGAGATCTTCTCAGTTTGCATCCCTATATCAACATTCCATTATGTAGTGTTTATAATTCCTCAAAGGAAAAGAAATGTGAACTCAAGTATGATCGAATAGACAAATTCATGGTTAACTTCAGGTAAAAGAAACTAAACAGACAGAGAAATTAAAATCCCTGAAACTTTAGCTAGCAGCTCACATTTGTGGGTTGCCATATTGGAAGTGCATTTCCTTATAACACTATATGGAGAACGTAAGCAACACCTCGAACAAAAGCTAATTAAGACTCGCCGAGCCAGACTTTTGATTATTGGCATAAATCGGTCAGTGAAGCGACTGTGGGCGTGCTGTCTGCAGGTGTGAGCTACAGGTGTGGGCACTAGGAGAAAAGCTTGAGGAATTATGCCAAGGTTATTGAATCCTCTTTGGCTCTTTTTTCACCAAGTCAGTGCTGGTGTTCAATTCCCCTTTTTTGTTCCTCCTTTATGTTTGTTTCATCCACTCCCTCTTACCTTTTATGCCCACATTTCTTTGTATATTTGTTTGTTTTAAACACACACTTAGGCAACTCTTCCAGCAATCGTGGATACATCAAACTCTAGGTTGGATTCATTCCACTCCCCGGCGTCTCACGTTATTAAATGCGAAAACACGTTCCGTGTGAATCATCCCTTACAAAAGTGAAACTTTCTGCTCCTAATGAAGTGACTTTGTTTGTGTTTCTTTCCTGAATGAATCAGTGTTTTGAAAGAATTGTTTGATTCAAGGACTCACTCAAAGGCTATATCCCAATTCATAGGCTGCATCCTTCAAAGGACTTCCCATAGCCATAGTCCATTGTTTTTGCCAACTATAGGCCTAGTAAGGAAGTATCCAGGTTCAGTCATTCGATGTCAATTACCATAATGATGAGATTTGAAAAAGTCGATAAAAAGTGTCAAAAGATCACAACTCTGACTTATACCATGTGACCGCAGTACCACCTGACCGTAACATATATATATATATTTTTTTTTTGGTGTTGATAGTTTTACCATTTAAACGCATTATGCCATGTCCGAGAACAGTTCCCATAGCTGAGAGTAGAACGTGAAGTGTTGTGATCTCTTAATTATGGTTATTATGTAGCATTCACATACTACCAGAAATGTCCTACTGTCCATTTCTGATGTCGTGATTACAAGCTTGTTGCTTTCAAGTGCTTTGTCAGGTAGAAAACATGGAGGACACCAGGTTTATTCTAGCCTATCTCTTATCTTATCTTATTAAAGTCAACATGTATTGAAGATGTTTTCTTTAACAACCAATTTGTTGATGACCATTCACTGCGTCATCTAGTCAGCTTGCTGATGATTCTGAAATCTTGGTGAAATAGGTGCTATTTTCGCTGTTCAAAAATTGTTATTCATGCACAATTTTAACAACCAGACACGGTGAGCTGTTGTCCAAAAAAACCCGAAAAAACAAATTTAAATACCAGTCACAGGAGAAATTATTCTCCCCTCCGCCATCTTTAGAGTTTACGGTTCATAGGTGTTATATCATAATTTCCAATAGCATGTGAAGGCAGTGTTATATCTGAGTTTCCAAGTAAATATGACTTAATTCAAGTCCAATTTCATAGGAAACTTGTATTTATGATCATTCCGATAACATGTGTGAGGGCGGCATAGTCGCCACCTACTGACATAATGATGTAACCTTAAGAAAGTCCCTGAAAAATCCTTGGAATTCAGACAGACTTTCTGGAAAGTGCAAACACAAACAAGCAATTGCTAGAAGGTCGCACAGCCTGTCAAATTCATGGACTGGAACTAAATGTTAGTGCCTATAATTTATGTATCATGTGTAATATCTAGCCGTGTCAAAAAAAGTTTAATCCCTGACTGGATTTCAGGGGTCATACAGCACACAGGTGGCATACAGAAGAGGTATTGAATGTGTTTCCAAATCTCTGCACCTGATTAATTAAACAGTGGAGTCATTTGACTGACAGACAAGGAATTTTCAAACCACCTGTTAGTCAGCCTCTTTTAGTGAAAGCAGCATTGATGGTGCAAAAAAAAAATTGTGTCAGCAGACCAAGCACAACCTTCCTGCACACTTCTCATACACTGGAGTGCAGTGCTGTCCCCACTGGGACAATAGTCTCATTGTCCATTCTTTAGGTCAGGGCCATTATTACCATCCTTGTCCAGTGCAGCCCATTTTCATTCTCTCTCATATTCAACACAGAAAGCCTAGAGTTCTCCATTACTCAAACACACACCTTACCTAAAATAAAGAAATGCATCCATATGAGGTAATTCATAACTCACACTATGACATCAGGGTGCAAAGACTGTTACACTGTTGTTACTTTTTAAAGACTGCTTCCATTTGTGTTCATTTTTCTTCAGAAATCTGAAAGTCCCTTTCAGTTCCTCTTTCAATGATTCATATACCAACTCTACTAAAGATTGCAAAACTTTTACAAAGTTTTGAACGGGTTACCATAGAGACAAACGTGGTACTATTTATAGTTATGTGTTTTTTTCTATATAAAATTGATGTAATTTTAAAATTAGATTTATTTATTCATTTAGCTGATGCTTTTTATCCAAAGCGACAACTGCTATACATGTCATAGGTTGAATGCCTCTGGAGCAACTAGGGGTTAAGTGTGTTGCTCGGGGACACATTGGTGTCTCACAGTGGATTCGAACCTGGGTATCTCACACCAAAGGCATGTGTCTTATCCACTGCGCCATCACCACCCCAAATTAATAATAAAACAAAATAACTAACATTTTTGGGGATGCATAGTAACTTAATGGTATATTATTATCATCCACACTACATATTAGCACCAACCTCTTACTTGTTTTATACAATGATCACTCTAAATGCATTCAGAAAACTCCATCACAAAAACCCAGCTGTCAGTCAAAGCCTTACCTGAGTTCAGATCCTAAGCTGTGTCAGTCCACATGTAATCCTTAGAGCTGGAAACTCGTGCTCACTTTAAGGCATCTTAAACTCTGTGGAGCACCAGAGCAGGATGAACAAATCATTCAGAACTAAAAATGAGAAATATCTTCCCTCATCTGTCTGTCCTGTGCTGTTCCCCCACCTACATGCTCTCTCTTTCTCCACCCATTTTCCTCCTTCTCTTTTCCAACCCTCATAGTCTCTCACACACTTCTTCCCTCCCTTCTTTTTTTTCATTCTGCTACCACAAGGCAGTCTTTTATTCTCACAGCTGAAGAGCTCCTCACTTGTTCAGCCTCTGGAACGAGACACCCACCCTGATCCCAGATCAGGAGACAGGCCGAGAGAGAGAGAGAGAGAGAGAGAGGCTGGAATACAAAAGGGGTGATTTATCACTACACTGATGTAGAGATTTCAGAAATGGTGTCTCGTAAGATTAGATTCGTAATATCAGCATATTGTGGAAGCAAGTCAGGTGGCTCATTTTTTAGTCCTCACTCTCCCTGATTCTCCAATTGTCCTTTTGATTCTCTGAATAAAGAAATCTAATTCTCACAACATAGTTGAGCTCAGGCCAAGTCAGATAAGCAAAAAGTGAAATTAAATTCAATTACAATAAGCCAATAAAGCTGCCCTCTAAATACGTTAAAAGGCCCTCTGTAAATTTTCTTAGGACAACAAACGGAAGAGAAAACTAAAATTCAGAATGAGAGAACTGAAGGCAAACTGGAGGAGTTTGTGGAGATGACGTTGAGAGAAATGCTACTCAGAATAACGTCTTATTTTAGTGTCCAAATGTTAAACACCCAAAATACACACATACGCAATAGTGGCTCCCCATAAACCCAACCCATCTCAACTCATGAGACATTCCACCAACGCATGTCTGGAGAGGACATGTCTGGAGTGGGTTGGAAACTTTGGGGAAGCTAAAGAAGAATGTGAAGTTGCACAGTTGGGATATTATCAGATAAGTAATAAAAGTGTAAATAAAAGGTAAAGGCTTCAGCTTAAATATATCATCTCCAGGTTAAATTTAAAATACCAGGCAAGTGTGTATGAGGGCAGGGTGGCTCTTAAATGTTTTCCCAATCCCCGTTAAAACTTAAGTCTAGAATAGCTACGCTACGGAAAGCCTATGCACTTTTGTGCTTAAACACCCTTTAACCTTGTTTTTCTTCATCTTCCTTCCAACTCTCTCTGATTTATCTAAAATCCACACTATAGATTAAACACTAAAACTTTAGCAACAGTAAATAGGATAGAAATATCATCGTTGTTTCCATTCATAATATTCAGACCATTACACAGAGGATAGAAGCTGAAGTGGAAGAAATGATGACCTCTGGTGGTTGTGCACGTTTCATTTTCATCTAAATCTACTCCACTCAGCAAGCTCTGATAACAGACAGCAAGGCTTGTTTTGTTCTCAGAAAACAAAATTTACAAATACATTTGGCCTTTTCAGCGAAGTTCAAATAGATATGCTTTTGAAAAATATTTTAAAATGTAGCTAATTTTTTCAGCTCCGCTACTTACTTCCAGAACTACAGCCAGCTCCTTGTTTCCTGTCTGCCATTATTGGGCAAACTGATTAATCCAGGTGTGTCTGACCTCACTGAGTGGAGGCTAGTGGATGTAGTGGAGGCTAAACGCACGTAAACGCAGTTTAAGCACTTCCTAAATTCGGAAATAGCGTTTACCCACCTCCAAAGTGAGTTTATCCACCTCTCAATTGCGTTTC
>JAOTRC010000034.1:14667588-14692474 GCA_027497675.1 Cyprinella lutrensis
AATCATGTAAAAATATATATCAAGTATATACATGCAAAATTTCTTAAATATATACATGCATGTGTGTGTGTGTGTGTGTGTATTTATATATATAAAATAATTATACGTGCCACACACACATATATTATGTAAACACAAACTTTTATTTTGGTTACGGTTAATCACAATTATATTATTACAATTATAATTATACAATTATATTATTACAATTATAATTATATAAATACAATCACTTTTGATCAATTTAACGCATTCTTGCTGAATAACAGTATAAATATCTTTAAAAAAAGAAATAAAATCGTACCAAACTCCCAAAATCCCGAAACTATTTATGGATTTAGTTTATTATAAATAGTTCACATAAAAATGACAACACGCTATTAAATGATGACAGATGTTGAAGTGTTATTTCGAACATACATATTTTCACTTCAAAAAGTTTACTTTCAACAGTTCTAGGTTAGATCTTCTTCTTGTACCCTTTGACCTTTTGATTATTTTCCTGTTCTCCTCCTGGTCCCTTATCTCCCAAAGGACAGACACCTGGCTTTGATCTTTAAGGTACTTGCTAGATCTGACATTAATGTGGCAGCTTTTTGAAATCATTGTCTGTTAATAAAATTTGTTTCGTTTCATCAGTCCTTTTTCTTTTTCGCTTCATCTTTTTCTGTTTTTGCCCGTCATTCTTTCTTACACTTCGATCCATTCAAATCAACTGGACTTGATCTGCCTTGTTTGTATTAATACTTGATTAGATGTCTTTTTTTCCCCATTTGCTTTCTTGTGTGTTCCATATTAACGTTCTACATAGAGGATGTGTGTCCACCAAACCGTTTTTATTTTTTTATTTTTATGGGAGCACTGGGACTTTCATTTTTATCACTGATATTTTGCACTAATTTCCCAGTAAGTGGCGATTTTGTTCTGATAACATGGGATGGAAACAGTGCTTTATTGGCAAATGTTTTATTTAATATTCCTATTTTGTGCATACGTTAAATGTTTGGAAACATGTGGCTGCAACTTTTGCATGGACAAAATGGTTTTCCTCCAAAAATGTTGAAATCTGATTTTGACCGCCCTCTGTTTCCATCGCAGGACTCGGGACATCCTTGCACGGCCAACGATCCCGACAGCTGCCTCACCCCCGTCTCTCCCCAGCACTTCATAGACCTCTTCAAGTTCTGAAAGTTCAGACTGTTATCGGACCTCTTGCCTTCCCATCTCCTCTGGAACGCCTGCAAACAAACACCTCTAACCAAGACCTTTTTCCACTCTGTGCTCCAACCGTGTCAACCATGTTTCTTCTTCCCCTTTGCGTTTCCCAGACGGTTGTTATGATTAAAATGTGTGAAAGTTCAATCCTCTGACAATGTAACTCAAAATCTTGACTCGCTCAAATTTTAAGGGCTTATCATGGAAAGATGTCATAATATTAGCGTTCATTTCTTTTCTTTGTTCCCCGTTGTGATCTGTTCTTCGAGCACGTGAAAAGAGGCGGGATATGGGAAGGAATGTGTGTTTAAAGCAAAAAAGCGAAACAAACCTGCTTTTGGGAAAGACGAACTGAAGGGAAAAGCGTGGGAGATCCTGAGCGGAGGTTATCTTGTCTTTTCGTGGATGTGTTTTCATTTCTGTACCGATGGAATGCACGTCAGAAATAGTCCTAGGTGAATGTTTACGTGAGATCTCGTGTTGTCTTGTCGTGCTGTGCGTATGTATTTGATGCGTCAACACTAAAGTCTACATTTGCATTTGCTGCACAAAACAACTTTTTAACGATACACTTTTGTTAAGTCTGTCGTGAGGGCAGATGAAAAATCTAATGTAAGCTTTGCTATTTATGAACAAATGTATTTTATATCCTTTCTCTGAACTTTGTAATATTCCTTTACTATTACTGTAATATAAATGTTATTGAAATGGCTGCTGAACTGTAGGGTCTGTTTGGTACTATCAAGCATTTGCCAGAAATATTATCTAAAATTAAAACTTTTGAAAAAAAACAAACATTTGTTTCCATCTATCTGACAGCATAGTCTCCTCAGCTCCTATCAAAAATTGTAACAACATTAAATCAGCTATTTTAGTTTACAAATTAGCACAGAAAATTCAAATACATTGTTCCTCGACATTAAAAAGAATGAACCTCATTGGTGTAACACGACACGAGAATGAACCTCAAATTTACAACTGTGTTTTTTGAAGCTACAAAAGGTGAAACTGGTTATGAGATTATGAAGATATTTCAAACAGACAATAAATAAATAATAAAAAAAGAATATGGCATGAATGTCATCATAAAAATAAAACAATATGGCTATCGATATTTTTTAATGTTTGGGGTCAGTAAGATATTTTATTTGAAAGAAATGAATACTTTTATTTTGAAAAGCTATTGATGAAGTGACATTAATACCTTTATTATGATAGAAAAGATTTCTATTTCAGATAATTACTGTTTTAAACGTACTATTTAACAAAGAATCCTGAGAAATGCACACAAAAATATTAAAGGGATAGATATTTCGGAAGTTTTACCTTTCACTAAACATTATTCCGAAATCTCCTCCGTGTAAACAATGCGTGACCTAGACGCGCGAAAGATCACTTCCGGCGTAACGTCTGGAAACGGTTCAGTTCGGTTCATCAGTTCGACGGCTGTTAACAAGAGGTAGAAACCATATAAATACTGTTCGTTTTCTCACACAAACCGCTGTTTCGTGTCCTTGGCAATCATTCTGTACTTACATTCATGAGTCATTAAATCATGTTTAATTTTGACTTCTCTGTGCATGCTCTTTGAGGTGAACCTCCTAAAACTACATTATATGACTGACAGACAACAAAGGTTTGACCAAAAAATGTCAAAATTGAAAATGCTGTGGAAACAAAGACACCTACATCTAGGATGCCCTTGAGGTAAGCTAAAACATATCAAAAATTAATTTCAAAGTGAACTATCCCTTTAACTGCAGAAAAAGGACAGGTCACGAAAGATCCTTTTAGACTCTTTATTGACTTTTTTTTTTAGTTTACACTGGAATGTTCTTTAACATGAATCCCTAATTCGTTATTTTACAAGATTACAAAAAATCTCTGAAGTCTTTATACCATTCCCCCAATCCACATTATGATTCCATGAAAACCAAAACATTTAATACGCCCTTTCTATCATCAAAAATATGCAGAGACATTCAAGGCATTATTTGGAACCAAGACAGCAAGGGAGGCCTCTTTCCTTCAGTGGGGACCATATGGGGTTGAGACTGAATTTTGGATGATGATTTGGCAGGCTGGGAACCACTCTTAATGCTGATTTGAGACCAGAGGTCCCTCCCTGAAAACCCATTCACAATCACTGACAGTCAAGAGACACACATGATCCCGATCCTCCACTGTGTGGCTCTATCTACATACAACACATTTCAGATAAGAATGAGCAGGTTGCCTTTTAGCAGTATGAAGGTCCAAGCCTGCAGTTCCTGCTTTCAATAGAAAACATGATATAAACCAGACAAACTGAGCTCTCATTTTTGAAGCACCGCAATGCTTTCAGCTTAAACAACTCACTGTACTATATGTTGTTAATGGCTTTAAATGTTTTTCCATTTTAATTGTTTGTCAAATTGTACTCAGATGTCCATGATACTGGAAACAAAGTTTTGAAAATGGATACTATATGTTCCATTCCCTCACAGGTTGGCATTACTACACTAAAGCGACGTAAAGTAAAAAAAATAGCAAGTTAGACAAAGATCCAAGCACAGATTTAGTTCTTAAACATGAGAGGTGTCAAACAGCAGACTGAAACAGACAAAACAAGAAGTGTGAATAGCAAAGAAAGACTAAACAATGACTACAGACATTTCAGGATATGGAAGAAAAGGCTATTGCAAGCAAGGGACAACAATCTTCTAGTGTTTCAAAAAAGTTAGTTCACAGCACAATGAAAAAGAAACTTTAGAAAACCACAAACTGAAAGAAATGACATGAGTCACTTGACCCTTACAGTGAATGTATATGAACCATCAATTCAAATATATACTGCCATGATGGCATCAAATAAATAAAGCTCCACCAGCCTACCTCCCTCCCTCCTGATAAAGTCTCCATTTTAGCCCCAACCCTCGCTGATACTCACTGGCCTTTATGAAGAAGGTTACTTCGTGAAACAAATTTGGTACAAGTACAGCCAATATTGCCAGAAAAGTCTAAAATGACTTTTTTAGGGGATAAAAAAAGTAAGCAGAATCCCATTAAAGTACTGCTGAAGATGATAAAGATTGCATCGTCCCTCCATTTGTATGTCTCTCCCTTCTTTTAATTATATGAATGTTTTCAGTCCATTTATCTGCTCTTCTGTCAAGTTGGGTGAAATTTTGTTAGTGATGTTTCCTTTTATAGTATTTCGTACTTGTCGACCACAAATGATGTTTCTGTGGAGAACCGAACCGGGCTGTCCCCATCCACTTGAGACACCTTAGTGACCTGACATGAGAGAACATGAAGAGAAAAAAAAAAAAGAGGGGGGGAAAAGAGAGGAAAAAGTGAGTTTTCATTTATTTATTTATTTATTTACTTTTGCATTTAAAATGAGTCATGAACTGTATTTTTAATAACTTTTTTCCTGAGGTGCACTTAGTAATCATGTTTGTATGCTTTATATATAAAACTAATTGTCAATTTAGAAATAAAAGGCCATGTCTTAGCTCTCTGATTTAAACGGCATGTCTGCTGTGAGACTTGCGTAAATGCTGCTTTGATTGGCTAACATAACCTTTTTTTCTTTACCTGAATGTCACAGTAGCTTCCCTTGGAGACAAAGGAGACACTGACAGGGAAAAAGTCATTGGGCTGGCCATTTATGCTGAACTCCATGCTACCCGTCTTATTCTTTACATCGATCACGGGAAGAGACCACTCCAGGACATTTCGTCTGTTGTCATGGCGATATTCTCCATCTAAATCACCAATCACAGGAGCTCCTACTCCAGACCTGTGATGAAATGGTTTCAATAGAAACATGACCCCAAGATGCTTCATTAGACACAGGTAAAGGCAGAAGTTACTTTAATATAGAGTATAATGTGAAATCCCGAAAATAAATTCAAACAACTTCTACTCACGGTACAGGGATAGAGATGACTACGTCATTGAGTTCCAGAGTTTCATCCTGTAGCTCATACTCAATGTTTACATCACAGCCGGTACCACTCTCAGAGGGCCAGCAGTTTACTGCAGAGATGAACCAGACAGGAATTGGATGAGCATAGGTCATTTGAGACTATGGGTGAGAAAAACTAATAGTTTTATTGGTATTACTGAAACCAGATGTTTAAGACTGACTTGTTAATGGAATGAGAGATTCCTCTGTGGTCTGTAGTCTCCACTTTAGCACACCCACGTCAGTTTTCAGGGGGAAAGATTTGTCAGGGTTTTTCAGACCAATCACTGACTCCGCTGTGAAAAGTTTTTTGTCCACATTGGGATGGGTCTACAAGAAAAAGAAAAAAAAATGGTTGGGAGTGTTACACACTTCTATAGTTTTCTATTTTCTTAGTAGTTTTAGAATCCATAGAAACATTTAATGGTTTTCAGTTTTGGTTTGTGTTGTAGTTTAGTTTGTCAGTTTCCTTTTTCATTAGTTTTAATAGACCCTACTCGTTTTTTTTGCACTACAAACTGATACTAATACATGTGATTTTTTTCACAAGTAGCATCATATTCTGAATTATGATGTGCCAATGTTGCTGCATTTAGAAAAACGTCACCTGCAACTGGACGCCTCTCTTGTCATTATTGCTGATATTTAGCCTAATTCGCCCATTCTTCTCATCAGACACTCTGAGGGTTATCATGCCGATCACTTCCATGTTCTGGAGGCCACCATCACGGCCACACGTCAGGGTGATCTTTTCCTCCACCCGCAGATGCACACTGAAAATTAGACAGAAATAGTTTAGATAATAGTAAAATTAAGGATTATTCTAATTGTTGCAAAACGATCCTATTTTAAGACAAAACTTAGTCCCGTTTCACACATTATGTGTTTGCAGCATACTGGTGCATAACAATGATGTGGGTTTATACAGAAAATAAAGTGATTTCTGGGTCATTGAGAATTATTTGATTATCAGAGACATATCATTACCTCTCTGTGTGGGTTGGAGGAGGCAGAGATTTGGACGCATCTGAGGGTCTTTTGCCTGTGACTGGCAAGATTTCTCCCTCTGACTTGAGTTTGTCCACAAAGTCATCCACCTCCTTCCCCTTGCCAACCAGTTTAAGCGCTTTACTTGGGCCACTGGACCTAAAACAAAATGGCATTAAAAGTGCATCCTGCTGCTTTTTATACAGGTTAAGGATCGCTGTACTCCATTAAGATTATAGCTGTACCTGACGGGGGCAGGGGTGGGTTTGGGTTTCTCAAGCTCGATCAGAGTGTCTGTGATGATGGATGTGTTGCTGCTGCTCATGCCTGAGCTGCCAAAACCACCAAAGCCCGGACCCTTCTTTCCACGCTCTGAATCACGCCGTATCTGCTGAAGTTCTTTAGCCTTTCGTCTCATCTCTGCCTTGGCCTCGCGCTCCTGAGTCTGATGAACAATTGAGTGGTTTAGAGAAAAGAACACATAATTGACAGTAAGTGCATCATAATTACTAAGAGCCCTTGCCAGTGGGTTATTTATAAACTGCAAATATATAGCTGCGATTAGGGATGTTAAATTAACTCTACACAGCACCTTGTTTCACACATTAGGAACTTATTGATCCTCCTTTTTGCATCAATGCTTGTACCTAAGCTATGTAAGTCTAGCAGATGGGAGAATTTTCTAGAATGTCATTAAATGCTGTAGACTGCTGTGGAATTGCCAAATTGAATAATTAGAAGAGGATAAGACGGATGGAAAAAAGTTTGCTTTGCTATTTCTCGAGGAATGTCTTTCCTACCTCTCTGACAGCACGGAAAACCTTTTCCTCGTGAGAGTCCATTTCTGTGAATGTCCGGATTTGGGCCAAGTTGACATTTTCTCTATAACCGAGTGCAACAATCTCATCGAACGCAAAGATGAGGTCAAAGCAGTGCTCTGAAATCTCACTCTCCTCCAGGACACGACAATATTCAGGAATCTACCAAAATAAAAGTAAAATGAACAGAAATCAAGTTCATTTGAAAACTCTGATAGTAACAAAACGATTTGTATAGTGAAAAAGTAAATTAAAAAAAAGTGAATTTTATTTAACTGAACAACCTAAGACGAACAGGTTTAAGCTTCTATTTTACAAATTAATTAAAACAAGGTAAGATCTACAAAAAATACTTTAATAATTTCTTTCATTACTAAAACTGATTTTTGTTTTATTTTATAGATTTTTTTAATTTTTGTTTTAATTGCAACTAAGTTACCTTACTACATCCAGTGAAAAATTATAAATGTTATTGTACACTATCATGTCAAATTTATGTAAGTAAAAACTATAGATTGCAATATAATTTACGCTGACATTCCCTGATTATGCGTTATAAAATCTGGTTATACATTTTTATAGTGAATTTTAGGTAAAGAAAAGTGAACAATGATGTGCATCAAGAAGTGATTAAAAAAAAAAAGTATTTTATATGCGCTTTCTATCGTACCACACGTGAGAAGAGACGCAGTGTCTCCAGGTCCTCCAGTATATTACTGTTCTTGGTGGTGACCAGCACCATGTAGAGCTTTTCCAGAGGCTGGTAGACGTAGCGCACACTCTCCGTCTCCACAAATGTGTGCTGTTTGCCAGTGTTCATCAGCTTGGGAAAAGCGGCCAGAAGACCCTCCACTCGCGTCCGTGTCATCTCCACAAACTGCCGCGACACCAGAGCCTTACCTGCCTTGGTGCAGATTGCTGCAGCCAACAGCACCTGGAGAAGAGTTATTGAACAAGAAATTCAAGGAGCCATTTCAACAACAACAACAAAAAAAAAAATCAAAACTTTTGAATAAAAAGAAAAAAATCAAAATCTGAAGAGAAGCAAGTGTAGACTAGAGTGATGTCATCAAAACCATTGATCCATTTGGCGGAAGTGAGAGACTAAGTTTGGAATCCTTGTATCTACTACATGCTAAGTTTATCATTGTTTTGGAGAACACTAGCTCATGCCCTAAATAACAGTAAACATATGCACACTAGAGGAAAAAGAAAAAAAATAAATAAATTGTGATTTCATGGGGACTTTAAACGCTAGCTGAAACATGCACCATTTCACGCTGTCACGTTTATTTGCATCAAAACAGTGGATTATGCATTTAAAACAGTGCATTAGGGCTTATTCTTCCAAACTGTCTGTGGCTGTACAGCAGCTCTAGAAGTAAATAGAAAATGTTGCTGTTGATTATTGTAGAAACTTGCTAGACACTGCTGAAAGAAACATGCTGCTGCTGCACAAAACCACTACAGCAAACATTGACCAACTGTTTGAGCAACAATTTCATTAGCTACAGATGCAATAGAAACCTTTCACCTTGTATTATGTAGTTAACCCACCAGTCTGCCCCATTTAGTTTTATGACAGAACTTGGTATTTAGTTCCTTGACTTTTCCAGGTCTGGGAATAACACTTTTGAAAATCAATAATATATCAAGATTTTTCAAGCTAATAGAAACCCAGCAAAACCAGTCAAAATAACAATGTATGAATGGGATTCTTTTATTATCAAAAAGAAATCAAAATGGTAAAGAGTTTTGTGTTCCATTATACCTATATTATACCTGACTACTAGACAGCTGCACACTTCAAAATACTACAGTGCAAGTCCACATTACATAAGACAGACCCAATGATTGTGTCTGGGATTAAGATATCAACTACTTCCATAAAACAACTTTACAAAAACTATCAGGCAATAAATGACAGTTTGCCTAATCATCATTTCTGCATGCTTCCAACCCCATGGGTTTCTTTTTCTTTCTGATGCTCTCGGTTATTGGGAAAATTGAACCTTCAGCTGAGCTAGCCGTTAAATTTAATAGAAAAGCCTTGAAACAATCCATCATGTAACAATTGAGCTAGCGTACAGACAGGTCAACACGATCTAAAACTGATCAACGTGCTAGTTGGAAAATGATTCATTTAAACAAAGACAAACACAGTCTTGTTCTCAGTGCTAATGCCAGCACTGAAGTCAACACAACCTGACCACGTCAACATATGCTTCAAATGGGCTGGTTATTTTATACACAAAAAAGTCAATTAGAATTATTCCACATCGTCCTACCGTTATCAATCACAACTTACACGGATTTGTTATCACAGACACGTATAATGATAAGCTGATAGGGCCTAACACTACAGCTCGTATTTCTATTTGTGATGGTACTGCTGTTAACGTTAACATTAGCTCATTTCTCATATTGACAACACACCTTACTAGCGAGTTTAACAGCACAAGAAGTGACATTATTCGTAGACATATTCACTGAACTGATTTACAATTTTACTACACGTTAATTTCAAAGTCTCTCTTGAATAAATATCGAGCAATAAATCAGCCTGCGGTTCATTTCGTTAGCTAGCTGTATCCTCTCGTGTAAAAACCGGAACCCGTCGTCAAAATCAGCCGTTTGTCCATTACCGAATTAAGATGAACTCACCATTTTCACGGTCCGATATGTTTTCTGCGTTTAATCTTCTGAACGCCGTTTGTGTGGTTGTATAATGCTATGTGGAGATAAATAAAACTGTTATTTGTGTGCAAGGCGGCTCAATATGGCAGAAGTGTAAGCCACGTCTCCAACCGGAAGCAGCTCGTCGTCAGGGGTAAAAGGGCAGAAAGGCATATGTGGAGGATCCAACATCAGCAGCAGCACTGCCCAACCCACTCACACACAAAAATTCTTATGGAAAGTAAACATAAAGTTGATGAATGTTTCTTTTATTTTGTGATATTGACCTAAGGGTCTGGGATAAAGAATTAATAATAAACTGTTTTCTAATTTCCAAAGATTCCAAAGACATAACAAAAGTTTAACTTGTCTTACATTAAAAAAAAAGTTATAATGAAAAGGAGAATGCACATTCTGAATGGGGGGGTGATGATGATCTCTATGAAGCATAGACTGTAAAAATCACGCGCCCCCCAGCGGTGAACTATTGAACAAGTGTCTATGGTTTTTACAGTTTTACCTGATCTCTGATCAGTTTTATACACTACAACATTATCATAATTAATTAGTATAATTAAAAGGAATAATAGTAGGTTATAGTCTCTTATTGACAAGTTTAGCTGAGTCGTCAGTGGACCAAACAAAACACGCCCTGAAAATTGATAACAGAACACATAACACACACGCACTATGAATCTGATACACTGTTATGTCCAGCAGGGGACGCCAGCGTGTGGCGTTTCGAACGCTTAAGAAGCAATTCGCTTTGAAAAATGAATGGAAAATGTAATAAAGAGTCTGAAAGATGCAGTTTAGGGGGCTCACAGATCGAGCATTGCTGTTGCATGAATATTGTCACATATCCGGCTGTCTGAATCATAGTCTGGTTTGTGTATTTGACCTATTTTACATACAATATTTAAATATTTACATGTGATATGTTTATGTTTTTACTACATTTTAAAAAGTAAAATCATTAAAAGAAACTTTGTTACATTCCATTTGGTTTTATAAATGTGTATTTACGTTATCTAAACAGGGACACTACAAGGCTCAATTCTTAGTCAAAACTTTATTTTATTACAAAATTAATTTATCAGTCGACTCTTACATTAAACTGGTTTATAAATACGATTTTCAATAAATATAGATGTATATATGAAAAAAATAAATTACACAACAAGAATGCGCTGTTTGGCGCAGAGTGACGAGCTTGAATACATGATCTACAGTACAGCCCAATGTGTTCTTTGAATGCAGACGGAAGTACCGTTCGTTCCCGTGTAGGTCATACCAGAGACTACACACATCAGAAATCTGGTCATACACAGAGTTTCCGGTAGCAGTTGGGCATTTTAGCAGTCAGTCACTCAACCAAAACAGTAGTGCAAATGAGTGAAAAATCTTGACGATACAGTTCGGGGAACAGATCGCTGATGTCTGGAAACGTAAGTATATGTCAAGTAAGTGTAAAAACTACATGGTTTCAATGCGCGGTGGCAAATAGCTGAGTTTTATTGGCTCAGTGAACTGCCATTTTAACCGTTCTGTCTTTCTATTGGTGGACGGGAAGAGTTCGGAAAGAAGTAGGCGGTGTCTAGAAGCATGTGGACCTAAGAAATAAGCATAATATTTTGTTCCAACTCTTAATAATTGTGGTGAAATTGCTGTATTAGTTTTGCACCGGTAGTTATGGGGTTAACGTGGGGAGATCCCAGCCGGGAAGAAAGAGGAGAATAGTAAATGTGAGCAGGCACAACTTTTTTTTTAAAAAAGTTAAGAATCAAAGCCTTCCTTGTCATTATATATATACACATATATATATATATATATACCTTGATAGTGTACCTTGATGTAACATGTACCTTGAGTCAAAATAAACATTAAATCTCTCAGTGTCCATTGAATGGCTAAAATTCCTCGTAATTTGATTATTTAATGCGTGACTTCTACAGATTTGCCTCTTCCATTTTGTAGTGTTTTCTGATCTTAAACGTACGAATAAGCAAAAGAATTAAAAAGGACAAACTGGGTTGAACGGGCAACATTTATCTGAATCTGACTCGCAACTGTGAGCAGTGCATCGAGCCTTGGGTTTATCAGCATTGCCCAGAAACACAGGGTGTGGGGAATGCAAGGACACTGTAAAGGATAAAAAACCTCTCAAGCAGTTGTTGATTCATTCAGTCATTCATAAGGCCTTGGATCCAGCACATCATCTTCTGCAGCCTGAACTTCTGAACAGTGATCTGCAAATAACATGGAAGGGCCTTTCAAATATATTAGAGTGAGAGTTTGAGGAAACACATTTTTCTATTTAGAGGAGTTGAGGTGAGCATTATGATGAAATTTTGTAATATTCTTGTTCTTGCAGGAAGGAAATGGCAAAGTCAGTCGGGTTATTCGCATGGGAACAAGGAAGAGCCAGGTAATGTAATGTTCATTCAGAGTCATTCAGCTATGCTGTGTAATAAGTTATTCATTCATTCTTTCCTCCTATGTAAGAATGTTCTGCACTTAGTTATACAATATACAGTAAAGTGTATAGATTTGTAGTAGTACATTCAAATCAATGTTTGTAATGGCACATATTATAATGTGTTTCTTGATAAAACTGAGCTTTTTATCTCCATTGTGGTTTGGCTGTGGGTCCCTGGGTCTGTACAGGTTGACAACTCTTGACATGGAGAATTTCATTGGGGTTTTCATCACTGTGCACTCAAATTAAATGATCAGTGGAGTCAGTTAAATCAAAAACAGAGAAAACATGGAGTATAAATTGAATGGGAAGTGTATAGATTTAGATTGTATAGTCTGGAACCGTTAAAAAGTGAGGGTAGATAACAAAATGGAAATGGGTGTTAACTAGTGTGCTTTAATCAGATAAAAACTAGTCCTTTGTGTCACCAGAGTGATTGCCGGGAGCAACGGCTAGCATTTAATCATGAAAATTGGTACATTTGTACCAGCATACTGTGCTCTTAGCATCAGCATAATGAGGTTAGTTAAAGTCTTCATAACCCAGAGAGTCTTTAAATAACAACTTTGACTTTAAATGTTCAGGGAGCTGCTCTCAGATAAAATGTATTGCACTCTATGTATGGCTCTATGACATTGATGAAAGTTAATTTTTGTATCTTCTATAATGGGGTTGTCTGTGTCTCTCAGCTGGCCCGCATTCAAACAGACAGTGTTGCCAGCAGACTGAAAGAGCTTTATCCAGACGTTCATCTAGAAATAGGTAAGAGAGGACATTTTTCACAGCATCATTTTTATGGATTCCATCAACTTCACTTGTATTGCTGCATTTGTCTTGCGTCTGTCAATTAAATGCATTTTTTCTAACACACACGCGCACACACACACACACACTTTTCATTTTCTTGTCCCCATGCACTCACTGCTTGTCTAAGGACAGTGAGGGATTGTGTTCTGCTGAGAATGTGTAATCTATACCACCGCTCCACTGCTGAATCCTACTGTCTGTGTCAAAAGACATGAATGATGATGTCAGAGTTGGAGCCAGTGTGCACAACTATTCATCTCTGAACCTTTTTGTGTGCGTGCATTTCAGTTGCCATGTCGACAATTGGGGACAAAATCCTGGACACTGCATTATCGAAGGTAGAAATCCATCTGCAATTTTACATGTCATTATTATTACAGTTCGGTTTCGTGATGTCTGTAAAAAGAAATGCCTTTGAACATTTGTGTTGCCCAACTTGTACAAATCCATTATAACCTATTAAATGTGTTTTCTTAGATTGGCGAAAAGAGCCTCTTCACCAAAGAGCTGGAAAATGCCCTTGAGAGAAATGAGTAAGTTTAATCAAAAACTTAGGACTGTGTGTGATGCTAAGTATGTTCTCATCTCAGCTTTTATGAAGGTTTCCCCTTTCTAAACCCTCATTCAAAAACATAATAGACTGATGTTCAGTACATTATTCTGTAAAAAGCTTTAGATTGACTTAACCTGTAACTATTATGCTTTCAGTATTATTGATATGACATTTGAAATAGAACAGTTTTGCTCATATTTACTTTATTCAGCTGCTTCGCCCTGTTCTGCTGGTTACCAACACTCTACATCAGAGGATATGAAATAATCATGCGATAACTTTTTTTTATGGTGACGCATAGCACAATGCAATAGAAGTTAGAACAACATTTTTCCTCTAATGTGTGAGTTTGTGATATTTTATTTTATTATATTTTTCTTGTATTATTATTATTAATATGTGTGTTTTGTTCACCACTAGAGTGGATATTGTGGTGCACTCTCTTAAGGATTTACCTACCTCATTGCCCGCTGGATTCACAATTGGAGCCATTCTTCAGTAAGTACCACACACTTGACATCTGACAAATATTATCCCAGTTAATTAATTATTATTATTAATGTAGTTATTATTAATTATTGTGTTTGCCATTTAATTAATAATAGCATTTAATTAATGTTATTAATGACTTGTAATGACCAAGGGCAATGTTGTAGGTGGTTTAAAAACCTGTTTGAACTGTGTCTGTGTGATATGTTGCTCATTGTTTTGTGAAGGCGGGAAAATCCCTATGATGCGGTGGTGCTTCATCCAAAGAATGCTGGACTTACTCTGGACAGCTTGCCAGAGAAGAGGTGAGCTCTGTGTTCTTTAAAAATCTATTCATGCCAATTAAAAGTGCATACATCCATTCTAGAGATTTTGATTGATGACCCAAATAATGAAGGAAGATAATCACTATTCATGGCGATGGCATTTGATTTCAAAATCTGCATACTGTCAGATGTCATGTTATGAATAACACTTTTTATCCCCAGTGTTATTGGCACAAGTTCACTTCGCAGAGCAGCTCAGCTGAAGAAACGATTCCCTCAACTGGAGTTTGAAAATATTGTATCCTGCACTTTCTTTTGCTTTTGAATCTCTGGATGTTTATATATTATTAATGGGAACAGCTTTATCATTGATTTTGTTAGACTGCCAAAGCAAGCACATATTTCCTGGGTATTTGTTATACCGGCAAGTTCCTATATACCGTATATAGCATTTTAACAGTACTAGAGTCTGTCTCCTTGACTTTACTGCTATAGAGAGGGAATCTAAACACCCGCCTAAAGAAGCTGGATGAAAAGGACGACTATGCTGCCATCATTCTGGCCGCAGCAGGCCTCAAAAGGATGGGCTGGGAAAACCGAATCAGTCAAGTATGTTAGTCACGACATACATCCAATTCAAATGAATTAATGAAAAAGAAAAAAAATGCAGAGCTGGGACTTCAATCCATCAGTTGCTGATAGGATGGAGGCAGATATAAATGCGTGCTTGCAGTAAATTGTAAGAAAGGCACGAAATGAATAGAGAAGTCCAGCATACATCAACAGAGAGAAGCCTGCCGTTTCACTGGAAGATCGAGTTATGACTTTTTAATAAAAAAAGGAACAGAGTTCTCAGTAAGATAAATTTAGAAAACAAAAATACATTTTAATTTCATGCTGACTTTAATGTTAAAATGATTTTCATCTATAAAGGCTCATTTGCAAATGTAATTTCATATAAGACGTGATATGGGTTTATAACTAGAATGTTATATATTACTGGGGAAAACCCATATCTACTAACCACTATTCTGAATATTGAATGTCTGCTGACTACAGGGGTGTTTATAGTTTTATGTATAATGCATTCATTGTCTATAAATTCGCAGATTCTCGGCCCTGAAGATTGCATGTATGCAGTTGGCCAGGTAAGTGTGCAAGCGTGTACAAGCATTTGTGAACTATGAAACCACATTAGGAATTCATGCACTAGTAGCATATTTTTTCCAGTTTATACCCGTCACGCTTTGCACTTATTATTGTGATGTTCATGTGAGAAAAGAAGCAGGTGCAAGCTCAACTGTTATTGCACTTTATGAACATTAAAGGAAACACCTGTGTAACAATGTCAACGGCTGCAGACAAAAAAACTGCCATTTTTTTTTTGTGTATGTTGCATGAACGTAAAATTTGTAATCAGACTCATGTGAGGCCATTGTTTACATTCTGTAACTCAACAAATGGGACACTTAACCTGAAAAAAAAAACTGTTTTTATATGACATGTTAGTCAGTAAATAACATAAAATGTGCCTTATGTTCAGGGAGCACTGGCAGTAGAAGTCAGAGCGCAAGATAGAGACATTTTGGAAATGGTGTCTGTCCTGCACCATCCAGACACAGTGCTGAGATGCATCTCAGAGAGAGCTTTCCTCAAGCAGCTGGTGGGTTCCCTTACATACGCACATAAACTAAACTGTCATTGGATGTGGTTCATATCTAATTGACCATATTCCTGGGCATACAGCTGTGGGCTTTAAAATATTGTTTGTGCCTTTGCCTTGCTTTCAGGAAGGAGGCTGCAGTGTGCCTGTTGCTGTTCACACAGAAGTGAAAGGGTCCATGGTAAAGAGCATGTTTTATGCTACTTCACTCAATGTAAATCTGAATGAGTGTTGTTGATGTTTGTATTAAAATCGGCTCTTGTTGCAGTTGTATTTGACTGGAGCAGTTTATAGTTTGGATGGAGCTGATTGCTTGAAGGACACTATGCAGACGTGTGTGGAAATAGACAACGAAGTAAGGGTCAAATATACTTATATAAACATAACCATTCAAATGTTTGTGGTCAGTAAAACATTTTTATTTTTTATCTTTTTATTCATCAAAGAATTTTGTGAATAAAATGTATCCGTTTCCACAAATATATTAAGCAGCACAACTGTTTTCAACGTTGATAATAAGAAATGTTTCTTGAGCAGTAGATCAGCATATTAGAATGATTTCTGAAGGATCATGTGATACTGCTGAAAATTCAGCTATGCCATCACAGGAATGAATGTCAGGAAAACATTACTAATATTTAACGCTTATTTTAAATTGTCAGTTGAATTTTGGACCAAATAAATGTAGCCTTGGTGAGCATGAGACTTTTTTTCATCATGTACCCCAAACCTTTGAATGGTATGGTTTACATATAATGTGATTATATAGTAAATGATTTTACAGCATTATAACCTTTATTCCGACTGGTTTCTGTCAGGTTAGTGAGAGTGCACAGGAGTGTGTACACGTTGCAGTCACTGCCAACAATATATCATCATCAGCCCTCGATGCTGCTGAGAAACTGGGGATGGATCTGGCTAACATTCTCCTTAATAAAGGGGCCAAAGACATTCTCACAACAGCCAGGAAACTTAATGATGCTCGATAATATATTTATATGGTTTTGTACATTTTGTGCACCAGTTAGTTGGGACCTAGTTTATTAAAAATGTGGCATGCTAAACTTTATCTATAGCTGAATTTCCAGTTTAAATACAACCATGATTGGGTGAATATATTAAGTCTCTTCAGCTACTATACCTCTGCGACAGCACCAATTTTTCTGTCAGCTGCTAGTTCTCAAATGACACTGGAATTTCTAATATTTTTTGACTGCCATCCTCTCTCAGGCACATAATTCTGGAAGAAAATCCCTTTGGTAGTTTTTCACTAAGGATCAGGCTGGTTTTATCAATGAGCCACAGAAACATTAGGTGCTTAAAGAGATACTATACTCAAGAATTAAAATTCCATTATGATTTACTCACTCTCAGGTTGTTGCAAACCTGTATGATCTTTCTTCTGCTGAACACAAAGGGAGATATTTTGAATGTTTGAAACCAAACAGTTGTAGGGCACCATTGACTTCCTTAGTCTTTTTTCTACTATGGAAGTCAATGGTGCCCCAAAACTATTTGGTTTCATTCGTTCTTCAAAATGTATTTTTGTGTTCAGCAGAAGAAAATCATACAAGTAAATGAGAGAATTTTCATTTTTGAGTGGAGTAACTCCTCTAAATGGCTACTTTTTACATCTGGCCGTAGTTTTTAAATACAGAACTTAGTATCTAACAATTGTATAAAAATGTCTATCCTCAAAATGTGGATTTTAATGTTGAATTCTATAAAAGTAGGTTATCACAGATGTTAAGACATGTTACTTCAAAAGACTGACCTCCATGCAAGTCTTCTATTGGCAAAATGTTAAATTTGACTCTTCACTACGTTTATGCAACGTGTTGTAGTGATCAAGACGCCATGATGTGCCTTTTAAACATGTAATTGAGTCAATCATAGCAAGTAATTTAACCAGCAATGTTAAGTTTTCTGTAACTATATCAACACGAGAAGAAAATTCTGTGAATAAAGATGATCATTGATAACGTTACCATTGTTGTCCACTTTTTCCCCGTTGATCTCAAGCGTTAACCTGTATTCTTATTCAAAACACATACACAACACAAATAGATATATAAAAAAGACAATTTAATACGTAAAAAGGCATCTCAATAATACAGGTTACATCACATTCATTCACATGAAATTGGCTCTTTTTTGACGAGTGGGGTGGCCCTTAAAAGGGCCTTTGGGTTAGTTAGCTTAGGACGGCATAGCTTTTAATACTCCTGTGACTGAGAAGATCCCTTCTTTCCAGATTTGCCAGAGCTAGCGACAGCCTGGCCGGTTTTCTTGGGCAGAAGGACGGCCTGGATGTTGGGGAGAACACCCCCCTGGGCGATGGTCACTCCTCCGAGGAGTTTGTTCAGTTCCTCGTCGTTACGGACGGCCAGCTGAAGATGGCGAGGAATGATACGAGTCTTCTTGTTGTCTCTTGCGGCGTTTCCCGCCAACTCGAGAATCTCAGCGGTGAGGTACTCGAGGACGGCAGCCAGGTACACGGGAGCACCAGCACCAACTCTCTCAGCATAGTTGCCTTTGCGGAGGAGACGATGCACACGGCCGACGGGGAACTGGAGACCAGCACGGGAGCTGCGCGTCTTAGCCTTGGCGCGGGCTTTTCCACCGGTTTTGCCTCTTCCAGACATGTTGATGAAGATACTGCTTTTCTTTGCTTGTAGAAGAAATCAGTGAGACGCTACTAACAATGCTGCAGTATTTAAGGACTGACTGAAGTAGGGTTTATGATCCCGCCCACCATTGTGATTGGTTACTCGCAGTAAAGAACAGACCTGATTGGCGGTTAGAAGCAACCCTAGAGCGGATGTGATTTCCTATTGGCTTGAACTTGCAGTGTATAAACGGCGCAAACTAACGAACCAATCCGGGTCCATCTACATATGCGCGAACTGATTGATTCCAATGATTGGTTCGTACGGCTCTTGTCCGCGCCCACTGATGGTTTATTTCTCTGTCAATCAAATTTGGGCGGTAAATTCAAACAACACATTCATTCACTCTTTTTTTTTTTTTAGTTTGGCGCAAAACGCATACGGAAATGATTGATTAGCATTTCACCCCCAACCCCCACAGTTCTCCTTTTATTGTTATGTTTTGTGTGCCTGCCTGTATATAATTTCAAGACATTGTAAGAACATTTTGGTGGGAAAAAATAAGAGGAATGGATTTTCAAAAATAATTTATTCAGAATAAATTAAACATCAGATTAACCACAATAATATAAAGCTCTGAATTCCTCAAATGGCCCACTGCCTTCATTTTAGATTGTTCGGAGTTATCATAACATTCTGGTCATATAACATTTTCAGGCTTTATGCTCCAGGAATTACACTCAAACAAGCGCTCTGTCATTGTTTCATGAACTGTGAGTTGTTGACATGTTTTTTCTATATTTATGAGTTTTGGTCTTTACAGATCGTCGATTATTTCCAATAAATCTGATGATAGAAGAACCAAATGCTGAAAACATGCTGCACCAGGTTGGTATAGGGATGGGGGAGGGATACGGCAAAAGAGCTATTCCTTAAAGGGATAATTCACCCAAAACTCTCATTATACAAACCTCTAACGTTACTTTCGTGCAGACAAACAGCTTCGATAGCCAAACAGTGAAAGTGAATGGTAACCGAGGTTACGATGATACAATTTTGAGTGTGAACCATATGTGGACTATTCCTCTACTACGAATTAGTTTACGTTACTAGAAAATAATAATAATGTTATATTCAACATTATCATAAAAGCTATCTATTGCATTAAGACGAAAATACGTGCGAAGGCTCCTGGATAAGTTTATTGCAACTAACAATTAAAATAACTTCTCAGAAGATAAAATGGGGTTCTATGTTACTGGGGCAGCGTTTGTTTTGTTCAAGAAAGCAATCTCTGATAATAATAATAATAAAAAATAGATAGACTAAACATATTTTTACCTTTTTCTAGTATCCCCTGAGGTTTGTTTTCACGTGGACCCTGAAAAAGCACTTTTCCACTGCAGATTCAGCCTGACGTAGCTCAAGAGTTTGTAGATTTTCAATAATATGTGGAATAATTTAAAAATATACACAAATGCATTTTTCAACGGTAGTGTATCCCTTTTGACATATAAAAAGCTCATTCTTTACAAACAAAACACACAAACTTAATTTAGTGAGAAATGCCTATAGTAGCTTGTGGACGTTTTCGTTTTCTAAGACAAATAAAAAAAAACATCATTATAAAAGATTATTAAGCCACAATAAATGTAAAACTTACCACTATTTGAAAACAGGGCATAATATCCATTGATCTAAATGCTATATCAACAGCAAAACGAGAACAAAGCTCACGGCATGTCTTAGCATCAGTTAACTCTCTAATGGGCTCAGGAGAACTAAACCAGCGCCGATAACAGTAAACGATACACAAACATGATTTTTTTTAAAAAAACGACAGAAAAAAGAGCTCCCCAGCATTGTAAACAATCAGATTAAGATTCAAAGTGCAACTGATGAAATAAAATAAATAAGAAAAACAACACATAGCAACAGTGTTGGAGGGGAGGCATCAATAGTCATTGATCTATGTCGCCCCCCTGTGCTCAATAACCGCATAACACTCCCGTCCATTTTGAGTTTCTCGAATTTGTTCACCCATAAACATTCACATAAAAAAACAAACTTCCCCCAAATTAATTAGATTAACAATCCATCCATAAATGTTCAAATCCTTTTTATTTACCATATTTAATGGCGTTTTCCATCCTGAACGCTGTTATCATAGGTGAAGGATGACATTCCAGGCAGGAGAACAACAAAGCAAGGCTGGCTTCCTGGGTTCAGTATAGTCTGAAGTATGACGTTACGCCAGAAAGGTTGTGGAAAATCAGTATCTAACATAAATATCTTTTCACACTCATTTGACTGGTGCCTGCACCATCTCTCTCTCTCTCTCAAGCTTCCTTCCTCTATATTTATCCTTCAGTTATCTGTAGTGCTGGATCCTCCATTAGCTGTGCTCGATTTGCCCTTAGTCTTGGACGAGCGGAACGAGAAGCGTTTGATGAGACGGCGAGAGAAACTTCCAGATTTCTTGCGGCTGGTGGCGGAGCAGGAGGCTGTGGAGGAGTCATTGCCCAGGTTGGAGACATCCTCATGGGACTGACTGAAACTGGGGTCTTTTTCTCTGTTTTTCCTTCGGAATAGTAGCTTGGTACCACTGCGGAGGAATCCCACTGAAACAGAACATGTATACACATAAATAAAAAGAACGAAGAAATATATTATCCTTATATTGTAATCATTATTGAGTGGTGCAGGGATGACGTCAAAACTAAGAATAATTCGCCACTGATTTCCCGTGAGATTTTCCTGTTTTTTTTTTTTATAATAGGGCTTTTCATTTTATGAGTGAAATAAGCTCTTAGTGATGATACTTGAACGTTTTGCTGTACAACATAGATTACACACACACCCCTATTGTAAACAAGGATTGTGTTCATTTAAATAAAAAATTCTGTTTCTGATTAGAATTTTTGGAGGGTGAGTGTGTGTAATTTATGTTGTAGAGAAAAACGTTCATAAAAATCTCCAAGTTACGTTCACCACCTTATTTCACTCATAAATTGAAAAATCCCATTATAAAAAGCCATAAGAAAATCTGGAAGGAACAGGTGGCGAATTAGTCTTCTGGGTTTTGACATCATACCCACACCACTCTATGAGCACAAGTTGTAATTGCTGCCTAATATTTTCATATTTGCTTAAAGGGATAGTTCACCTAAAAATACGAATCTGTCAATCATTATACTCACCCTCATGTCGTTTAAAACCCATTAGACTTTCGCCCATCTTTCAAAACACAGATTTTAAAACTGTCCAATGAAAGTCTCTTCACCCAAAAATACACTTCGATAGGTTCATAAAATAAATCAATGGTTTTATCTCTAAATGTTTTGATGGGAAAATATGTTTTGTTTTTTTTTGTCCGTTTACTAAATTTGAGTGTTCTCTTGAGTAGGTTCACTTATCAATGTTTAAATGTGAATAAAAGTCTAAATGAAATCTGTTCATCATATAAAGCGATCATGTCTCTTCATAAAATACTTTAAATAGATGGACAAAAATCTCTCAACTTTCATTAAAAATATCCTCATTTGTGTTGAGGATGAATGAAATGGGTTTGGAACGACATGAGAACAATTGATGAGGGCATTTTAATTTTGGTTAACTAACCAACACAACTTATTATATTATATCTGTATATTACTGCCATATTGACATTACTTTGACATACACATTTCTGGCTGATAACAAAACACTTCCTAAATTGTAACTTTTAAAACAAGCATTTTCTGGAGCGCTGCTTTGAAACAATATGTATTGTGAAAAGTGCCACACATATAACCCCAAAATGAATTTCATAAAAACATTACAGAAAAATGTACACCTTTGTGGTCTTTGAGGCTACGAGTCTCCAGCGCTCCGGTCGATCCCGTCTCTGACTCCGCGTCATCCACGGACGGTCGCTCTGACGCGTCAGACGGTGTGGTCTCGCCTCCTTCCTGATGCGCGGATGCTCCGTGGTGGTTCGGGGGTCCACTGGGAGAATGCGCCCCCTGTAGGGCTGCGTCCATGGCTGCAGCATAGCCCACTGATAAGGCTGAGTCATCCTCAGTAATGGGGACCTGTGGGAAGGACAGAAAATTAGTTTTAACATTCTGTTTCTCATGTACATGTCCTGCAGGCACAGCTGAGGAAGACAACATCTTAGCAATGTGTTTGCAATAGCGGCTCCGCTGTCATCCTATCCGTGAACCCTGTTTGTTCAGACAGTGAATTTGAAACTTTAAACTTTTCGACTGTCAGGCGAGGGCCAGTATGTTCTATGAGTGATATGTGATATGAGGCGACTGAGCTTGCGATGGCATTTAGATTTACGAATATATAATTACAGTGTTTTAAAAGGAAGTTACCAATAGTTAAATGTGATGTTTCAGTGCTTCAGAATAGACATTACTTTGGTCCCAATTAAATCCAAGCCAAACGGTGTCCTGATGAGTGTTACATCAAACATTATGTGAAAGAAAGAGATGACAAACAAACTTTACTCTGGGGGAAGAGGCTGTTCTCATGATTGTTTCCCTAGACACTTGTTTCATTGTAACAAAGATGTTTATATGATTAGAAATGACTGTTTACACAATATTCTAACTGACCTTTGACACCCCAGATATGATGAGAGTGCTGCGTTTAGTAGGCGTCTTCTTGGGTACCTTACTGGCCGACTCGGTCAGCTGCCGAATGGCCGTTTCTGCTACGGGATCCAGCCCATTGGGGAGGGTGCCTTCTGCTAGGGAATAGCACACAGACACAAACACAACAGGATCACAAACTTACACCTAATTTTGTTCAGAAGGCACTGCGAAAAGAAGATTAAACCGATAAATATGAACAAAAAGTAAAATAATATAGACAAAATAAAATTATTCTTAAAATACATTTAACTTATAACAAATTCATAATATTAACAAAAACATTTTAAAAACAATAATAATATACACATGACAATATATAAATGTGTGGTACTTTATTTTGGTAACCCTAAATTTTTAATTTAATACAAAATTAATTAAATAGATGATTATATATAATTACAATTAAAAAAAACTTTTCTATTGAAATATTTTTCAAAATGTAATTTATTTTTAATATTTTTTTTATTTTTATTTTGTTAATATTTTTTTATAATTAATATATTTTTAAAATCAGATTTATTCCTGTGTTGACAAAGCTGAATTTTCAGCATCATTACCCCAGTATTCAGTGTCACGTGATCCTTCAAAAAAAAAATCATTTTAATATGGCGATTTACGGTTCAAGAAAAATGTATTATGATTATCAATGTTGAAAACATTTGTGCTGCTTAATATTTTTATGAAAACCTTTTTTGTTGTTGTTCAAAGAACAGCAATAATTTAAAAATAGAAATCTTGTATAGCATTATAAGTGTTTTGACAGTCACTTTTCATCTATTTAATGTTTCCTTGATGAATAAAACATTTCTTACAAATAAATAGATACATAAATAAAATCTCGCTAATTCCAAACTCCTGAATGGTAGTTTGAATTATTCAATTCACAGTTGTTTGTATAGCGCTTTTCACAATACATATCATTTCAAAGCAGCTTTACAGAAAATGCATGAGTCCACATTACAATTAGAGAGATCTGTTATAAGAGGTAATTGTCTATGCATTTCAGAAATGTACATATACAAATCACACATCAATGTAACTGATTTGCGAATGAATCCTCTTAAAATGCTAATCTTAAAATGGAGCTCACTGCTGGGGGTTGGACTGGCACTGGTGCTGCTCTGCAAGCTGTTTGTGAGCACACTGGGAGTCTTTTCAGTCACCTCCACCTTTGAGGGAGACCTAGACGGAGAGTCTGCTCCTGCAGTTACAGAGGAAGAAACAGGATAGTGTGAAACTGCCAAGTCACTTCTGTGGTACTGGACGATGCAGACAGAACGGCATATGAGTTCAGTATCCACCGTAAGCTGGCAGCTGGCCTTTACCTAGTTTGTGGTCCACTTTAAGTCGTGACTGGATGGTTGTTACTGTGGTGACAATGGTGCCATCGGGCATGATGGTGCGGTCCACGTCCACCTTCTTCGAAGGAGTGACCGAGGACCGCAGAGGAGTCGCGTTCTGACATGCACGCAAATCACCGGACTCCAAATACAATAGCTATGGATGCAGAAACATAAGATTATTAATTTAAACAATACACATAACTAATTCTTTCATTTTGAGAAAAGAAAAATATCTGTGAAAACTACTATAGTGTTAGGGGTTCAGCCACAAATGTCTTCAAGCAATGACAAACAATCCACATTCATAAATTTCTGTGCTTAATTTGCCTATAATGTGTGTAACAAGTACAGTATGGACTAAAGTAAAGACTTAAATAAAGAAATAA
>JAOTRC010000034.1:14713500-14735662 GCA_027497675.1 Cyprinella lutrensis
TATATCACTAAATCACTAAGTGATGCTGCTTATACCTGTTTTACCTGTTTTATTGCCAAACAAGTAACAATCACAATTTGCACTCAACCAAACGGTTACCAAGGGATACAAGTCATGCTCTTATCAGAGATTTACAAGTGCATGTCTCCTGTTTGTATCGCCACCTGTACTTAAAAGTTTAAACAATTAAGCAAACTGACTAAGCATTTCGGTGAAAGTGTGACATTCAATGCCTGTCCTGAAACCGGAGAAGTGCCTAACTTCTTCCAGAAAACTAACTCAGATCGGTTGCACAGTCTAGTCTTGCGTGAAGCCTGTCTCATTCAAACTCGCTCCGATTCTGTCACATTACTGGCAGTCCAGCAGCGATGATAGCAGCTGTGTTCTGGGTCAGTGCTGCATTGCAACGTCGAGTTTAGCTCATCATGACCCAATCTAGCGATTAATTTACATTCCCTTCTTTTTAACAGCTATTCTAAGATTGTACTTATACAGCGTATAATGTTGTTCATATCAAACCATGTATGTTTACGTCCCCTCACTGGTCACCATTTAAATAGCTGTTTCAAACCCTACCTAGACAGCATTTGTGCATCTGATTCAGTTCAGTCAGTTCAGCTGACTCTAAACGCGCCTACGGTTAACAAAAATGCTGCACGCGCACTCGACGCCGAATGTTCCTATTATTTGAAAGAAAAATCAATAGAAAGGAATGATTACCGAACAGATGAGAAACGCCGTCTTTGGACGCGGACTAGCTACAGAACACCAGCTCAATGGCTACATAATTTCTTCGTAATTCCAGCACTAGTCTTCAGGTCCGAGCATCTTCCACAAACCTGTGTTGATCGGCATGATCTCCGTTACGTTGATATTTAGCATGCTACATAACACCGTACATTTATTATATCCTGTGCTGTCAACGCAAAAGAAATGTGTCCCCCTCCCACCGTCGGTGTCGGACGGTCTGTAATGGTAATGCGCAAGAACAGAACAGTCGAGCTGTCAAATAGTGTAGCAACACAAACCCACACCGCGTACGCGCTTGCACGTATTTAAAGAGACACGCACACTTTTAGGGCTGTCGATAGTGCGCACGCGCACATTCTCTGCCCGTGCTGCTTTTTTATTGAAAGAGTTATACATTACAGTACATAGAAAAAGAATACAACATAAATTAAAATAATAATAATTAAAAAAACTGCCCGTGCTGCTGAATCGCATGAAGTAACTCTCTGGATGTAATGCAGGTATAAGGTTAGAGTTATGTGTGGCTGAACTCCACCAATTACGCACAGAGATTGGACTGACGTTTATGAGGATAATTATGTCATAAAGATTGCAATGTTCCTTTTGTCATTACTTTGAAGAAACAGTTATCCACTTACTTTCTTTGACTAATTGTGTTTAATGCATAGAGTTTAGACTGCGTAGTGTTTTAGACAGATTGTTCTAATTTTGTAGAAGTAAATTTATCCCCAAACCCCTGTAAAACCCAAAAGTTGTGTTTTTGGTTACTCTTTTCATATTACTTTTATAATTATTTTATTAATATTCCTTGCAAAAATGTAAATTCATAATAAATAAATATAAATAACATCAATAAAGATATTACTTATTTGAATTCTTTGATATTTAATTTAACTCAAAACAATTGCTTGTAAGATTATTTTATGAAATAATACTGCAATTAAAAAAAAAGATAATATAATACACTTTAGTTAATTTCAGAATTTTATAGACAGGTTATATTGCTATTATGAAGAGGGAGCATAACCTGCGATATCCCTGCTACGGCATTAATTGTCTGACATTTTTTTTAAATACCCACACCTCGAAATTAAATATTTTTGTATGCTTGTTGTTTGTTTTGTTTAAACTGTCAAAACGTACAATGAATATTTTATCAAAATATATACAGCATTGCATTTGGCAAATAATAAAATGAATGGATATAATAGATGTTTTAGAAAGACCAAATAATAAAAATACGGTTTATTATTAATATCAATATTAGTAGTAAATATATAGTAGTAGTGGTGGTGGTGGTGGTGGTAGCAGCAGCAGCATTAGTATTTCTCCTATGGTATTTCTGTACATTATTGGTAAAATACTCCTAAACGGAAAATGGGACCTTTACCGTGTTTCTCGTTTTGTTTCCGGTTGTGTTTCAACTGCAAACGTTCGACTGAAACCAAGATGATGAAAGTATATATTCATATATTTATCTGATTAACCACCTACCTGGTCACTAACGTGTATTTAGCAACCTTGCGCTTTAAAGCTTTTGCTATCATACCAACAACTTATAAGTGTGTATTAAGCGAGTCGTATTAATATAACCAGTCGGCGGACGGATTATGTTGACGGAAGTAGACGTGGATTTTGATGAGATCAGAGCTACATACACTGTAAACTGATATATATACCACGTTTGGATGTAAAAGCTGTTTACATTATTCCGACGAGTAACTAGTTACTCATAACTTGAAGAACCGGTAGTTATTTGGGCTCGGTTCTTATTCAAGATTGCCTGTAATTTAACGTTACTTTATGTAGATCCAACTGTCAACGTCAAGTCAATGAACTGTCATTCATTGATTCAGTGCTTTTGTGTGCGCTTTCATGCAGTGGTGTCTACAGCAATGTCGATAGATGTATTTGAAATGTAGTTAGATTATTTGTCAACCTCGAAACATGCTCAATTAATGACAGCTTAACTATGTATATACAACATAAATGTATTGAAAGTTGCTGACAGGAAGCGAACTCTGTTTTCAACGAGATTTGTCGAAAAATAATAGCTTGTGTAATACAGTAAATACAGTCTATTGCAATTTGATAGAGTTTTAGTCAATGGAGAAGATGTCTCCAATTCCTGTTCTTCCTCTTATCATCAACTCTTGCATGTCTGCACTGGGGTGCATTGCAACAGTCAAGCTTATTCCTGCGTTTAAGGATCATTTCATATCTGCAAGACTCTATGGCATGGACCTTAATAAAACCATAAAGAAAGAGGTGTAAGTGATTGAGTTTCTTTATATTATTGTGCATCAAAAGTATGCATTGCAATTTGATATCTGAAACCTGAATTACATTTTCTCTCCTTATTAACCAGACCTGAATCACAAGGTGTAATCAGTGGCACAGTCTTCCTCATCATTCTCTTCCTCTTCATCCCTGTCCCCTTCCTCCAATGCTTTATGGGAGAGAAGTGTCAACGCTTCCCTCACAACGAGGTGAGCGAATGATTCCCTAATCATAAATAATAAACATTTCAAGAACTCATTATCTTTTTTAGAAAAGATTTCTATTTAAAATAAATGCAGTTCTTTTGAGTTTTGTGTTCACAAAGAATAATGAAAAAATGTATCATGTATCCCACAAAAATCAAGCAACACAAGCAGAAATAAGCAGAAATGATTCTTTAGCAGCAAATCAGCATATTAGACTGATTTTGAAAGCAGTAATGATACTGAAAATTTTCATTCAGGAATAAAAAAAGTTAATATATTTATTCTGTTATAAATAAATATTTCTGAATATTTTTTTCCCAAGATATAACAGTTTTCACTGTATTTTTCAAATAAATGCAACTAATGTGAACATAACAACAAACTTTTTTCACAAAACATTTTAAATGTTTGTGTGTTCTTAGACAAAAATGATACGGCAAACTAATTTGAACCTTAGCCTCAAATGACCTTGATACCAGAGAAACTTCACAGCCATACATGCAGTGAGAAAATCATACATTTTTGGACATGTGGAACCTTGCTGAATAATGTAGCTAGCCACATATAATTGTTATAAAATGGCATTCATTCTGTTTCAAGGTATCTAGTGAAGTACTATGGGATTACTATGTGATACCATTACTGTGATATTTGTGCACTACAGTATTCCAACATTTCTTGTACTGAAATATTTTTACAATTTGTTCTTTTGTCTCTTCTTGATCAATGATATGTCCATGGTAGTTTGTGCAACTGATCGGTGCGTTGTTAGCCATCTGCTGCATGATATTCCTGGGTTTTGCTGATGATGTTCTGAACCTACGATGGAGACACAAGCTACTGCTGCCCACTATGGCCTCCCTGCCTCTACTCATGGTCTACTTTACTAACTTTGGCAACACTGTGATTGTCGTGCCCAAACCTTTCCGTGTCCTGCTGGGGATGCATCTGGACTTGGGTGAGTTTGACGGTCAGATCGTATGCCTTAATGTCTGGTGCTCCGTCTTGACACAGAGAGGTTGATTTTATTGGCCTTTTGTTTGATATATAGGATATGTTTTTATATTCTAAGTAGATTTTTGTATATGTGTTTCAGGCATTCTGTATTATGTGTATATGGGAATGTTGGCTGTGTTCTGCACAAATGCCATCAACATCTTGGCTGGTATCAATGGTATTGAGTCTGGACAAGCTCTCTTCATATCTGGCTCCATCATTCTCTTTAATTTACTGGAGCTCAATGGTGAGAGGAGGGCCTATTTTCAACATATTTGATAATTTTTTACACGCTGGTTAAAATTTTAGAATAATTAAGATTTGTTTAATGTTCACCCAGCCTGCATTTGAATGATAAAAAATACAACTGTAATATTGCGAAATATTATTACAATTTAAAATACTTGTTGTTTTTATATTAATATATTTTAAAATGTTATTCATTCCTGTGATGCACTAAATCCGTATATTAGAATGATTTCTGATGGATCATGTGACACTGAGGACTGGAGTAATGATGCTGAAAATTCAGCTTTGCCATCACAGGGATACATTACATTTTACAGTGACTATAAATTGTAATAATATAAAAGATTTTAAACATTTTGAAATATTCCAAACTTTTGACTCTTATATATAGAAATTATTTAAGTTCTTGTTCAAACCTCACTGACATTGCTTGAGTTTATTTAAATAAGTCTGCACTGCAGCTATATTCTTTCTCTTTGAATTATTAAATTGATCTTTGATTAACATTTCTCTTTCAGGAGACTACAGGGATGACCATGTTTTCTCTTTGTATTTCATGATTCCCTTTTTCTTCACTACATTAGCCCTCTTCTACCACAACTGGTTTGTAAAAACTATTGCTTTTTGATTATCTTTACCTCTGAAATATGCTTTAGTTTAAGACACCCATTTAAAATACTGTACTCTTTAAGTTATTACGTTTGACTATCAACACTGAAAATAATGTTCACCTCAACCACTCTACTTTGAATACCTCTCAGGTACCCTTCCTCTGTGTTTGTGGGAGACACTTTCTGTTACTTTGCTGGAATGACGTTTGCAGTGGTCGGGATACTCGGACACTTTAGTAAGACCATGCTGCTTTTCTTCATCCCCCAAGTCATCAACTTCATTTACTCCCTGCCTCAGCTGTTTCACATTATTCCCTGCCCCAGACATCGCCTTCCTAGGTGGGTTTTTACACTAACATTTTAAAATCATACCATAATGAATACTCTTTTTTTTATTCGCAGAGTGGAATTTAATTTGAGCTAAAATTCTCATAAGTTCTTTGTATTCGAAGTCTTCATACATTACAGTTATAATAGCCTATATACAGCGTTTCCTAAGCATTTACACCATAGATAAAGCAACAGGAAGCGGTTTTGAGAGCTTGACCTCTAAAATTGATTAATACAGGTTACAGCCTGACACAGGAAAACTTGGCATGAGCTATTCCAAGTTCAAACAGAAGGACCTAGGCAAATTAGGACAACTTATTCTGAAGGTAAATAAACATTCCACTATCAGTATTTATCATTCTAAATGGGTGTAGGGCTGTTTGTTTGAAATGAATGTTGATGAAGATCTAGGAGCACATCCTATATGGTATTTGGTGTTTGAATGTGATTTCCTCTTGTATCCTGCAGGTGGCAGAAATGTTATGGCTTCTGGATGTGCGTAGAGGGCTGGAGGGAGATGATGAGTTTATTGAGTGTAACAACATGACCCTTATTAACCTGGTTCTAAAAGTACTGGGACCTACCCATGAGAGAAACCTTACTGCAATCATGCTGTTAATGCAGGTGAATCCCTAGTTCAGATGTAATGTGCAATACTATGGTTATTTCAATTCAAAGTGGTCTGAAACAGTAAAGAAGGTTGTGACATATGACAACCTCACTAATGTATAAAAAAGCATCATTAGTGGTTCAGTGTTATTCAAAGGTCCCCTAGCCATAAAGGCATAACATGCTGTTCAAAGTGCTTCACATAAAAATTATAATCAAATGTCAACAGCAACATCGCATTCAATTAAACCTAGCATCAAACATAATGGATAAAAGAAATTAAATGCAACACATACAGTATAAAATACTAAAATAGAATTTATTAAGGACATAATTCAGAGTAACTAATTAAATCCCAAAATAAAAAGATTTTTAAAATAATTGTACTAGTGTACTAGCTTCCCTATCTGATGTAGTGTATTTCACAGTTTTTGGTACATAATTCGCAAAGTCCGCATCAACGATTTTCTTTCGTCTATAGCTAAGAACCTCCAATAAACCTGCATTAGAAGTTCTTAATGTTCTTCAACGGAGACTATTGTTTTGGTAGATTTAAATAATATTACAGTTCTTACTGTATTTCTTTCTTAGGTCTTGGGGAGTGCTGTTGCGTTTGGAATCCGGTATCACCTTGTGCGTCTGTTCTACGACGTCTAGAAAACTTGCGATCCTGAGAGACTTTACAACCTGCTGCTTTCAACTGGAGAACAAACTGTATCAACAGATTATTCTTTTTTTTAATGGTCACTATACTGCCTGTCACATATAAATGATGGAATCTCATTTCAATACACAGTGTATTTCAGCACTTCTGTCTATATATCTGCATGTAAAGGGACAAGTCTACACATATGCCCTTAATTTTCATTGGGACAGGAAGGCTCATGCAGAGGGATTTACATTTTACAATAATTTGGGGGTGACTTGAAAAGCAGACGGTTATTTTTTGAAAGATTATTTGAAATGCTTGCATTCAGGGATATTTTAGGCAGATTGTGAAATTTTTGAGAGCATTTCTGAAAGATTGCTTGATACATGTACTTATATTTTTCTGTGTCAGATCTGATATTATACCTTTGACACATTTGAATAAACCAATGTGACAATGGACCACACTAGCTTCTGGGAAGAAAAATTTCAATTTTGTCTACTGTTTTTGTATAGTACTCAGACATTAATCCTAATCCATATTTGTAGTCATCTCACTTGGGTTTTGTCTGTTTTTTTTTAATGTTAAGGGCTTCCAAATGTGATGATCCCATTCCCTTCCTAAAAGGAAGCTGTACAAATACCTTTTTATACTGTGTGAGTATAGTAAGTGTGGTATTGTAATGACAAAATATTGTTTCCAAAATTAAATAACTGCCTTTTATTTGTCATTGAATTATAATTACAGCATATTGGCAATATTATTTTAAAAAAACATATCTATTATTATTACATATTAAAAAATAAAAAAACGAATTTTCAGTTCCATACAGATTTATTTGTATATTACAATAATATCGTTGACATTCCATAGCAGGTTCATGAAAAATAGCAAAGTATAGCAAGTGAAACAACTTTTTGGGGTTGTTAAGACAGGCATTGCTTCCACTGAATACAAAGTACGATGCGGAACACTTGAAAGGGTTTAGATGTCGGGGGGGAATGATTATTGTGATGTACTGCTAAGCTGCGATTTGATTGGTTAAGATTTGAACGCGACCCCGCAATGTTGAAATCTGATTGGTTTGTTTTTTTCGTGGGAAAGAATATTGAGGAAATGTTTGAAGTATTTGCTAACGGTGAGTTATTTCTCTTTTCATTTAACAACTCGATGCACTCCCTCACAAAATGTTATTGGATGAAACCACATTTAATTATTTTCAAACCAAGCTAACGAAAGGTACTAACGTTAGTCAACAAAATGGAGGCAGAATGTTTACTTCCCTTTTGTTTTGCTACCCAGCTATGTCTCATGCTAGGTTAACAAGTTTGTCAATGGTTTCATAGAACTACTAGCAGTGCTTTTGGCAGTTAATAAATTGCATGTTGGAGTTAATCATTTGTGGTGCAGTTAATTTAAGGCAAAAAGCTTAAAAATCCTGACAGCTATGAACATTTAGCTCGAGCAGCAGAACCAACTTCGATCTCATCATGTGAATTTACTGTGTTTCAGAGGACTGGAGGACCACACATTGTGCTTTACATTCAGTGCCTCATGATGCACCCGTCGGGTAAACGAGCCACGCGCAGAGAGGAACTGCTGCTGGAGTTGGCTTGTGAGTGGGGCTCATGTCAGGAGACGTTTGACAGGATGCAGGACTTCTGCCAGCACGTGGAGAAACATTATAAATCTATTGTGGACAGCGAGACAGACTTACCAGGTGCGTTCAACACCTGTGGCCAGTTGCATAAACACTAAAGTTTCTGCTTCTATGTAATGTCTGACCAACTTGTAGTTATTCAAGAGGTATTCAGTATTAATTTTTGAATTCATATGATACCAATTTACTTTTTTATGTAACTGACATAAAAATTAGATGACTGACTTTTAATAATAGTATAAGCTGTTTATGTAACTGGCCACTGGAAGTTTCAGCATTGATTTGTCCTAAACCATTTACTTATTTTTCCTGTCATAAAGAGATAGTTCACTATAAAAATATAAATTCTTCATCATATTTGTTTTTATTTTTATGGTGTTTATTTATTTAATTAATTACATGTTTTGTTCTTTTTGAACCTTGACATCATCTGTCACCTTTCATTGTCATTACATGGACAAAACAAAACTAAACCAGACATTCTTCAATATATCTTCTTTTGTGTTTCACAGAATAAAGAGTCGTACAGGTTTCAACTTCAGAATTGTTATCGTTTACTAAAACAGTAAAAAAAACATTTTGTTCATTTTAAATAAAGCTGAAATGTCAATGTTAAATGGAAAAAGAAAAAAATGTTGGCAACTAGTCACAGTCACTGGCACACTTATGCATTGTTCAGCTATCTGTATAGATGAATATTGCACATCATCAGCAGGTGATTGTCTCTGAGTATTAAGCTATAGCAAGTATCTCAGCATTCCTCGGGTTTCTGGCTTCATTGTCCTTGTCCACAATTAGGGTCTAAGCTCGCTTGCATGCTTTACAGATGAGGAGCATAACTGTCTATGGCAAGACTGTGGTTTCTGCTCAGTGGAAGGCGACCTGGAGCTTCTCAGACACATGTTTTTCCATTGCTACCACACCAAGTTGAAGCAGTGGGGACTTGCTATACTCAATGGCCACAGTGATATGGGTGCCTGCTCGGTCGGCCTGCAGAACCGCAACATTGTGCCTGAGGTTCAAGAGAACTTCCTCTGTCTTTGGGAGCATTGTGAGGTACGAAGGCAATCCAACATATTCTTTTTAAGTACTGTGGATGATAAATTGCATGTGGCTCGTCAAATCAGATCAAGTACTCAGCTGATAAGTTTGTTTGTATTCAGATGTCTATGGATAATCCAGAGTGGTTCTACAGACATGTGGAGATGCATGCCCACTGTCTCGAGGCTAATGAAGAGAATGTTTTGTTCTGTGGCTGGAAAGGTAAGAAATGATAATATTTTTCTTTATTATTATTATGTTGTCAATTATTATTTTATTATGTATTCAAAGGATAGTTCACCCAAAAATGAAAAATTCAGTCATCATTTACTTACCCTGAATTTATTATTTTGTTGTAAATTAAGATATTTTGAAGAATGTCTGTAACCAAACAGTTCATACAGCCAATTGAATTGCATAGTTTTGTTTCCCTTGCTATAATGGGAAGACTAATTAAAAAAGAAAGTAAACAACTCAGCCATTTAGATATTACCGCTTTGTCATGACAAAATCAAAACTTGAAATTGCTGGAAAATATGATTACTGTGCTGCCTTGGGGAAATTAAAGGTACAGTACATCTTTTGTGTCTGTGTCTTTGACCAGTGTGTACAAGCTTGATGACTGCTGAAAATGTATTATATATTGTTTATGTAAATAAAACGTATTATAATATATACATTTTTATTTACGTTATTATTTTGGAATAAACGTAAAATGTGTAAAAACAACAAGTGAAACGTACTTGGTTTTAAAAGAACAATACATAGTTAGTGTAAAATACAAAATAGAATTGTATTTGGTCTCTTTTTATATAATGTTATAATAATATTTAATTTAAAAATTAAGCGTAACAGAGACATAAATTTACATTTGATATATATAATGAGAACTTTGAAACCTCATTTAAAAACACTACTGATGCTCATGTACTATAATATGACTTTTCCAGGTATAAATATTACACTTTTAAAATAAAGCTACCTGATATATCCAGTGGAAACTCAAAAACAGTTGTGGGTGAATTAAAATATCTTGATTTTTAGTTGTTTAAAGTCAACATGAAATCAAAATTGATAATCCTTTTTTATGGAATATTGCAGTAGTTATTATAAATTATTTATCCATATAATTTATTCATACTGATAATTATTTTTTCAAAACTCATGTGTCTTCATAATGTTTAATCAAAATAACTTCTTGCTGTTTTACTCGGAAGATATTTACATTTCTACCATCTATGAGAGTGAACCAACATGGCAGAAAAACATCTTAGTTGAATGTTACTAAGTGTAGAAATGTTCCTGAAAGGTTTCCCTTCTCACAATGACTTTCACAATTCAGCACAGTTTTGAGAAGACATTAACTTTTTCCTTTTGACTTCTAGATTGTGAGGCCTCTTTCAAGGGCAGGTTTAAGTTGCGAGAGCACATGCGTAGTCACACACAGGAAAAGCTGGTGGCATGTCCGACCTGCGGAGGAATGTTCGCCAACAACACAAAGTTCTTCGACCACATTCGACGACAGACTTCCATAGAAGGTGAGAGGGATTGTATTTCGGGTTGTACACATGCAGCAATAACAAGGAATATTTAATTCTTCTATTGATCAAATCTCAAATCTAATCAGTATTGGCCAGTTGTTTATGTGTGCATTTGTTTATAGGTCAAAGATTTCAATGTTCCCACTGCTCTAAACGTTTCGCCACTGAGCGGCTGCTGAGAGACCACATGAGGAACCATGGTATGGGTATTTTTGTGTGTTGTCTTTCATAAAGGTTGTACTTTGTTTTGCTGTAATGGACTTTTCAGGCCTTTATTGCCTGGTATGGTGTGACCTGGTTGTTCTAATGATGTGCTAACCGGTTCTCTGTTCAAAGTCAACCATTATAAATGTCCACTATGTGATATGACCTGCCCATCACCATCCTCGCTGAGAAACCACATCAAGTTTCGTCACTCCAATGAGAAGCCTTACAGCTGTGATTACTGCGAGTACAGGTGAGGCTGCTACATCACCAACGACTGTGACTCCTTTAATCTTTTGGCTTGCAATGTAAGACATGACCTGTCAGTTTGTTTGTTTTTTCAGCTGTAAAAACCTAATAGACTTGCGGAAGCATTTAGACACACACAGCAGTGAGCCAGCGTATCGATGTGACTTCACTGACTGCGATTACTCCACCCGCTCCCTTTACTCAATCAAGAACCACTACAAGCGCGTTCATGAGGTGAGTCATTTGGAAAGTAACAGCAACATTCGCCAATAAGGAAAAGACAACAATATAAGACAACAAAATCAACTTTTATGTTCCATGAAAGTGTAATACAGGTTCTGAACAACAACATGTGACAATGCTAAGCCTTTGCTAATTTGTCAATTAAATTAAATAAGGCTAGGCAATAGGTAACTAAAATGCATAAGATTAGTGCATTGTTGTATGTAATGCTGTTAATCTTGTTTTACCATGAGATTAATTGATTTAGTTTTTTTCAAATGTAAACAGGAAAATGGCATTTGTTTTATAGCTGGTAATTGAAGTAAGAATGAAGGACTGTTATGTTAAAGTCCATGGTTTGATCTATAAAAATTATCCATCTAATCTAGAATTAACTAATGTGAACAAACAAAATCAAACTAGCTGTATCAAAAAGTGAATATAATCCTACATCACTTCAAATGTACAGTAACTGATATTCAGCTCATAGATCCAGAATAGCTAAAAATGTTAATGTGCTGTTTTGCATTTAGGGAGATTACACTCCTCGCTATAAATGTCACGTGTGTGAGCAGTGCTTCACCCGGGGGAACAACCTCACCGCCCACTTACGCAAGAAACATCAGTTCAAATGGCCTTCAGGACACCCAAGGTTCAGGTTTGAAGGCTTCCTTCTTCCTTGTGGCCACCACCCATTAAGTTTTCATTACTTATTTCCTCAACCACCTTACTATTCAAAAATGTGGGATCTCTTCGATTTTTATGTTTTCGAAAGAAGATTTATGTTCAAAAATAGTACAAAACCGTAGTTTTGTGAAATATTATTGCATTTTAAAATTACGGTTATCTATTTTCCTTTAATTAAATGTAATATTTCCTTTTAATGGTAAAGTTTTCTGCAGCCATTACTCTAGTCTTCAGTGTCAAATGATTCTTTAGAAATCATTCTAATATTCTGTTTTGGTGTTTAGGAATCGTTTATGAATATGGTCAATGTTGAAAACAGTTGTGCTGCTTAACATTTTTGTGGAACCCAAGGCTGCATCTGAAATAGAATACTCTCTTGAGTTGGTATTTATTTTAAATGAGTGATTATGTTGCGACTGCCAAAACAAATGTTGTGTAGTATGAAGAATGTAATCCAGACGGACTACATTCGCCAGGTTGTCACTGTCATGTGACCTTCCAGCGTCAGTTTTGTCACTTCATTGGCAAACCTCTCCTGTGACCCCCATGGGATAGTAAAATGTCCATCATATTGCACGTGCAAACTTCAGAATCATCAGGTCATCTTCTTTTTGCCTACATTCTTATAAATACTATGAATTCAGACATAGTGCTCGTCACTGTTTTGGTTTTATAGCAGGGATGGATGTGATTTCGGATGCAGCCCATGATTTTGGGGGAAAAAAAAAAAACAGAAAGGTTTGATGAATTGAAAGTTCAAAAGCACAGCATTTATTTGTATCTTTTGTTGAAATATAAAAGATTTTGCTGTCACTTGACTTTTGATCAATGTATCAATTTAATGCCTCCATACTGAATGAGTTGAATAAAACTTTCTTAAAAAAACATAGTGATCCAAAAAATTGTAAATAGTGTAACTAACAGTGGATCCCATGGGTGCTATTTAATTAATATTAATTTTTATTTTGGTTTCCAGTTGAGAAAGCTTACCCGTCTAACCTGACTATGGTCTTTTACACTTTGCCAATCCCTCTTTTCAGGTATAAAGAGCACGAAGATGGGTTCATGCGTCTGCAACTGATCCGCTATGAGAGCGTGGAGTTAACAGAACAGCTGATACGGGAGCGGCAGGGTGAGGGGGACAGCAGTGAGTCCAGCCAGCAGAACGTCCAATCCGGGGAAGAACTGGAGGAGACCATGGCGGGAAACAAAGAGGCAGGAATAAGAAAAGAGGGAGCAGAGGTCTGTAGGACTCAGGAAAATGCAGAAAGTGTGTTCTTGGTGTTGATGACCGGCACCTCCTCAGAAACAGACTCTACAAGAGAGGGGTCAGTGATGTGTCAGCTACAGGACACTGCCCAACAGCTGGGGATGGAGGTGGTTTAACAGCTATTTGAATCCTTCCCTAAGACTGCTGTGTCAGACATAAAAAGGGACATTAGGACATTTCTTTTAAGTCTGTGACGCTACTCATTGTACAATGAGACTAACAGGGGACCAAACCTGGATAAGAGTGTTTTAGGATGCTGTCATCCACTGCACTGAAACAGAAAGTTAGCTCTGGGGATTGCTTAAAGAGAGGATTTACCTAAAAAGGGACATTTCTGTGATAATTTACTGACCCTGTGTCATTCTGACACTATATTATTTTGGTATGGCATGAAACAATATAAGGTGTTGTTAAGTAGATTGTTTGACCTGCCTTTTTTCATTTTATGAAAATAATAAATTAATTGTAATTTATAATACCAACCTCCAAAAGGGGAAAAAAACATCATGAAATTATATTAAATGTAGTCCATATGGCTTGTATGTTATATTATAAATGCTGTTTTCCCTTTTCGGAGTTTGGAATCATAAGTTACCTGCCTTGTAAGTAATATAAGGTAATAGGAACACACAAACACACACCTCTTATTTTGTTTGGGTGGTTGGGTGATTAAATGATAATTTGTACTCTTAAAAACTAACTATCCCTTTACCTTTTACTGTTTGGGTGTGTGAGGAAGTGAGAGAGAAGAGGGTAAAGGGGAATGGAAATGTTTAATCCTACTGAACAATTTAATCAGCTTTCTTTGACTCTTCAGGTTCAGTGATAGTGCGAAAGGAGAAGGACTAATCACCATGGTGAGATTTTTACAGTGTGTAGTTTTAACTAATAGTTGAATTGGAAGTGCTTCTGAACTTCAAACTGACTAACACCCATTTAATTTATTTCAACTTTATATGGAGAATCTGCAAAAACACCCATTCTAACACAAACTACCTATTCCTTTTCTATCAAAGTAAAAAAGGAGTTAAAATAAATTAAAAATAGTTTTGACCTTTCATTAAGATGCACCTTTTCCATAGGACTTTTATTTGCCGTTGAGTCCTAATACTGTAATTGAGGAGGAAAACTATACTAAATGACTTAATTTTATTTGAAATAAACAATGGCAGTTATTTCAGTACATTTTTGCATTTGTTAATTTAGACTTCTATGTGTATGCTTTTTGAGGTGGTGACCATAGACCTTCATTATATGACTGATAGACACGTTTGATCTAAAAATATCAAAATTGAAACTACTGTGGAAACAAAGACACATTTGAGGTAAGCTAAAACATACCAAAAATTAATTTCAAAGTGAACTATCCCTTTAATTTCTCAGGACAAGACTCAGCAGTCAGGTTGTGCTCGATTAGGCAGCAGTTAATGCATTACTGCAGCAGTCAGAGGTCAGTGTTGAGTGCTTTTCACAGATCTATGTTGTTACAGTAATTACACGCACTGCAGATCTCGAGGACATTGGACGAGATAATCTCAAATCAAATGTGGAAAACATGAAATTTACAATCAGCACAACTGAAAGTTAAGCTAAACTGCAAATCAGCCAAGCCATGGCTCTCTCCCGTTCTCTATAATCTCTTTGTCTCTGCTCTGGTGATAAGCGCTGGTGTGTTAGCAGAGTTTAAAAGATTAGTTTGCGTTAGGGGCTTAGTGTGAGCTAAGATGCATCACTTGCCCTTTCTTTCCATCTGTCTTGCTCTGACTCTCTGTTTGAAAATAGGCTCTTGGAGATAGTCTGTAAAAATTCATTTAATGTGAACGGTTTTTCTATATTCAAACAATTACAACTTCCATATTGGAACAGAACTATGGATTCCTGAGTAGAGAATGAGTGGATGAAGTGAGAAGAACTGAACAGACATAGACTTTTCTGCATTAGAGAAGTAATACCACCAACGAAACGCCATGGAACTAGGAGCTCTTCTGCTGCTGCTTCTGGGGTCCATGCATGGGGTGTTCACGCAAGTGCCTATAACTGCATTCACTGAACGAACAGCTGTGGAGGAAGATCTAGGAAGTGGTAAGAGGAGCATTTCATTTATTCATGTCTAAACTAAGCTTACAAATTAGACAATGTCAGAAATATTTGAGCGCTATGTCCCTCAGGTCTGTTAGAGGTGGAACAGGAGGATAACCAGGGAGACACTTACTGGTCCGGGACAGCCCCAATTTGTTTTGGAGGGTGTAAGGGCAGACATAGGGAGTTAAAGAGAGACAACTGTGGAGATTCAGACTGCTGCTGGGTGGGATACAAATCCCTCTGTAGAGGTACAACAGATGCACAGCATTTTTTTTGGCATTTCCATAAACACAGAATATTGTGTGATTAATATGTTGATTTATTCTGTGTACACTGGAACTTATGTGTTTCATGAGTTTTGTTGTCTAATAAACTTTTGCCCTAGTGAATTGTGGAAAACCTGATGTGGACTTTAACGGGATGGTGTATGGGAGTGATTGGTGGGTGGGTTCTGTGGTGCGGTACGACTGCAGGCCAGGTTTCGTGTTGGTTGGAGATCCTGCTCGAGCCTGCCAGTCCAATGGGAAATGGACGCCCAAACCGTCCTGCCTCAGTAAGTCCTTGTCTGGCTGAACATTGCACACAAATTATGGATTTGGCTGGAAAATGCTCAGATTATGAATACAAGACCTATTCTGTCTTAAGTCTCATATTCTATAGTACATGTATTAAGTTTATTCAAGTTGTGCTTTTTTATAGTTAAAACAATTGGTCAAAGTCTTGGTTGTGGAGAAAAAAAAACAATGGTTGTGGTCTATTACATTTTACATTAAAAGGAATTTCATTGGCTGTGAATTACATTTCTGGTGTCCTCCTGTTTGTGACATTAGGAGTATGTCATCGTGGCCGGGTTGAGATCAACGAGAAGGACATTGACGGGACGTGTTCATCTACCTGTCCTGATGCTAAGAGCTATGCGGTTCCTCTGAACCACGTATGCAGTCGCATTGAGAACTGCAGGACTAAAGAATCAGGCTGGAAGCGCTGGTTTACACGCTGCAATTTCTGCGACTGTGACTGCTTCACTCGCTGTGGTAAGTTTCCAGTCATTTAAAGAGTCATTTAAACTGCTGCTTGGTAAAACTAGCAAATAAAAGCAAACGATAAAAATAAATGTTTTATTTTAAATGCTTTCAGCTTCTACGGGATAGAAGACGGTTAATCTGTTTATCCTTTTCTATGAAGACATTATTTGAGTGTCATATCTTTATTTGAATGTCAAAAGACAAGCTTCACATGCAAAATGAATATGTATGTTAGCATTTTATGCATTTGATTATCTATGTAATTGGATTGGTAATGTACACTATTTGATTGTACCTTAATTAATCCTAATTGTTTAAAGATCAGAGAAACCGTTGCTTCAGTGCTCAGTGATTTTATTAAGTATTATGCTGTAGATGCAATCAAATTAGTACATTATTCATTCACTTGATGATTGATACAAGATGTGGGATTGATATAGTATACCGACACAGAATCTGAGTGGTGTCATTTGAAACCACAAAATACTGATTTTAGTCCCATCTGGTGAAATTCATAATGAAAATCTCATTGGGCTTGGGTTGGTAGCAGCCAATTCCTGCAAAAGATTGGGGAGAAAATTAATATTTGATTTATTTGTGTTGAATTGTAATGAATTGATTGAAAGTTGTTTTTTCTTGCCGATTGTGTTTTCACTCTTCGTCAGACTGTGGCATATAAGTGCATGCTTTATAATTAAACTCACACACTTACCCACGTCCAGCCTGTGTACAGATTTTCCTTTCTTGGACAGAAGCTCCCAGTACGTGTGGTTTGCAACAGACCCAGCCAGTCCGTTCACACTTTCCAAATATATGCCATAGCTTTTGCTAATGCTGGTTGTGAAACTAATAGAAATAAAGGTAGCAGAACAGAAGAAAAATAGAAATTAGCACTAAGAAGTTCCCAATTGTCTTTAAAGGGGTGGTTGATTTATGATTTCACTTTTCTAACTTTAATTGGTGTGTAATGTTGCTGTTTGAGCATAAACAACATCTTTAAAATTACAACGCTCAAAGTTCAAAGCAAAGTTTGATAATAGTTTGGGACATACTTGAAGGTCATACTATTGGTGTCCTGTAGTTTATTCAAGACTCCAAACATCGGCATTCCCTTTGGTACAGTGGTGGAGTAGGAGACGATCGTATTGGCGTATTTATTAGTGACTTCCACCTTAACCAACAGTGGGTCGCTTCCTCCTGTTTAAAAGAGTGCAACAAACAGAGAAAGGGTGCTATTTAGAAAGCTGCAGGTGTTATTTAAATAACTGGACATGTCTGGACAACTGGACAAGACATGTTCTGAAAATACCAGCAAAAACTATGGCTTTAACAACAAATGCTTTAGTAATTTGCAATGAATCATGGATTTACAAATGTTATTTACTGTAACTAGTATAGACAGGATTTGAATTCAGTAATTATCCTTAGATATCCTTGTTTTAAGCAGAATTCATGGCTTTATATAAAGAAAAAAAAACATACCCGAGTGGTCGCCTTTTCCCAACCCTGGGAAAGGCAGCAAAGCTGCAAAGCACAGAAGAGTAATCGCTGTCAGAGCCATTCTACCAGTCTGCTCGGTGTGTCTGAATATCTCTCTCAACCAAACCTATTTATGTATTTTTGTATGCTAATATTACTAATTGTTTTGGGAGTTTCCTAGAAATCCACCTTAACAAGAACAGGTCAGGCAAGAAACTCAAGGAAACATGACAAACAAATCTGACTTTTCAAGTCTCACTTCCTGAACCTTGTGCAACATACTGACAAAGACAAGTGTTGAGTCCTTTTTAGCATAGACATGAAAATGCACTATCCAAACTTAAATGAATGTAATTAATAAATGCTCTGGAACGCAGACCTAAGGTTGCTCTCTTTTTGAAGACACTCAACAGATAATTGAATGAGAAAAAAAAGATAAATATGTATAGAAGTTAAAATTTACTGCAAAGCAAATTTCCTGTAGGCTACTAAACATTTATTTTATTTTATGCAAAATGTATATTTCACAAAGTATTTTTAATCTTAAAAATAAATAAAGCCATCTGACTTTCCTAGTGTTCCAATTTGAAATCACAAAAAATTAAGTTCCTATGAGATTTTTTAAGCTCAGGGGCCAGTTGCATATAAACATAGCCATTATAATGTTTTAAGAACTAGCTTGAACAATTAGCAGTTAGTTAGGGGTGATTAGTCTTACTATTCAGTATCAAATTAGACCAATGTATGTTTTTATGTAACTAACTTAAAAAAGTTATGAAGCCTCTTGAAGGAAAAAATTGGATGACTAACTCGTAAGACTAGCATTTTATGCAACTCGTGTAACGCAACAGGAATGAAAACAGGATGCAATTGCAAATAATGCTTTATTTTGTGAAGACAGCAACAGGCAGGTCAGATGACACAACATGATAGGGTCGGACAGGCACAACACAGATGGTGGGTGGCGCAAGGTCCTCGGTGGGATCAGGGAGTGATCCAGAATGTCGCAAAAGGTGACGCCTTGGGGTGAGAATGCGTTTCCAGACATCGCAACACTCTCTCCAAGTCTTGGTTGGCTCTCTCGGTTTGTCCATTGCTTTGGGGATGAAACCCCGAAGATAGACTGACGGTCAGAACTCTTGCCAAAATGTGGACACAAATTGGGGACCCCGGACCCCTGTCAGAAGCCTCGTCCATTGGGAGGATATGTAGTCTAAGACATGATCTATAACAGTTACTGCTGTCTCCTTGGTGGAGGGTAATTTATGCAAGGAAATGAAATGAGCCGCCTTTTAGAACCAGTCCACGACGGTCTAAGTGACCGTCTTACCCTAGGAGGGCAGTAACAAAATCTAAAACGTTGTGGTACCAGGGTTTCGAAGAGACTGACAGCGGTTGGAGTAACCCATCTGGGTCGACTGTCTTATCAGTGGCACAAACAGAGCAAGCCAAGACAAAATTGCAGATGTTGTGGCCACCACATAATCATTGTCTTACCAAAAAAACGGATGCTTATTCTAACCCTAACTCTAGTGAACTAATGAACACTCTCTAACAATAACATTTAACTACACAGATTCCTCAAGGTGTTATGTAAATAAAAAGGCAACGCCCAATCCTTAGAAAAGCTGCAAAGCTCAAAGGTATAATTGTTGTCAGAGCTATTTTACCAGTCTGACCAGAGTGTCTGATACTCATTAGAAAGGAGTGTTCTGTAAAGACTTCCGCCATGGATTCCTTTATACTCCTGAGATGTTTCAATGCTTGCCTCACTGTCACAGATGTCTGCATTGTCAAGTTCATCTGTCAGTCAACATTCAATCTTGACAGAACTTCTCAAACTAAATATAAAGACATTTTGTGCATCTCTGGAATAGTGCATTAGACCAACATGTGTGTTTTTCCTGATCTGTGTTTAGATGAATATTTAATCCTTTTGCCATCTGAGCATAAGCCAGGTGAAGAGGTAGTATTGAATACTGTTCTGGGAATGTACACTGTTTATTTGAATCAAATGAGTTGGGAATATTTGTTAAAAGATCAAGGAGGCTGTTCAGTCCGTCAGCTCAATATGTTTATTAGAATGTTATACTACTGTAGATGCATATGAAATAATTAGTTTATCCACTCACACTGATGACATGAATGTGGTAATAATTCAGTAGTCACTTTTTATAGTTCATGATAAAATAAATCTATTTTTTGGCCCAAGTGGTGAACCTCAGGATCAAATTCTCATCTCTCTGGGGTTGGTAGCAGCCAATTCCTGCAAAAGATTGAGGCATTCCAGGGTATAAATAACAATCTACATTTAATAATGAATTATTGTGTGTTTTAAGTTGAATTAAACCTTCCTGCTCAGTAAAGTAAGTTGGTAATACTGTATATAATTATCTTTTCCCTTACCCACTTCCAGTCGGGTGATAACTCCTGCTTTCTCCGACAGAAGTTCCCAGTATGTCTGGTCCTTATCAGATCCAGCCAATCCGTTCACACTCTCCAGATATATACCAAAGGTTTTGTGAATCGTGTATGTGAATCTTTTGGTAAAACAGAAAAGGTAGAATTAGCACAAAATTAAATTTCATTCAAAGTCTGCTTTCTAAAATTTTGTTAGCCCTCGACCTTGTTCAATTGACCAAGACAGATTCAGCGTCTGCGGGCTTATCGGAAATGGATTAAAAAATAATAGTACATTACAGAATTGAATTTGACATTTTTGTTCCTGTTTTCCTTTGTGGTCACAGTGGTTAAATATGCCCTATTTTCCTATGATTTCCTTGATTTTGATTAAGTATGTGGGTCGTTACAACCAGTAGTAAAGTTAATCGGGTATGATATAATTGCATCACTGCATGTGAAGTGCACTAAACGTCACTAAATACATTTGAAAAAAAAAATTGTAAGGAATACTTGAAGCCGGCGTTGCTGTCTTGCAGTTGATTTAAGGCCCCAAACATCAGCCCTTCCTCTGTCACTGTGGTGGAGTAGGAAACCTGCTCATTAGTGAGCTCATTCCTCACAGTTACCTTAACAGGGACCTGTCCCAGCTTGCCTGTTTGAGAAAGACAAAAAAGAGCATTATATAGCTTGAATATATCAAATGCAGTGGTAATATAGTGTAGCTTTAATAACAAATCCACAGTTTTAGGTGCAATGCATTAATAATTACTGTAATTTAAGTAGGCAACATTTACACTTTTTTCTGTAATTGAAATATTGTATAACGCTATTTAAAACAATAGTGGAGTTAATATCAGAATTGAATGGACTCACCTGAGTCTGCAGGCAGTCCCAGCCCTGGGAAAGGCAGCAAAGCTGCAAAGCACAGAAGACTGATCGCTGTCAGAGCCATTCTACCAGTCTACTCAGTGAGTCTGAATGTCTCCAACAACCTCACTCTCTATTTATATTCTGCATTTTCTTTGCATGTCTATTCCTAGATAATAAATGATCTGGTTTATGGGAAGTCTTATCTCTTACCTTAGAAAGGAGTGGTCTGCAAATGTTTTTGCTATGGATTAATTCTTTGATGCTTGGTTCTGAGAACTGTTGAGTAACAATGATAACATTGAAAGTACAGAAGGAATTTTTTGGCATGGACCTGTGACCATTTTCTTTCTATGTGAAACATGACATGTCAAATATACTGTAGAGAGCGATTATTATGTGGTTACGTTATTATTTACCTCTGACCTCTCTTACTTCTTAAATATTTGTTTACATTTCATTAATGAACATTAAATATTAAGCACAACAAAAAATAAACCGATCATTGTTGCTTCATCACCAGTGACGTGCAGGTGTCATAGTACATTGGAAGCTCTCTTTATCTAATTATTTTATCAAATAATTTCTTTACCTAACCAGATGGCCTAAAATTGGTTTAAAAATATGTAAATGGCAGAATTCCTTCCAATGTACATCTCCTCTCTATATATTATGCAAAGGCTGGTTGTGATAGAGGAGAGTATCTATCTATCTATCTATCTATCTATCTATCTATCTATCTATCTATCTAT
>JAOTRC010000034.1:14747085-14758707 GCA_027497675.1 Cyprinella lutrensis
TTGGGCAAAGACCACTGTTTTTCCCAGGCTGATCTTCAATCCAAACTCCTCACAAGCAACAGCAAAGGAGGAGCACAGAGCCTGCAGCTCGGTCTCAGAATTGGCAAGGAAGACGGCATCATCTGCATATAGGAGTTCCCGGATATGGATCTTTGATCTTTTTTTTGCACAAAGTCTTGCCAGGTTGAAGAGATTGCCAGAGCTGCGTGTGTGAAGTAACACTCCAGATGGGACAGGGAAAGCTCGGCGTAAGACAGCGGAGAAGAATATACCAAAGAGAGTTGGAGCCAGAACGCAACCTTGCTTTACACCACAGAAAATTGGAAATTTCTTAGACCGAGCGCCCTCGAACTGTACAGTTGCCTTCATAAGAACATGAAATTCTTGGAGGATTTTCAAGAGTTTGGGAGGACAACCCAGTAGATGGAGGATGGTAAAGAGGCCGGACCTACTGACATAGTCAAAGGCCTTTGTCAAATCGACAAAGACTGCATACAGGGGCCGACCTTGCTCAATGCATTTCTCCTGAATTTCGCAAACATGAGAAAATCATGTCTGCGGTTGATCGACCAGGACGGAAGCCGCATTGACTCTCCAGGAGTATCCTATTTGCAATAATCTGTACGCGTGGGAGGATGAGGCGGGCTAAGACCTTGCCAGGCTGGGAGAGAAGAGCTATGCCACGATAGTTGTTGCAGTCGCAGCGATCCCCTTTGTTCTTTTACAGAGTAACTATGTTAGCGTTCCGTAATTCGTCTGGGATGGTGCCTTCGTTCCAGCAAGTGGAAAAGAGGTGATGAAGTTCCACGGCAAGTGTGTTGCCACCACTTAGGAAGATTTCAGGTGGAAGCCCATCCACACCAGGGGCTTTGTTGTTCTTCAGAAGGCTGATGGTTTTTATAACCTCATTGAGAGTGATGTTGTCAAGGTCGAGCATGATTGGAAGTTGTGGAACAGCGGATACTATGGCAGCTTCACTAGCTGTTACAGGCTCAGCATACAGTGAGCTGTAGTGTTCCACCCAGCGATTTAGCTGATTGTCAAGGTTTGTGAGTATTACACCTGTTGAAGATCGTAGAGAGGAGGACTTCTTCACAGGTGGACCTAGAGCTTGCTTTAGCCCCTGGTACATACCACCAATATTACCCGTGGCGGAGCAATGTTCTACATGCCTGCAGATGCTTTCCCAGTAGAGGTGTTTTGCCTCCCGTGTTAAGCGCTGCACCTCTGAGCGGGTCTGTTTCCAATGGGCAATGGTATGAGGGGAGGAGTCTCGTTTGACGGCCAGTCGTGCCGCACGCTTATCCGCAAGAGATGGAAGGAGAGTGTCTGCATAACACCTAAACCAGTCGGGTTGTTTTCGGGTGCGTCTGCCGAAGCTGGAAAATGCGCAATCCGTTACTATGTTACGAAAGCGCAGCCAGACTGATGTAGCATCCTGGGTGGGGACGGACAGAGCAAAATTGGCTTGCAGCGAAGCCTGAAATTGTTGGCAGTTTTCCTTTGACTTGGTTGCAGGGATGTCGAGCGTCGGAGATGGCTTTGGACGAGACCGGTAGATTCTCTTGGGTTTGAGTTTAATCTTGCAGCGCACAAGTGAATGATCTGTGTCACAGTCAGCAGAATGCATAGACCTGACATGAGTGAGGTCCTGAAGGTGGGTTTTTTGGATGATAACATGGTCGAGTTGATGCCAGCGTTTAGAGCGTGGGTGTTGCCATGTCATTTTGGACCATATTGAGCCTTCAAAAAAGGAGGATGGAATGCACAACTTATGTGAAGCGCAAAGCTCAAGGAGGCGCTGTCCATTGTCGTTCATTGAGCCCACACCATGTAGACCCAGCACGTCTGGCCAGGCATTGGTGTTACTGCCCACACGAGCATTGAAATCGCCAAGGATGACTATGCGATGGCCACGACTAATGTTGGAAAGAGTTTCACTCAGCAGGAGATAGAAAGAATCTTTCTGATCGTCTGGCGAAGTTAGGGTCGGGGCATAGGTAGAACGTAATGTCACTGTACCCATGGTGGTGTTCAGTCGCAGTGACGACAGCCTGGGAGAGATGGAGATGGGAATTTCAGTAAAACAGAGCAGCTTGTTGCAGATGGCAAAACCCACTCCATGCTTTGGTCTTTCATTGTCGGGATAGCCAGTCCAGTAAAACGTGTAGTTTGCTTCACCTACAGAGCCACTTCCAGTGAGCCACGTCTCGCTTAATGCTGCGATGTCCACCCTGAGTTGTAGAAGTTCACTGTCTATAACAGCAGACTTCCGGGGATGAACTCCGTCAAGACAGGAAGTCACCCCGAGAGAACAGACGTTCCAACATGCCAAACGCAGTTGGGAGGCAGTAGCAGGATGACGACCGGGACGCGCCTGCCCAGAACGCGAGCCCTGCCGAGCAACGACAGCTCCCCTATTTACAGGGGGCTCCCGAGTTGCCAGTCGCTGAGAGTTTTTTTCAGACAATTCCATCGTAGTTGCTTGAAACGTCAAACGCCCTAGGCAAAAAAGTTAGTGGATGAGTGCATGCCCAGAACAAAGCATCCACCTCTGGACCCAGCACTGCAAACACCAGCGGAGCACAGATGTGCGACAGCTGGAGCAGTGATGGGTTGCCCCGTAGTACCCGCTGACTGGGTGTTGATCCCTGACCGTTGATCGTGAGGCGGTTCTTCCACTCAGGTATCTGCCATGGGGGACCGGTAGCTGAAACCTTCGGCTGCGTTTACACCATGACTGCCAACTCCTGCTGCCAAGATGGCATTGTGCTATTTAACCCATAGGTGGGTCTGGATTGGTGAGAGCCAGGGCATGTCCACACGGCGGTGGGCCATGAGCTCGACACCTCTGGGGTCCCAGACTACTCTGAGATCCCTCATGCACTTAGCCTGGGGCCGCAAGGTACCCAGTTTGCCATGGTGCACCACGTGGAGGTGACATGAGAGTCTTGGCCAATGAGACGCTCTAACCATCAGTGAGTTGGACTTACATAGCTGCCCCCCCTTCACTCTCAGGAGTATAGATGGCGGTAGCTGCTGGAAGCGAGAGAGACAAAGCACAAGCAGCTAGGCACTCTGCGCAACTGCGCTGCGACACTACACGCTCGAAGGCCCTGTGTGAAAACACACCACACCATAACGAGCACACCTAACCTATCCTAACGAGCTGAGGATCTGAATCAGGTGTGTTAAATAAGGGAGACATACACAATATGCAGAGCAGTGGGTTGCGAGGACTGGAGTTGAGAACCCCTGCCTTAGAGGTTCTGTATAAAATATAATTTATTCTTGTAATGGCAAAAAAAACAAAACAAAAAAAAACCTCTATTACTTCAGTCTTTAATGTCACGTGATCTTTCAGAAATCATAGTAATATGCGGATTTGGTGCTTAAGAAACATTTATTATTATTATCAATTTTGAAAACAGTTGTGTAGCTTAATATTTTTAAGTAAACTTTGATTATTATTTTTTTATTCAGGGTTCTTTGACGAATAGAAAGTTCAAAATTTCAAGTTCATTGGTTTAAAGATAGACATTTCTTGCAACATTGTAAAAGTCCTTTCTGTCACCTTTGAGCAAATTCATTTAACCAGGCAATATAAAACATCCACAGCCGGCGTGGACATTTACAGTATATGCTTTAAAATGAATGCAGAAATGTTTGTGCGTTATGCATTTTCAAACTAAATTTAAAAATATTGCAAAGGCAAATGTATTTGCTTGCATCCTAGATACATGTTGTTCCAGGTTTTCTTTGTTGTTTTTCCTCACCTTTTCATTGTTGTGCTGTCCATGTGGAATTTCGTTGTGAAGGTCATACAGAATTGTTCCTCTATAAGTACTACCCTGAGCCCTTGAATGATAATGTTTGTGAGTAAAGGCAGAGCGAATAGATTAATTACGTGCAGGCTGATGGTTTCTGATTGATGAATAGAAGCTATGTGGCTTTCCTGCCATTTAACTCTCCTAGATGTCATACTGCCTCTTGCCTCTCCTGGCCTCTCATCTTTATTGATCGGTCTCTGTTGTTTTTGCTTGTTTTACCTCTGGCCCCTCTCTCTCCACTTTGTCTTTTCCTTTGGACTTCTATTCACCTGTCATGTTTAATCTTCTCTTATCTTCTTGCAATTTCTTATCCCTTGTTCTGTTCCTCCTCTCTCGCTGCTTTTAGAACGTGTCGAGTCATAAACATTCTGAATTTTGGATGGTTGCTTTGATCTGAATCTGTGGGAAGGAGCATACATGGCTGCCCTATATGTTATACAATACCAGTGCAAATGCAAATAAGCCCCGTGGTTGAGTTAGCGTTATGAGTAATGCACAACTGTCACAAATCTGCTCTGTGAATATACTTATATTATATTATATCTGTGGTATACTACATATACCTATTGTGTCATGGGAACATAGTGGTGTTTATGTTTATGAATGATTGTCTGATGATCATAGAACCATGTTAAGTGTTATAATGGAAATAATTAACACTTCCAGTGACTAGCTTCAGTATTACTGTAAGCTGCAATACTGCATTGCATGAGGCAAATAGATGTATAATATATGCAAACTGTTGGTCAAAATTAATGCTGGCCAAGAAAACGTATTCATCGGTCAGTATTTATGCCCTCTTTCCCACTCAAACCAACTCAGGACTAATTAATATGTCTCTGGGGGAGAGTCAATACATAGGCTACTGTAGTCCTGCTGTTGTTTATTAGCCATGCTAATGCTAGCAGCGCTGATAATGCTAACAACTGAAGCTGTTAGCCAGTGCTCTGATATTTACTTGGCCTGTTAGCTATACAAAATATACCTCTGAGTCTTGAATGAATACAGTAAATGAACAAATGAGGCATTTTGCGCTTTCATATGTACCACTGTACACCCTAAGTGCTTTACAGTCATAAGCCACCACCAGTGTGCAGCATCCAAGATGATCTTGCCCATAACGTCACAAATAGAGAGGGGCAGAGGGACAGATTACACTTTGTGTTGTGGTACTATGATATTAGACAGCAATTTCAATGTCATATTTCTTACAGTGAGGGGTCTGTCTCTGTGCTTAAATAGCAGATAATTAACCCAAGGACATTCTTGTAATGCACCAGATATTTCATTCAATTTTAATTCAACATATCCCTTTTTCAACTTATAACTATTTGCTAGCTTGTTCTAATGCAGAATATTTGGCGCTCTTGATTGATGATGTTAATGTTAAAAGGCACCTGTTATGCATTTTAAAAAGTTTTTTTTTTGTTTTACCTTTCCTTCAGTGTTTGATATCTGTGCATGCAAACAATCTGCAGAGGTAAAAAGCACGAAGTCCACAGCAAAGGGAGTTAATTCCTCTAACAAATTCTTGTCTAAAAATACTTGTCTAAAAATGCATTGTTTGTAGTCCTGCCATTATTTCTGACTACACATTCTGTGACTATATATTTGCATAATGCCTACTGGGTGCTTTGGTCCACCCTCAAAGAACAGAGTGCCCTCAAATTCATTGAGTGAATTTGATAGGTCGAGGAAATACTGTTTTTTTTTCCTCTGGAGGTTTGGAATGGACTTTGCCGACACCAATGTTATTTTACTATGCAGGTTTAAGCTGCTCACAAAGCCTCCGGAGCAGAAACTTGATTATGTTTTTTGACACACCCTATAAGCGTTTGACCAACAGACTGGGGGCAGGGGGGGGTTGTTTTTTAACTTTAAATCATGTAAATGTATTCTAGCAGACCTCAATTAGTGAACTAAGTATTCTGTCATTGCACAGACCCTTCCAATATTTAAAATTTTAGCTCTCATCATAGCCCTTCCACAAAATCTTGTTTGCCTAAGCAAATTATTCATAATAGTATTATAATTTGTTTCCTCATTTTAGGTAAATTATGGGAATGTTGTACTAATTAGTTCCATTATTTTCATTAAATTGATTAACTACTATTTAACTGTTAAAACAATAGTACAACATAAAGATGTTGAAGCATAACCACAATATATATTTTTTGTCGTGTTGGGCTAAATATTATATTATTTTAATGAGTAAAACGTTTTAAGGGAAAGAAGATTTAAATTGTGAATATAAATACTGACTTTTAGTCTTAATTTCCTTTTAGAAACCCTCTTATCACTCTGTAGAGCTGTACCTTTCTAACACAAGACCATATCACTAGCAGATTGATGCTTTCTTCCTTATCAGCACACAACCACAAACTGCATGGATGCATCTATTGATTAAATGTTTAAACTTTCCAAGAGTGCTCTCAGGCTGATCCCGGTTCAGCCTATTGCACAGACCCATGTAAGTGATCTCACGAAGTGCTGTTTGTTTTTAACTCATGCTGGAGATGGAGAAAAAATATATGAGCAGATTAATGCTCAGGTTACACATTGTCAGCATGTTGCAAAATCTAAAGATGAATTATTAGTTACAACAGGATGCAGGGCATATCATTTGTGGATGAGTTGCTTGCATTTAATACTCGTGCATGCCACAGAATCAGATCATTGGTATGCAGAGAAGCATACAGGAATAGGTCGATGTGAGGGTGTTGCCCATGTCGCTCTCTTTCTCTTTCTCCATTCTGTCACTTATCGTACATACATTTTTCCATGATATGCAGAGAAGTAGAGAGAAATTTAGGGAATGAAAGAGAGCAATCAGAGCACTTAACAAATGACTCAAGGATCTGGCTGAAATACAGATAAAGGGGGAAGACAAAAGTATAACATAAAACCTAGTTCTTCAGTGAGGCATCTATGGTCCTAAGGAGGTCTGGATACCACTGATACGGATTCTTAACTCTTTTTTTTTTGCATTAAAGTTGTCATGACATGGATTTTTAGTTTTTTTATTTTAATATGTTCCCGAGGTTCACTTGTACTGTAATAAAGTTTTTTTTTTTTTTGCAAAAAAAAAATTATTTACAATTTTTTTGAGTATTTGAAGCATAAAATAATTTTGCAAAGCAGAATTTACATTAAATTACATTTATTATTATCAGTGTTTAAAACAGTTTTTTTGTAGCCTTCTGATACATTTTGTGGAAACAGTGATACATTCTTTTTCAGGATTCTTTGATGAATATAAAGTTCAAAATAAAGATTTTTTTGTAACAACGAAAAGTCTTTATTGTCGTAATTTAAATTTTTCTTAAAGTTGCTAGTTGCTAGTAAACACTTTTGCTATTTCAAAAAGAGGGTATTTTTCAAAAAATGTAAGACCACTGACATAAACAAGAAGCTAAAAAATGCTATTTTTAACCCAATTTTGGCTAAAATATGGACAAACCCAGGCATTGGGTTACATTTTTTAAATTACATTTTTAACCCAATGGCTGGATTTGTCCATATTTGACCCAAAATTGGGTTAAAACAACTCATCACTTTTAGAGTGAATCAGTGGCAGCAGCAGAACAAGTTTCTGTCTCCCTCTTGAGGCAGAGATAAGAGTCACTGGTATGACTCAGTCTACTAACATGGGGGGTCTAATTTTTGTGGAAGAATTTAAATCCATCAAGCTAAAGGCAATTTCAACTGTTTATCTCATTCATTCTTTTCTTACCCTGAACAGTTTTCGTGTAAATTTAAAAATGTTAGTTCCTTTCATGGTGTTAAACTATATCATGTGACAATCATGATGTCACATAATATGTTTAAATTCAAATGAACAAGGTGGAAGGAATTAAACTTTTCAGGGAATTCAAGGAATTCAGGGAATTTCAAGGAATTGCTTTTTCAGCACAATTGGATGATGGTTCAAATCGTGACTTTTATTCTGTTATTGGTAGTTTAAATAATTTATATATTACAAAATATTAAAATATTTTTAATATTACAATTGGAGTTCACAGGTTATGATTTTGTATACAGTATATTCATATAATTCAATGTTTAATCAAACCTATTTTTGTTTGATGTCTGCTAACTCTGTCATGCATTTAATTTGGCAAGCTGTATATCTCATAAAGCAGAATTAACACACTGTACCCAAAATGCTGTGTGCAGGATTTAAGGCCCTTCTGAAGTGTCTGTCCGGAAAGTTCTGCAGTCGGGAGCTTATCGGAATCATGGGACCCTCCGGGGCCGGCAAGTCCACACTCATGAACATTCTTGCCGGCTATAGGTGGGCATGCATTAATGCAAGGATAAAGGATTATTCCATAATTATGTTCCCGTTTATCACTTCCCAGCCTTTCTTTTTCTAGTCTCATTAAGATTTCTGTCCCATGTCTCTATCCTCCTGTAGAGAGACAGGCATGAAAGGACAAATTCTGGTAAATGGGCGACCCCGTGACCTCCGCACCTTTCGAAAAATGTCATGTTACATTATGCAAGAAGACATGCTACTGCCAAACCTAACAACACGAGAGGCAATGATGGTGAGATCCTTTGTGTTTGTCTGCGTGTGTGAGCATGAGAAGCGCTTTAGAATACTTAATTCTGATTGGTCAATCACTGCATTCTGTGGACAAATTTATGCATCATTTTCATTAAGCAGTATATATAACAATTGTCCCCGGCAATCAATCACTTTTCCTCAAATAATAAAATAATTTCAATTCAAATCATTATTTTATGCGCAATTATTTGTACATCTTCAGTTACATAATGTTAGAGTTTTTTTTAATATAGTTGATTATAGAGTAGCCCTTTTTTAATGTAATCTTTCTTTGTTTTGTTTAGGTTTCTGCTAACCTTAAACTTAATGAAAATATGGATGTGAAAAAAGAACTGGTAAGCTTTTGCAGCACCACTAAGATATGTTATGTTAGAAAAATGATCAAAACTATGAATCTGAATGGTGACACTGTGTTTTTGTTAACTAAATAATGATATAATGTGTGACAGGTGAATGAGATCCTCACAGCATTAGGACTGCAGGAGTGCGCCCAAACTCGCACCATCTCCCTGTCGGGTGGCCAGTGTAAGCGATTGGCCATTGCTCTAGAGCTGGTCAACAACCCTCCTGTCATGTTTTTTGATGAACCCACCAGGTACCCAGAGCTGTAGTATTACACACAGCTTTATTCTTAACCATAATTCTTTTTAAAATACATAGTATGCATTAATATTGCTCCTTAATCCCAAATTTACGTGTGTTTGTCTCTGTATGTTAGTGGTCTAGACAGCGCGTCCTGTTTCCAGGTGGTGTCCTTGATGAAATCTCTAGCTTTGGGAGGAAGAACCATTATCTGTACGATCCACCAGCCCAGTGCAAAACTATTTGAAATGTTTGACAAGGTCATTGCTGGATTCTAAGATTATATTGGATTGTGAAAAATGTGTTTCTGGGTCGATGTTAATGTGTTCATGTTCTTCTTCAATACTCTGTCTGTTCTTCTGTGTAGCTTTATATCCTGAGTCAAGGTCAGTGTATATATAAGGGGACGGTACCGTACCTTATCCCTTACCTGAAAAACCTTGGACTCCACTGCCCCACATACCACAATCCTGCAGACTTTAGTAGGTCTACTTTGTGTGTATGTGTTTGTGTGTGTGAGAGAGAGAGATAAAGAGTGCGTGAGTGAGTGAGTATATGAGTTTCTTCCTTCTGTTGAACACAAAAAAATGAATGAACATACAGTATTCCTACTATGGAATTTCACTTGCATAGTATGAAAAAAAGTACCATTGCTACCGTCAGATGTTTGATTACCAACATCCTTTAAAATATCTCCTTTTGTGTTCAACAGATTTGGAACAACATTGATTACAACATTGTCATTTTTGGGTGAACTATCCCTTTAAAAATGTCACAACCAAAGAAATTACTAAGAATTAAGCCAATATGTTTGGTCAGGGAATCCTGATTTTTTTTTAAAGTCAATTTAACATTAATAGTGATAAGAAATGTTTCTAGTGCAGCAAATCATCATTTTAGAATGATTTCGGAAGGATCATGTGACACTGAAGACTGGAGTAACAGCTAATGAAATACAGTAAATTATATTTTAAAATATATGAAAATAGAAAACGGTTCTAATAGTTTACAATATTACTGTATTTTTGATCAAATAAATGCATAAATGTCTTTCTGCTGGCAGTAATCGAGGTCGCCTCAGGAGAGTACGGTGATCTGAACCCTGTGCTTTTCGAGGCTGTTCAGGGAGGCCTGTGTTCAGCTGAGAGCAAGAAGAACTCCATTGACAAGAATGACCCCACCACATCCTGCCCCTCTCAGTGTTATAATGTGAGCGATGAACACACACCCTCACACACAAAATCTGTCAGTCTCTCTATCAGTATCTGACCCGCTCACTTTTTGTGTTATTGAATATTCGACCAGGATTCAGGCTACATTGAGAAACACAGTTTTGCCACCAGTACCTTCACACAGTTCTGCATCCTCTTCAAGAGAACCTTCATCACAATTTGCAGGGACACGGTATAAAAATGATCCTCTCTTGTTATTGTCTGTGCCTAATATATTAAATGTTAAAGAAATCCAACGACAAAAGCAACGTCTCTGTGTGTGTGTTCAGGTATTAACCCACCTGAGGGTGATGTCACACCTGTGTATCGGCGTGCTGATTGGTCTGCTGTACCTGAACATTGGGAATGATGCCAGCAAAGTGTTCAACAACACTGGCTTCTTGTTCTTCTCCATGCTGTTTCTCATGTTTGCTGCACTCATGCCCACCGTCCTTACATGTAAGGCAATCTGTGTGTTTGGTTGTGTTTGGTTACTTCTTTATGAGCATGGAAAACAGATTTGATCTGAGTGAGTAAATCCTTTTTTGGTTTGTTATGAATTAGAAGCGTTCTTATTGGCTTGATTGAGAGTTATGGTTGTTACAGAATCAGTAGATCGAATTAGACGCTAATGCAATGATGAATTTTCCTTGCAGTTCCAATGGAGATGTCAGTGTTCATGAGGGAGCATCTTAATTACTGGTACAGTCTAAAGGCGTATTACCTGGCTAAAACCATGGCTGACATTCCATTTCAGGTACTTCTGTTTCTACATCTTTCTGTGATCATGTTAAATCAAAGCATGTAGCCACTAATTCAAAGGGCTTGAGAAGTTGGCATGTGAGAGGACAGACATTTCTAAATGTCTGGGGGATGTCAGTCAATGCCCTTCTGGGTCTGCCACACTTTTCAAATCGTTCATATGTGTCAGGTAAAATCTATGAGTGCTTCTTCTCACTTTTCCAGATCATTTGTCCGATAATGTACTGCAGTATTGTGTACTGGATGACAAAGCAGCCTCCAGAGGCAGCAAGGTATCTGCTCTTTATGGCGCTGTCCACCTCCACTGCCTTAGTGGCTCAGTCTCTGGGGCTTCTCATTGGAGCGGCATCCACCTCACTTCAGGTATTAGGACGTCAAAAAGGGGTGGTAACATGCACTACCGTTCAAAAGTATGGGGTTAGTTGTTGTTTTTTAAGGGAAATAAATATTTTTATTCTGTAAGGATTCATTAATCTTAAAAGTGACAGTGAAGATTTTAAAATTGTGTAAGAAAAAATTAATGACAAATCAAGGATGTTAAAGGGTTAGTTCACCCAAACATGAAAATTCTGTCAGCATTTACTCACTCCCATGTTGTTCCAAACCTCTATGTGTTTATTTGTTCTGCTGAACACAAAGGAAGATATTTGGAAGAATGTTTTAATCA
>JAOTRC010000034.1:14769664-14783540 GCA_027497675.1 Cyprinella lutrensis
AATGTTCATAATACATGATTTCAATTAATTAGACATGCTTTTTGATTGCCAAAAAATTACATGGCGTCTCCCCAACACCCCCCTTAAAATATTAAAAAAAAAAAAATAAAAAAAAAATGTGCATGCATGTTTATCAGGATTGTGTCTTTGTGAGCACATATTGGATTTGTCAGTGAGTAAGACTGTTTTTCATGTACAAAATAAAGGTGGTGGTACTCTAAGAAAATGTATAAATAAATATACTTTTAGATGTTTAAGTGCTATTTGAAGTATTGGGATCGCTAGTCAAAGGCTTAACCTGTTAAAAACGGAGTATCTGGCACTGGGGCTTAAAGGGATACTCCACCATTTTTTTTTTCCATATTAAACTGTTATTCCCTTAACTATGACGAGTTGATGCATACATCTGTCGTCTCAGTGCGTGCACTCAATCGTTCTGGCGCGTGAGACACTTTGATCACACTAAAATTAGCCCAGTTCTTTCAATATGGGACCAAACATCTCCATGTTTTCCCTATTTAAATAGTTACACGAGTAGTGTAACTCGACCTAGGGCTGTGACACAAAATAAAACGTTGCGCTTTTCTAAGCGTATAAAGTGGATAACTATATTGTGTGGTGGAATACCACAGCAAGTGCTTGGGCGCATATTTATCTATGGACTCGACTCAGTAATATCATCATTTCGGAGAGTGAGAGGGGGGAGAGGACTTTTCACGAGTGATATTACTGCGCCAAGTCGAAGCGCTCCCAAGCACAAATAATTCACATTTTTATTAGAATATTGTTCTCTTTATAATCTTGTGTAATATGACTGTCCCAATAGTTATTATTAGTCGTGTGTTGTCGTTTGAGCTGAGCGTGTTAAATATCACGTCAATTCTCAACCAAATGCATCTAATATGAGAGATATCATATAGTAAATAATATATAGATAGGGTACACAAAATAAACTATTACAATTTATATTTGCACAAAACAAAAGGCTGTGAATGCACACGCAAACTTATAGTCATGATGGTGTAAAATAGTCCTAAACAACTCCGGTATGTGTCATTCAGTGGGCCTCAACACTTCACCACACCGGCACGCTCGCTTTTAATGTTTCGCGGTTGAGCAGCATGCATGCACATGTATTCTTGTCAATTAATCGATTGTCGATTAATCGTTGACATCCCTAGTAGATATATTTCATTGTCACAGTAATATTTAGCTGTTCATTATAATTGTTTGGCAAACCAGACTAGTAATAGTCCTATTTAATAGATTATTAATTTTTAATGTTTCTCATCACTTTTATTCCTTTTTTTGCCACCACAGGATGCTATGAGGAATGGGCTTGTTGCCACAGAAGTTCTAATGTGGTTCTACATCGGGGAGATTATTGGAAAGGGAGGCATTATTGGCTATGATGTATAAATGTGGACTGTCCTGTTTGCTTGCTTTCGTTGCTAAGTTGTGTGTGTTCCCTTCTTTATCAGAATTCTTGGAATCCAGGAACTAAATAAATAAATATTATTAAAGAATAGCTTTCATGCTTTTTTAATTCCAATTTAGTCAGTGGACCCAGGATGACGGTACAGTGAATTGCAATATTGTTGAACTCTAGGATGTTTCCATCACAGTTTAGTACTTTATGGTGTTTTGAGCTCAGCCCTTACATGATACTCTTCACTATATAACCACTGCCCTTTAGAATGTTTCTTCTCTTCTTGATTTAAATGAGTGAACATTTTTATTGTGGGATGGTGTTGACCACTGTGAGAGATTCCATCTCCTAGCCTATGTTAGGTTAGAAGGGGCTCAAGATTTTTTTCACAAGAAAAAAAAAACATGCATGTATGTGTATACATGTGGGATATAGGTTTATTTTGACACATACATACATACACACACACACACACACACACACACACACACACAAATCATGTAATAATTGACATCTCTTCACGCTCCTGTTTTTCTGATAGCATTTGCATAACATTTCCCAAGTATCTGTGAAACTCCTGTCGGACATCTTCAGGCTCTTCCTCAAGGTTTGAATGAATGAGAGGCAGCTTGTTTAACTGTGGGGCTACACAGAGGATAAATAAAATGTTTTTGTTGTAAATGTCATATGCACTCAACATTGCAAACATCAGCAATTTTTGAAGGGGTGTTCAGAAATTAAATGAGAATTTTAAATGAAAAGGCAAATAACAGCATCATATTAAAATCTGCAGTAATATTAATTATAGCCAGGTCTTCATCAGCCTCAAGATAGCTTATTTCTCTGACAAACTAATACTGTAAAGTGGATACGTTACCCAATGGTGGATGGGTATTGTCAGCTCCACACCCTGGTTTATGATGTGCTATGAGCAGACACTGGGCCTCTAGCAGTCCCTGTGAGGAGATGATTGTTGAGTGCCAGGTCTCAATTTCCTTCAGATGACTGGGCACATCTGGGTTAAATACAATAACTACCCCATTGGAGTCTTTCATTATAGCTGGCCAACATGATTCAAACCTGTGCACACACAATATTGAATGTATTCACTCAAGAAAGAAAATAACCTTGTTCAGGAAAAGTGGTCTACATTTGGTTAACTTACTTGAAATCTCCCGCACAATCCCATAGTTCCACTTCACATGCTGAATTTTTGTTGCCATTAGATAAACTGTGAGATTCAAACTCAAGTATCCTATAGACGGGAATTATTAGAGCATAACAAAAACAAGACGTTTGGCCAGACAGCATAAACATTGATATTTATTGCAACAAAATATTTCAAATCAACCCACCTTACGCCTTGTGTAGGGCTGTAATGATCAGCACCAATTTGTTCCGTTGTGTCTGAGAGAAAATTAGCCAATGCTGTTTTTCCACACTGTCAACATGAAATATGAAAAATAATGATCTATACTTAATAATTTAATATTATACATCGCATTCTACACACAACCAAATGGTTTACCTCACTTGGTCCAATGAATAATATTTTCACTTTGACCATCTTGACGTATCGAGAGAATAAAAAGACAAGGAAGAGATTTTTGAGTAATGTAGAGAACCTATGGCAGAGACCTATTTTTCGAACCTAGCTAACGTTAGCGCGCTAGCTAACAAAGATAACAAGTTCACGTGCAGAAAAAAAACGAATTACTAAACATTTAATCAACGTGTCAAATACAAATAAGTGCGATATTTCTCCTAGTAAGTTATATAGACAGCTAGATGAAGACCATGGCGAGTTATCTCATCATCATGGCTAACATAAACAACTCGTTTCCAAGGCGATTATTCAGAAATTACGCGTCGCAGATTCGCTAACCTTCATTCATTTAAAATACATTCTTAATAAAAATATAAACAAATTACATACTTAATCCATTAAATAAAAATATACATAGACTGGCCAGACGAAATAAGAGTTGATTTTGCCAATTATTTTTCAGAAAGGCTAGACAGACAACGCTGGATTTTATCGACAATTAATTCAAGATTATACCGGACTTTTGCACATAAATAACCGTTTATTGTATGAAATTACAACTTATAAAACACATGTGACAGCTTGCCCCTTCTACCGCACTTCTGAAAAATAACTTACTCTGAATTTTTCAGATTTCTATTTGAACTAGCTTTCACTTTTGAAAACCAACATGTGTAACGTATATTACAGACTTGAATTAGCTGCTACATGTCCTAAACGTGATCCTGTGATTTCTATCGCCAAAAGTTGCTATAGTGGTTAAGTTGTATTTCCTTTTATAGCCACACGAGGACAGCACACGTCTGTCATCTGCCATGCTGCTTACAAACGTAGCAATCTGTCCAGCAGAGCAAGTTTGTCTTCAAAAAAGCTTTCAACGAAAACAACACGTACGCCCAAGTGAATTGAGGATTAAAAATAAACCGGGTGACACAAAGCTGTTAACAGGTACGTAGCTGTCAGAGGATGTTACCTTAAAGTTTAAAAAAGTAGTGAATCTGCTCCAATATGGCCTCTATATTTAAAAGATAAAACAAAGATACTCTGTGTCAGAAATTGTTGCTGCAGTTTATACACTTTCACCCACAGAATGTTCATTTTAGCAGCACAAAAACGTCTTGTTAAAATAAATGACATTTTATTATTACTGCTGCCAATGTTATGTGATTATATTATTTTTCTAACTGTAAAGTCAGATCATCCAGCTGTATAATGTCCACTACGACAGCAAACCAGTGACCTTTGACCTCCAGTAATTGTAAAACATGTTAAACATCTATTTTTCTCAGTCATTATGATTCAAAATCTCCACATTGTAATAGTTGTCTAAAACTCACATAATGTGAAAACCAGATTAGCTTTGGCAATGTAGAGTGTATTCATACTGTAAACACGTGTCTTGTGTTAAACTAAGATTATCTTTTGTCCTTAGTAAACAATTTATTGTTAAATAGTTATGATTTTTTGTTGTTTTTGGTGAATTTGTGGTTTCACCCAAAATTGACCAAATGACCAAAATTGTTTCATTGACAATAGTATTTAATGAGAGACCAGTATGTATAACAACTTTAAAACTTTATTGAAATATAAAGATGTCATTGCTGAATAACGTTGCTTTACAATGAGGATAGGTTTGCATTTGGATACATATAATAATATTAACTTAAGAAGATATTAGCATCTAAGAGTTTTTCTTCATTTAAGCCTTCATTTAGGAGAACATTATATATTCTGCAGATAGGATCTTTACTGAAAAGTTACCTTCTTCCTTCAGAACCTGATAAAATAGTTTAAATGTCAGACAAATGGCATTCAACATCAAAGACAGAGTAAAAAAATCATAGAATAAAGAGCAAAAATGTCTGTCCCACACTTGAGATTCTTCATGAAAATTACGCAACTCATGTAGTGTTCATTTTAATTGACAGATCTTGACTGACGTTCCAACCCCAAACCCAGGATAGATGGGCTCAGTAAATTTGGTATCGAAACGATAGAGACGTGTCATAGTCTCACCAATACTGTAGAAGGCCAACACCCCTGCAGAGTGGTCCAGAAAGACCCCTATTCTCGAAGAGTGAGGGCCACTAACAGCCTTGTCTACCCTGTTATGCCAGGCCGAGTACCCTGTGTCAGAGCAGAGGAGGCTCCAAGATTTATCGTTGTAGCCCAGCAAGCACAGGGAGCCTTTACCCTTACGGCTAATGCCCCGATAGGCCACTCCAATCGAGAATTCTCCACTCCACTCGATTTCCCAGTAGAAGCGGCCACCTGACAGAGCCTCACGACACAGCACCTGGGCAAAGCTATCGAAGCGATCTTGGCTTTCTGAGTATGGCTGCAGGTCTCGGGTTCTAATCACCTTTCTGTTTCCTTCAGATAAGAACAGCTCCTTATGCGCCGTGTGGGGGTCTAGTCTCAGTTGACAGTAGTCTGGAGATGAGTAGACAGATAAAGGTTGCTTTAATGTGTTGCTTCAAACAGATCTTTATAAATCTTCCTCAGTCCGTATTTAAATAATGATTTTATTAGTAATAATGCCATAAAAAGACACTGGGACTAGAAACAATATTAAAATTCTGGCCAATACAGATTTTTTTCATGTTCTGGCTGGCAACAAACAAATGGACAATATTAATTATAAACTACTTATACTACTTCCCCCTGCTAAAATCTATAAGGAGCCAAGTTTTAAATACAGTCAATTTAGGCATCACAACTTCATAATGTGCATTATGAAAAATTGATATTCATTTTGAGATTTGCTAAACTATTAGTGTTTTTAAAGTGATCTAAATATAAAAATATATAGAAAATTAGCATTTATGATTAAAGGTCCAGTATATTTTTAATATCTACTGATAACCAATATGGCACTGTTATATTGTGCATCCCTAATTGTGAGAAACAAACATTTGGATTTGAGAATATGGAAATCATGATTTGATTTTAGATACTTACATTTCAGAAATTCAGATCGTGTCCTGGGTTCTGTTGGAGGTGAACTGTCCACTGTATGAACTTCTTTAACTGAACACAAAGAGAAACACAGACTTTATGAGGTCATATCTCATTTCCCATTCGTTTTTATCTTCTCAAATAAATACTGTTAAAACATTAATAAAAACATTAATACATCTTACCAACCCTAAACATTTGAACAATAGTGTATTATGTAATGTTTTTTTCCCAACTAGCCATTTTTAGCTTGTAATTGCTCCATTCATGTGTGATTAATGTAAATCAATATATAGGTAAGTATTTAATTTGTCTTACCTCTGGTACTTCTTTCCTTGGTGCGATTCTCCACAGTGTACACTGGTACGTCGTTCACTGTTATGAAAAAAATAGGAAAACTTGATTTACACTTACCTTTTTAAACATGAAATACTAGATTAATGCAAGCAGATCTGAACAAGGCACTAAATCTTATTGTTTCAAATTCTATTAATAGAATTGAATAGCTCTTTTGTTTGTCATTTGAACTTTGCTCAATGGATTGGAAACTTAGAAGAGTTGAGGAACTCAAAACACTGTTTACAGTCTCCATGTAATCACATGGCTTCCTTGCTGAAGTCATGTGTACTAGTTACCAAAAGGCCTGACTTATCAGAGTTAAAGACTGATCTATATTTAAATGTTGGTTATTCTTTTGGGACTTGAGACCCAGAAATTATATGTGTTGATAAACTGAAAGCGCTAATTGTGGCTCTTTAAAGACAAACTGAGTTCAGCCGTACCCTCCAAGTTCATGTAAAATAGAGGGCAGTCAGTGTGTTCAGATCAGCAAACAGGGACAACTTCAACCCCAAAAAAACTAAGCCTGTGTCGGATATGCTGTGCAGTGTGTGCTCTGACCTGATTTTGAGATTTTGCGCAGTTCATCTCTGCCCAGCTCCTCTAGCTTCTCTTTGATCTCAGCCACGGCCTTCCTGGCTGCGCTGAAGGAAAAGTCTGGATTCAGAGACACTCTGGGTATGAAGCCATCATCAGTTGGGGTGCAGAGATAATTGAAATTCTGTTTAAAAAGGAGAGAAATCTCAGTATATAGAATGTGTAGTGGTGGAAGCCTTGATTACTAGTCAGGTCTTCATCAAACTGTGTTAGGTAACTGTGTTAGTCCAATGCCTTTGAAACTTTCATGTAAAGAAGGAGTGATGCCAAAAAGTTTGAAAAGCCTTTTTGATGTCAAATATGATGATTACCCTTTTCAAAAAAATAAAAGGACACTGTAAAAAATAACTATTTATGATTTGAAATCACATGTTTTCTTTTGTCAGATCAACTTAAATAATTAATTTAGTTCAGATAACTATTATTTTTAACATAGAGATTTTTAACAGAGTTTCTGATGATGAAATCGATCTCCTTGATTGTATTAACTCACTTTTTCCATTTGAATGAACTTAAAATTTTTCTTAATTTTTTTTTCTTAAAATAAGCCAACCAACTTAATTTTTTAAGTTAAATCAACAATATTTTTTTACAGTGCAGCTATGTTTGTCAAATATTAAATGTGCCATTTTTACTGCACGAGGAGAAAAAAAAACATAGTATAATGTAATTATAAATAACTGGGTTTTAAACTGGGTTATTGTAAGGACATAATTAAAAAAAAATCTGAATTTTTGATCCCATCAGGATCCCCAGATCTCATTTTGAAAACTCATGCCTTAAAGTACCTGTAAGAAGTGAATGTGATCATCAGTGCTATAAAGCTGTTTAACTCCACTCTCTTTCTTCTTCAGTTCTTCAATCTCCTGCTCCAGTCGCTCCATCAGTCCCTCTGCCTGACCGAATGCAGCCTTCTCATTGATGTTGATCAGTTTGGTGACCTCTGACCTCATCCTCTCAATGGAGGTGATCATCTCATCAAACATCTTCTTGCTTTCGGTCATCGCTCTTTGTGCAGAGCTCTGGGGTAAAAATGAGTCAAGTTTAAGAGTCCATTGTCCATTCTTTTAGTAGGAAACGGTTTTGTGTTTTAGTTTTAGTGCATCTGTTTTGCAAGTATAACTAATAGATAACATTTACAACTCAAAAAAAAGCCATGTATCAGCATGTATCTAGAGAGCTGGCATCTAGATTACCCTATGAGGAACAAAAGAACAATTATGGCCACTTACAAGGACTGTTTGCTTTCCCAGATTGAAACAGTTACACACTGACTTAACAGATAAAAGGCCTTGTGTCATATCACCTTTGCCCAGATAAAGCAGTTAGGTTGTTCTTATTTGGTCTAATGTTCGATGGCGTGACCTCAATATGAGCAGTGACAGTAAAACTGTTACAAGTGAGCCTGAAACATACTTTTAGAGAATCCACTGCCGTCTTCAGCTCCTCCAGTTCTTTGGTTCTCTGCTGGCATTTTTGTTTGATCTCCGCCTGGGACACTCCAAGAAGTTTCTGTCCATGAAACAAGAGAAAACATAACTCAGTCTTTGTTGACAGATTCAATTACAAAACAAAACTCCTCTTCAAGTAAATTCTGGGAATGTGCAGCAATATAATACAGAATGGCATTTCATGTCACATGTCTTCACATATGATAATTTTAAGGTTTTTTTTTCTAGAATTCAAAAAACCTGCTTCACATGGATGCCTTTATCTTCGAAAAGAGAGGGGAATGTTAATCACTCCAGGAATGTAAAACTAGCTGGGTCTGCTCGCTGGAGAGACAGTTCAAGGTGCACACGCTCAGTTCTTTAAGGGAAAGAGGAGGGGGCTTCAGAGCAACCCCTTGCCAAGCTCACCGAACCATTCTTCAAGATAAGCTTGAAGGAATGTGGAGAATCTGGGGAGGGGGTGAATAAAAGTGTGTGTGTTTGTGGTGTGTGCCATGGCACATGAGGACTTAAATCTGGGATTCCCTGCGTTTAACAGAACAAACAAACAATTCGCAATTAGTGCCTGCGATAAGTATTAGATTACGTATATAATTACTGTATCTAAACAGCGCCCGTGACAGTTTAGTCAAAACAGTACAAAAACACATCAACTGCTGTGCTCCCTCCTTGCCTCAAGCTCGTTCGGTACTAATGAATTGAAGGAAAAGCTTTGAAATCTTAAACCTTTGAAACGTCTTCCTTCCATTCAGTTCTCCAGTGTATTGATGGAACGGTAAACATCTGGCCAGTATCTATAAATAGTTTCGGGTGAAATATTTTCACTATCCTCGCAGTCAAATTGTACAGTGAGCAGTTTTTCTTGCGAAACTCAAGTTTGAAGAGGCGGTTGTCCACATTTCTTTCAGCTACTCATCTGCTGAGGTTTATGGTGTCTTTGGGTCAAGGTACAAAAAGCAGTGTACTATTTTTTTATTCTTAGCGCGCAAACGCCCTATAGGGGGAGGTTGGGATGGTCTGTACGCTCCCTCCTGATTTTCTCAAATTCACATTCCTTGCCTCTCCCTACAAAAGAACACAGACCTGCCCAGTTTCTCATCCCTCGTTGCTCATAACAGTTATTTTTCTTTGACTAAAACAGATCATCTCAGAAAGGTTTGGACGGTGTTTAAATCAAGTAACCTCTGAGTTGTCCATTGTAGAGGAACACACCCTTTTTGTGACTCACATAGATTAGGAGTTGTAACTATGTCACTATGCTTCTTTTCTATTTCTATCAGTTTAATCATTGCCTCCTCCCTTTCTTTTCCATATTTCCTCATCAGTTTTTTTTGTAATGATCTGGATCAGCATGTTTGTGTTAACACAAAACCGGTTATATGGTGTATCTACGTGACTTCTTGGCAGTTTTTTCTTAAGAAGACCTATTTTATACAATCTCAAGAACATTTCTTGTTGATTAATAGAATCATTTAAAATTCAACTTGGAACCCAACAGCCCCCCTCTAGCCTCTCAGTAACTTCAGGTAAGTTTACTCAAGCAGTCTGTTTTCCTTACCTGTTTTTCACTCCTTTCTGCTTCGGCTGAGACTATGTCATGACCCTTGTGTTCGCTTACAGTACAGAGAGCACAAATACACATCTGGTCTGTTCGACAGAACAACTCTAGGCTCTTCTGGTGCTGAGGGCAGATCTTACGGTCCAGGTTCCCCAGCTCATCCACCAGCTTGTGCCTCTTGAATGTGGCGGACTCGTAGTGGGGCTTCAGGTGCTTTTCGCAGTAAGAGGCGAGACAGTTGAGGCAGGACTTGACCGCCTTGTAATTCTTTCCACTGCAGAAGTCGCAAGGAACATCCCCAGGGCCAGCATAGCTTCCATTACTTGGAGGCGTTAAGTTTAAGCCTGTCTTCTTAATCTTCTCCGCAACTTTGGTGAGAGTGGCGTTTGGCCTCAGTACGGGTCTCTGGGTGAACGTGATCCGACACTGGGGACAAATGTAGATGCCAGTGTAGTCAGCCTCGTTCCAGTAGCCGCTGATACAGTCCATGCAGAAGCTGTGACCACAGGGGATCGCCACAGGGTCCCTCAGGAGCTCCGTACATAGAGGGCAGCTGAAGTAATCTGAAGATAGTTGCTCAGCCATATTTTTTGTACTCTATTCAAAAACAAACGCCTGAAAAGTTTCCGTAAGAGAAAGAGGAGTCGAACGTTGGGTGGCTGGTGTTTTACTACAGACAGCCTTGAGTTTCTGAATTCCACAGGTTATTAATTAAAGGAAGCAAAGCCCTCCCCTTTGTACTGAGGGGGTGTGTTGAAGAGAGGAAGGAAGAGAGAGAGAGAGAGAGAGAGAGAGAGAGAGAGAGAGAGAGAGAGAGAGATTAGAGCACAACACAGCTCAGATAAACAGGTTGAGCCAGGAGTCTTGAGAGAGAGAGAGAAAAAGAGGGGGAGGGAGGGACCAGGGGTGGAGTGAAAGACATTGAAGAAAAGGGTACAGTTGAGAATGAATGAATTGTAGTGTAAAGCAGGGCCATCCAGGATGAAACTTAAAAATGAAAAGCTCTCTGTTTTACGTTCACAAACTGCTTATCCATTTGCTGAGAAGCTGAAGGACATTTGCTTCAGTTACCCTAAAACTACAGCTTGTTAATAATTGGCCATTCTTGGTTGGCTCTGGTGTTACATAGTTTGTTTATTGTCTAGGATACTCTCTTGCTTTCATTCTTTAAATGATATGCCTATTTGGTTGAAAACCGCTACCTGAGCTTATGATAAATAATGGAGCTTTTTTCAGATTATCATTTAAAATGTAGCATTTTTGGTTTTATACATTTTATTTCTTTCTAGCACACCTATCTGGCTTTTTAAAGCTGGTTATAATCTGCCATATAAAGTTGCCACTGTAAAATATATTGCGTTGAACTGTCTTTCATAACACAAAGGCATGTGCTACTACGCTCACTGCACTAAACAAACAATAACAGTCAGTCTAAAAGGTGAGTTTGATCTGAATGTATGAACTAATGCCAGTTGAACTGGATTGGGTGTTGCAGACTTGAAAATATGTCATCAGGTTGTTTTCGATGGGTGTGACAGAAAGAAGAATGAACAATATTTATGTTTTTTGAAGAATATTTCGAACTTTCGAACACTTGACATTTTCAAAATAGTTTGTCCTAGCTACAAATATTTGCACATTCACTATCCTTGACACACATCTAGATTAATTTGCACTGGTAATTGCTAACATAAACATAATATAGGTACTCATTGTAAGTCCCGGGTGATACAGAGTTTTTCATAAACATAAATGTAAAGGTTGAAGACATATTTAAAGTTATCTAATGTACTGTAATTGAATTGAACTTTTAGGAAAATTTTAAGACATACTTGAACTGAGGCTAAGTTTTCATAGAATGTGATATTTCATGTGACTTGTGTCACCGACTGAAGTATTGGTGACAGGACATTATCTTTTTATTAGCTCAAGGTACCTTCCAAAGACGTTCTTACTGTTACTGTGTAGCTGTCTCTTTTTCCTGGATATGTTTTATGGTTGTGTGGAAGAAATCAGATTTTCAATGCGTTGTGGTTGATGTCTTTTTAATTATTGACTTTGTGTATTGTTACTTTAGATGAAGACTGAAAGCCATTGGTCCAGCCAGAGCCCAGGTGACGCCACAGTGACAGAAACCCACACCTATTACATGCTGATTGGTTACACAGGGTCCTGCCATCAGCTCTGCCCCAAACACAAATCTTGCATCACTTCATGAATAGTTTCACCCCTCTCCTTATATGGTCTGTACTCTGATAAGCCAGTTTCTCTTCCCCTTTTCCCTGAGTTAAACAGATTCCATTTACAGGGTAAGATATAGTTTGCGATTACTCATTAACTAAGCTAGCCTGCTAGTTTAGGCCTCTACTTGCAAATTTAACATCAATTTTTGCAGGTTTCTCCAACTGCAGCATGAAGTAATGATTTTAAAATGAAGGAATGGGCCTATTCATGGAGTGTCGCTCCTCATATTGTTCTCATGGTCTTCATAGTTCTTAGAGAGGAAATGTTGTAAACCATACAAAAGAAATCAGTTCCTTTAACACAACCTTTATTGTTCTCCACACCCTCATGCTGACCCCACTGAGTTCACGTTGGTTCACGAGGGACTATTTTCCTATTGAAGAAGCTGCATACTTGAGTAAGCCTGCCAGAGGTCTCCTGTTTCTTTGTGTATATTAAGGGTCAAAGGACAAGTTTCATTAAACTACCTGATTAAGGGGAGTGTGCCCGATGGAGGGTGACCGAGTTAGTGTGGAGAGTGAGCTTGCATAGGTGTGTGTTGTTGTTGTAAAAACCAAGGGGTTGCCTATGTCAATCTGATTGGTCAGTGCATAAAGTGCGTGGAAACAAGGTATTTACAAGTGTTTCCATGAACAATGGCCACCTTTGTGAGTCTTGGCTGAAAGGCAAAGTGCACTGTATGTGTATGTGTGTGTGTTTGGCTGCTCATCTGGCGTATTGCCAGGTAAAATTGAATTGGCTGTGCAGAACGGAATTCTCAAAACCCACAAAAGAATACCACCATTCAAAAGAGCGCATGCAGGGTGTCCTGTGCATTGAAAGCAATCATTAAAAAATATTTTTTTAGCCTCAGGTTCACTGTTTACAGTGAAAACTATCCCTTTGCTCAACTGTGAAGAATGTCTAAGTGATTATATATTAGCGCACGATATTAACAGACATGTCTGAAGCTCAAAAATGGCGTTGATGTAAAAATCTTATCACTGCTGATGTACAAAGGTTTGTGAAATGTAGTCTGAACACGTAGCTCTTTCTTAACAAATATGAGAGACAGAAAGATAAACTGTCTTGAAAATGTGTTGCACTCACATTTATGTTTTGTGTGTGTGAGTGCATTGTGTTGCACTCACATCTACGTCACTGTGGCATGACAGGCAGTTACAGAGCGATCAGGAAAGACAAGATCAGCCATCTATAAATACTCTGCAGTACTAACCACACTGCATAGGTCAAGGGGTTTGTTGGCTATTGTAAATTTTTTTTACTCTATATTAGAAAAACATTTACGCCCTTTATTATTTAGAAATATTTGAAACACTTTTCTCAATGTGACCCATCATAACTATTAATTAAAGTTTTATTTTAAGACAGCAGATGATCTCTCTATCATAAAGGTCAAATTCGATCAACAAATTTGAGCTGAATACGTTTAGAACTATGACTATACAGGCCGGACGATGATCTGGAATCAGAGACGTGTCATTAGATTGGCTGCAGACTCTCCGGCAGTGTCAGACTGCATGTCCTGCTGAAGTCTGGATATTCTCTTAAACAGTGGAAACTTTCACCTTTGCTGGCCTCTCTGTTATCTCACTTATCAGGTCAGAGTGCATTCTTGCCAACATTTTTGCTCTCATTACTAAAATTACAAGGCGACAACCATCTTAAGTAAGAGGAATCTTGAGTTTTGTTTGAGATGGGCATACATCTTTTCTCTTTTATGTCAGTTTGTGTTCTTGATTTTGGATATTAAA
>JAOTRC010000034.1:14784649-14798860 GCA_027497675.1 Cyprinella lutrensis
TTTGGATGCGATTAATCGCGATTAATCGTTTTGAGTACAAATAATAAGATCTTTAAAGCTGCAGTCTGTAACTTTTTTGGGTTTAAATTTTTCAAATTTTGGTAGGCTAAAGTATTTACTACAATTGTCCATACGGTAATGGACAATTCCGCTTCCAACCTGTAGGGCGATCGAAATTACTTTTTCTGTTGCCAGTATCCACACTGCGTGGTGACTGATAGCTGCACATTCTCCTCAAAACATTGAATTGATCCGAGCTGTGCCGTGCCGAGGTACAACTCACTTAAAGTTGATAATCCCATGAATAACTGCAATTGCAGATTTTGAACAGAGATATCGGCAAAGAGGAAAAACTGCGGACTGCAGCTTTAAACCAGTAAATAAATTAATAAGTTAAATGGCCATATTTTGTGTCAAATTATCATAGAATTAGGGCTTTTAATAGACAATTTGCAGTTGAATTTCACTGGTATAACAAATAGACTAGAACGCACATGTGTTGCCCATCAGTCTGTGTCTGCTTCCAATTGTTTGCTCTGAATGTCACCTCTATTCCCATTGAGAGCCGGGTAAACCTGTTTGTTCACTCAGTTTGTTTTAGGCCAGAATCCCGTTACAGTACACATTGACCCTTTCGCCACAGCAGAAGAAACACACACACACACACACACACACACACATAAACACTAGTCTGCTTTTACTTTATAAGTCAAATTCCAGGCAATGCTGATTTTACTCATGCTTTTCTATCACCAGGAAGAGATGTGTCCACCAATAAGAAGATTCCTCACGACAAGATTTTCACAGCTATTGCATCCATGTTTCCATACAAAGGCACCACGGAGGAGCTAAAGAACAAGTAGGCCACACTATTGAACATCTGAACTCTTTGTGTGTGTGTTTAAACTTCCCTTTTAGAAAGGAATGAGATTAGAATGTGAAGCAGGCCGGATTCAAACCTGCCTCTCCCAAATGTGCAACTTGTAGAGCCGATCCCACGACATCTGTCAACATCTGATCTCTTTAATAGTGAAACTTTAGTATATGTAAATCTGAACTGTGTATTTTAGTGACTCGTTTCAAATGTTTTTTTTCTTTTTTTTTCGGATTCTGAACACCCCCATGTCTCCCATTATTTGACAAACAGCTGAGCTTGTTTTAGATGGATTTCAGTCCAGTTAAATCCAATTAATTTCAGTTGAACTTATTTTGATTTAATCTCAAAGTTGCTCACCATTCAACAAGCTTTTACAACCATGGTGGCAAACCTAACATGCATGCACATTCTTCACTCGAGTAGGAAAGAATATGTCGTGCCAATTTAAAGCCGTGGTAAATTAAGGTTCATGGGAAGCTCCTGTGACTCTGCTGTCAGCTGGCTGTGCAGCAGTGGAAACAAAAACCCGTCACAGTCTGCATTATCCAACTGTTTACTGTTTCATGTCATCATTGTTCATTCCACCAGCTGTGCTCATTTCATTTCTTTCCGCTGGCTGGGGGAAATCTGTTGGTCAGAGTTGTATTTCATCCCCTGTTTTGTTATTGTAAAACCCATTCAGTACTTTAAAGGGACAGGTCATCCAAAACAGAATATTGTGTCATCATTTTATTCACCACAAACTTTTCTTTTTCCTGGAACAAAAAATACATTGACAACATACAAAATATAAATTACGCACAACATTACAGCTCATTCTAGTGACCAAAGCTGTTAATAATATTTTTTGAACAACATGAGTCAGTATGTATGTAGGCTTTAAATAAAGTGTTACCTTTCATTTTTTTGGGTGAACTAATGCTATAAGTATCTACTGATCTTTTGACACCATAAAAATTAAGAAAATGGGACAAATTGATTCTCAAATTCTAAATCCTTGAATGCACTGTTCACCCACATACACTAACATTTAAAGATTAGGGGTCAGCAAGTCTTTTTTTTTCAAGAATACTTTTATTCACAAATGATCAATGATAATTACAGTTATCAAAAGTGACAGTAACTATGTTTCTGTGCTAGAAAAATAATTTCTAAATATTATATGTTGAGTTGGGTCAACTTAATTTAATTGAGTTGGGCCAATTTAATTTTAGAACATTTTAATTCTAAATATTAGTTATGAGTTGGGCCAACTCAATTTTTGGAAAATTTTTAATTCTAAATATGAGTTGGACCAACTTCATTTAATTGAATTGGGCCTACTTAATTTTTGAAAACTTTAGTTCTAATATTAATTATTGAGCTGGGCCAACTTAGTTTTAATTATTTGGAATTAATTTGAATCAGTCCTTAAAATACGAATCATGGTTTTCATAATAATATTAAGCAGCACAACTGTTTTCAACATTTTGATGATAATAATAATGGGTTTTATGAGTAATGATGCTAAAATTTAAATACATTAATAAATTACATTTTAAAATATATTCAAATAGAAAACAGATATCTTATGTTGTAATAATATTTTACAAAATGATTTACTGTATTTTTTAAAATTAAAAGCCTTGGTGAACATGAGACCAGAACCTTTTGAACAGTCTAAAAGTAAATTAGCATTTCTCATTTCATGATACATTCTCAGTCAGGGCGAGAAAGGGACACCACGTATTCATATACAGCTCATGATATCCTGATGCTCTGAATATCACATGTTTATACAGTTTTAGATTTGCAATTTTGTTTTGCTGCTATTGCAAGTAATAATGTAACTTTATTTTTCTCTCTCTTGCAGGTATAAGGATCTCCTGGAGCCGTCCAGCCCCGTGAAGTTGCCTCCTCTCTGCACACCCAGCATGGATGGCCACTTTGCCAAATCTGTTCAGAGGGAGCAAAGTCTGCACTCTTTTCATACACTTTTCTGTCGCCGCTGCTTTAAATACGACTGCTTCTTGCACCGTAAGACATAATGTTCTTCTCTAGTCTGCAATGCAAATTATTTTGATGTTTTATATCTTGATCTGTGAATCAAGCATATAGATAGCTGCTTAAAACACCCATTAAAGTTAGTCTCAAATGATCTGATCACAAGTGGTCAGCCAAGATTTACACTACAAATGTGATGTAGTCACATATGTTTTTGACTGCCTCCAAATGGTTTTGGACCTTGTTTACCATTGTATTTAGTGCTGACTACTTCATATTGTTTGTGCTCAGCTTTCCATGCATCTCCTAATGTATATAAGAGGAAGAATAAAGAGATCCGAATGGAGACAGAGCCCTGTGGACTGGACTGTTTCCTACTGCAGGTACAGGTTTCTAAACCAATTCACAACTTTACTGTCAATTTATAATTGAATTAGCACCTATTTATTTATTAATTATCTTTATGTTTCACCCTTTTTTGGATACAGAAAGGGGCAAAAGAGTTTGCTGATCTAAACATACTGAGGTCTCAAAGGTCCCGACGTCGACGCCGACTGCCCCGCCCCTCAAGTTCATGTGGCCCCACAGGCTCCGGTGAGGAGGAAAAAGAAGGAGACAGCGACCACGATACCACCAGTTCCTCAGGTACACACACCAATGTGCATAAACACAAACATACAAAACAAAATTTGCATATTCACACCTTACTGTAAAGGCAGGGTAGGCAGTTTCTTTTTAAAACACTTTTCCCCAAATTTGTTTAAACTGTCTTTACATACCAATACATATCTAAAATGTAAGTACTCTGAAGAGTATAAAAATAAAAATCGAGTGTCTGTAGTCTGTAGTAGTTTCTCTGTTGAATACTTTCAAGATCCAGCAGTTTTGAGCAAGTTTCTTAAACCTACCTACCCTGCCTTTAATGTACAGTCACAGTGGATAAAGGGTTAATAAAGACCAAAATAGCACACAGGCAAACTTTACATTGCTAAAAAAAAATAGATTGCCATAATAAGAAATAACTCTTATTCCATTGAGGTGAGTTTGCTTGTTTTGTTTTGAAGCTTGTTTCCCATCAAAGTTTTAGTATGTTAAAAAAGAGACACCTAACTTTTCTATTCAGTTCTGATTCACTTTAGCAAAGATTCATCCAACACACTGGTAGACCGAAATAATGTTTTGGACAGAAACCTCACATTTACCTGTGTGAATGTTCGTGTGTCAGAGAGTAACTCCCAGTGTCCCAGTCCCACCAAACTGAGACCAGGAGAGGAAGAAGCGGAGGAGTCCAAGCCGCCGCCTCAGTGGGGTGGAGCAGAGGAGTCTCTGTTTAGAGTCCTGCACGGCACATATTTCAACAACTTCTGCTCTATTGCACGACTGATTGGCACCAAGACGTGTAGAGAGGTATGTTCAAAAATGACAAAGAACAGGTGGTCAAATATGTACCTTTGGCTTGTTTGATAATGTACCTTTGACATTACTGCAGATTTAAAGTGAATGCAATTATATTGAAAGTGCAGAAAGTTCTACAGAATTTACTCAAAAGCAAAAACTAATAAAATGTTGGACTGTGTGCATGTGTAAGTTTTTCCCAGAAAGATGTGGTTTGGCTAACTGGAAATGTGATTACCTCAAATCGTGTTTTTCTTTTTTTTTTTTTTTTTTGGGAATGTGTCCAAATCTTTTTCTTGTGTGTGAGTATGTGTGTATGTACGCGAGCTCATATGGCAAAGATCAACATGATAATGAGTGGTTATGTCTCTGTTGGGTTTCAAAATACTGACTAATGCCCATTAAGTGTTAGAGTGTGTGTGTGGGGGGGGGAATGTACATGTGTTGCAATGACTGTCTGTGCTTATGTCTGTGTGTGTTTGTGTCAGGTCTACGAGTTTGCAGTGAAAGAGATGCTGATTCACCGTGTTCCCCTAGAGGATGGTGGAATCTCACCTCAGAAGAAAAAACGAAAGCACAGGCAAGATGTTCACACACCTTCCACCTTCACCTGCCTTATAGATTCATGCTGTGATTAGTAAGATACGAACATACAAAGATACAAAACACAAACACTAGAGTTTAACAGTGTTTCTGTTTTTTTGATAGATTATGGGCAAAGATACAGTTGAAGAAAGGTAAGACTCTCAACCGAAACACCAGACTGAGACATGGTTTCAGTGGCTTGGCAGGTTCAGGAATGAACAAACAGAAGGAAAAGTCATGGAGACTTCCATAGTTGGGGCGGGGCGATTATGACATTATGGCTGGCAATTAGTAGTCATACAAAACAGCCCATTAATTTAATAATTGCAATCATTTGTCTATGTGCTTTACATTGTAAGCTTATATAACACAACGTAATATTCTAAACGTTTCAGTACTTTATATATTTAAAATGCATAATTCTTAACATTTTGTTAAAAAATGGCAAAAGGCCTATTATCTGTTGTAAATATAATTCAGTTCTAAAATATTACATTCTACTACATATACTACAAAATTGCAGTTAGTTAATTTATTTTTAATTTATTTATAACAGGACAATGTGCAGTTACATTGAGAAGATGGCTGCACTAGATTTAACCCTATGCTAATTTCCATCTGTAGTCCTACAAAAATACAATTACATGACAAGATAAAATTACATAACAAAAACAATTATCATATAAAAATTATTTTAATACAATATAAAAAGACAATTTTCTAGGAAAGCACAGTATACAAAGTGTAGAAGCAAAAACAGAACAAAAAATAAATAAATAAATAAAAATAAAATAAATAAATAAATAAAATAAAGTTTTGTTTTGTTTTTCCTTTCAATATTACATACATAATGCATTAGGTATTATGAAATAAGGACCAACATTTTAATTAAATTTAATTTGCTTGGGAACCTTGGTTATTTCTTTTCTTTATCTCCCTGTTTGTTGTGCAGACAACTCATCCAATCAAGTGTACAATTATCAGCCATGTGACCACCCAGAGCACCCGTGTGATAGCTCCTGTCCATGTGTGGTGACACAAAACTTTTGTGAGAAATTCTGCCTGTGCAATCGAGAGTGTGAGTTCAACGCAAATGTACATGCACACACATGCAAATACTGAAGTTTATACACAAGTTCCACTTTTTTGGAAATAGGCTCATTTTACCACTCCCCCAGAGTTAAAGAGTTGGGTTTGACCGTTTTCAAATCCATTCAGCCGATTTTCTGATATATAGAAGAATATCAGTAACCTGGTCCCATTGACTTCCATAGTATATATATATATATTTTTTCCTACTATGGAAGTCAATGAGACCAAATACTGTCTGGTTACTGAATAACTTCTAAAAATCTTCTAAATATCAGAAAATCGGCTGAATGGATTTGAAAATGGTCAAACCCAACTGTTTAACTCTGGAAAAATGAGCCTATTTCCAAAAAAGTGGAGTATCCCTTTAACCTGAAAGATTGAAAATCAAATTACTGCACAGAAGTGAAATGTTGATTTTTATATCTGTTCACAGAAGCTCACTTCTGGAGGATAGTGGTCATGTATTATTCACAACATAACTCATTTCTAAATGCTCACTGACAGTGACTCTCCTCATGCTACAACTATGCCGGCTTTCACCTAGAATCACAACTCAAATGTTTGGTGGTTAAAGGACTCGTAATAAAAAACATACTTTTTCTCTTACTCAAAATTCTTTCAAGGAGGAATAAATCCCCCAAAGTATATACTCATCCTCCCTCCAAATAAATTACCCTCAAGCTTTGATGGTGTGTGCCAAAGGTCACAGTATGCTTGGTCTGTAAGCACTCATCCATCAGGCATCTCCTCCACAGTGGAACACATACCCAACGTTAAGATGTCTGCCAGCATGAGGCCCCTCAAACCGCCCATAAACACTCAACCGATGAGATCGTTGCTTGCCACGAAAAGCGGTAGTCACAAGGCAAGCTTTATCAAATATAAAAGATTTGCATGTCCAAGAAGTGTGTGTGATGCAAGAGCAAATTTTAAACAATTTTATGCCCTGAGATCATACATTTCATTCATGCCTCTCCTCTTCACTGTTATCATTTCCATTGACATCTGATGATACATGTTTCTTCTTTCTCTCGATCACCCTCTTCACCTGTGGCACGGCCACTCCCCCATTCATTTACTGGTTTCTGCATAACCAGTTTAGCCGCCCTCCCTGTTTACTCTATATAACTTGCTGTGGTGGCACTTTAGACTCACTTTTCCTGTCTCGCACTCAAACGCACATTTCCTCTTCTGAGGTCTGTAGGGATTTAACCATGTCGCTTGACCAGGAGCTCTGTTACCTCTGCAAGGAAGATCTCCGGGAGCCAGTTTCCATCCCATGCGGTCACATTTTCTGCCTCGTCTGTATCAATACCTACTGGGACCATGCAGACCACACTGGACAATACCTGTGTCCCCAGTGCAGGGTCGCCTACAACAAGAGGCCCAATCCACGCCGCTTTCAGTCCTCACGCAGTTCGTCATCAGCATCCCTGAGAAACAGGGATTCAGACTCTTTCCCACCAGCCCCTCCGGCCCCCGACTACAACTACGCTGGACCTCAAGACGTGGGATGTGACATCTGCATAGGCAAGAAGCTCAAAGCTGTCAAGTCTTGTCTGATGTGTCTCGCTTCCTACTGCGAGAAGCACCTGAAGCCCCATTACGAATCATCCACTTTCAAACGACACAAGTTGGTCGATGAGATCGGACACCTGGATCGCCAGATCTGCCCTCAGCACCAGAAAGGTCTTGAGCTTTATTGCCGAACAGACCAGATGTGTATCTGTGTGTTGTGTACCGTGAAAGAGCACAAGGGCCATGACATGGTGTCCGCTGAACAAGAAAGGGCGGAAATGCAGGTAAGATTCCATCATATGCATTACAAAAGTGCAATTGTGATCCTATTTTTACTTTTGGAAATTATACGCTGGTGAACGTGTTATGACAACACATTAATTGGTGATAATCACTGAAGCAGATATCATAGGTAACATTATGAAAGATTGTTTAACCTTTCAACTTCTGTATGCAACAATGGACCTATTCATGCAAAAAAATAAAAAAAATAATAAAACATTCACAGTGTGTTTGAATATGCTAGATTAAGCATAAGATTAGCCAACCCCTGATAAACAAACATATGAAAATGATCTTTGCAGTAGTATATTTAAAAACTGTGGAGTAGGCTAGAAATAATTTCCCTCAGAAATCGCTAGTAAATTTCACAAGTAATAAAGAATAGGCAAATAACACACTGATAAACATACAATCTTTGTTTTCTTTACAATGTAGGCCTAGTGTGGGAGGGTTTCATTTACAGTAAAGAAAACAAACAATTGCTACACACATTTTAACCAAAGTTATAACCAAAGTTGGGTTTAAATGCAAAAGAATGGAGCAGTAACTTAGTAGACACACCCATCAGTTTACATTTTAATGATATAAGTGATTTGTAATATGCTTTGAGATGATGAGAATGTTTCATATTCAGTACACAAAGAGTTAAGAGTATCCCAAAGTGACTATTGTCATGTGGAAGTGGCTGAGGTGTGGTAGGATGCTGTTCTTACAACATTCCTTTGCCAGCACCTCATTGTAACGAATTTGTTGTTTTTAATCGTCTGTAGCAACGGTTAGGTGCCACCCAAGCTGAAATCCAGGAGAAGATCCATGACAGAGTGAAGCAAATGGAAGAGTTAAAACAGGCAGTGGATGCACTTAAGGTTTGTCTGGAGATTGAACAGAACTATGTTAGAATTAATGTAATCAATAAATTATACATACAAATTTAAGGTAACACAACAAGATCAACATATCTCCGGTTAGCAAGAATATGTTTCAGAAATAAATTATTAGTCTACTCTGCTCTGGTGTGACAAGTTCTCAGAAAGAACCAGAAATGTTTTGTAAATAGTTGAGTGTATAAAAAAATAATAGGTTATGAATTTCCATGAAAGAAAATTAAGCAGAACTAGAAACAGAATACTGATTACAATTGGTCTTCCAGAGTTCAGCACAACGGGCCTTGCAGGAGAGTGAAAAGCTGTTCAGTGACATGCTTCGTTCCATTGAAAGAATGCAACAGGAAATGGCCAAACTCATTTCGACCAATAAGAAGGCTGCACTTAACACTGCTGAGGGCCACATGGAGCGTCTGGGGCATGAAATTGCTGACCTGAAGAGGAGAGACAATGAGCTGACACAACTCTCTCGCACCGAGGACCACATCCATTTCATCCAGGTGACTGAGACGCAGTCTGCCAAACACTATAATCATTCACAGAGCTAAAGCAGTGCAATAAACTTTATGTGGAGAGATGCGCTACTGTGTTACTTCACGCAAGATCGATTGCACAAGTAAAAAAATGTTTACTTTTTAGTTTAATGTGCTTGTATTGTAGAACCATTGACACTAAAGATCTCTACGGTCAACTTACAATGCTTTTAAGAAACACAGCCCAAGGCAATTTATTGTAAGAAAAATAAGACTAAGATTTGTTCTGTCTGTCGTTGCAGAGTTACCATATGCTGATTGCCCAGACTGATGCCGAGGAGCTGCCCTCTGTTACTGTGAACCCTTACTTCTCCTTCGGTTCTGTTACCAAGACCGTCTCTGAGATGAAACAACATCTAAGTGAGTTCAGCAATGAAGAGCTGGTCAAGGTGGCAAAAACAGGTATGGTCCAGTCTGAAAGGATTTTTATCTAATGGAAACCAATGTAATTAGTGCCTACTAACTTTCAGAGACATTTTTGTTTTATTAGCCACTGTCTCACACCCATTTTGAAATGCTCTGTGTCTTTTTGTCCCATGAGAGTGATTAAACAAATCACGGTCTTTCAAGTTTATTATTGTTCTTCTTAATCTTTAAACTGACTTAAACTCTCAATTCTCTCCCAGTGAACAAGATGCCATTCTGCCAGCTAGAGGACCGTAAGAAAAGAAAGACCACAAAGTGTAAGTAAATGAAAATGGGAAACTTTAGCTGGTTTGCTGTCCGCTTTGTGCAAAATAGCTGGAATTTTAGAATGGTATTTTTTTTAATCTGAATGGCTTTTGTCAAAAGCCAGTGTTGGGCTCTTAGAAATTGTTGACCGGTTGCTAAGCAATGATCTTAAGACCGACATCACATTAAAATTCTTTTTTTTTTTTAGCTAATCTCTTAAATGAAAATGTACTCACATCATGGATGTTTTAGTTTCCTGTTCAAAAAAAGTAATGGCATGTATTTGATTAAAAATAGTTTCTATTTGAATAAATTTTAAAATGTAACTTATTCCAGTTATTTTCAGCATCATTACGCCATGTCTTTAGTGTAAAATGATAATTCAGAAATCATTCTAATATGCTGATTTAGAGCTCAAGAATCATTTATTATTATCAATATTATCAACAAAAACATTTGTTCTGCTTAATTTGTTTTTGTGGAAACCAATAAAAAAATGTTTTACCCACGTAGAAAGATTCTTTGATACGTAGAAAGTTAAAAAACCCAACATTTCTTTGAAATAGAAATATTTTGGTAAAGTCTTTATGTAAAAGTCTTTACTGTTGATCAATTAAATGCAACCTTGCTGAATAAAAATATTAATTTATTTTAAAAAATATTATAGACCTCAAACAGTTACACCTTATTTCGATAGTCCACTTTGCAACTAGTCCACTTTGTAACTTTGCAACATGGCAACTTGCAACTACTGTACACGTCAACTAACTCTCATTTGAGTATTAGTAGACCGTAGTATCTTTTTAGTCGACTGTTATAGTCAGAGCATCTGTTGGGGACACATTAAAATAAAGCATTAGGAGATATTAACACTCTAATGTTTGGTAGTTGACATAGTTGTAAAGTTAGTTAGTAGTGGACTATTGAAATAAAGTGTTACCATAAACTATTTGACGGAAGCATATTGTTTTATCACCATTAATGTGAAAGTACCTACAGTGCCGTTCAGAAAGTACCTAAAGGTACTCCCTTTTTTGTCAGTAACATCCCAGACAGCAACATTGTGTCTGCCCAGACCCGGCCCACAACTGGCACACATTGAATACACATGTTCCAGATGTGGCCCAGATCTGGAACATGATACAATATATTCTGTTTTCTTGCTATCAGATGAATTAAACGATTAGATGTTTGACATAATTCTGACTTTCTTTATTGTGTCTCTAGCTGATGTAGTTGACATGATGTACAAGAGCCCCAGCAGCACTCCCCGGACAAGGGACGATCTCCTCCAGTGTAAGTTTATTTTCATACAAGAATTTCCTTTTTACATGTATGCCCAAGACCAGAGGAAGTTGTTGTGGTGATAACGTTTACAGGATATAAGGTCAGCAGAATTCTCACCAGAGATTTTGATTAATTTATATATAATATACATATTTTTTATATGTTTAGTACCTTGCATAAAGTGTTAAGCATGCTGGCTTTTGTCCTGTTAAATGTCAAACTCTAGTGGGAGTAATCTAACATCATTCTTTACATACTGAGTTTGTGTTCAAGCATATTGTAAGAACAGGCTTAGTCTGCTCAGTGAGTGGGTGTGTAGGTGATTCATGATAACTGCCATCCTTCAAACCTTTAGATATTTCATCTTCTCTTCTAAGAACAACCAGCTGTGGTCTTTTAGAGGACTAAAACACTCTACATGCACTACTGTTCAAATGTTTGGGGTCATTGTGATGTTTAAAAAATAATAATACTTACAGGGAGGATGCATTAAACTGATCAAAAGTGACAAGAGATTTTTATTGAAAACAAATGCTGAAAAAAAATCAGAGAAAAGTATCAGTTTACATAAAAAATACACGCAGCACAATTGTTTTCAAGCTAATAATAATAATAGCAATAATCAGGAATAAATTACATTAAAAATATATTAAAATAGAAAACAGTTGTGGTAAATTTTTATAATATTTCACAATAATTATTTTTTGCTGTATTTTTGATCAAATAAATGCAGCCTTCATGAGCAGAAGAGACTTTCTTCAAAAAAACTTACGAACCCCAACCTTTTGAGCGATAGTGTCAGAAGTCAGAAGACAACATATGAAAAGTTTCATGGTTTAATAGAATATATAGGGTGTCTTAAATGTGTATCGACACTCTCGGCCCTCTAGATCAGAGACGTTCACGCACCTCTGGCAGAAACCACCTCCAAATGTCCAACCAGCTCTGAGAGCCAATGTGCAGACTCAACCACTATACTCAACCATAGGCAGGTGATTTGTCCTCATGCATGTATCAACTTACATCAGGAAAGCTGATCAAGGATCAGTTTTGCTCCAATATTTGGAGACCACAATTTGCAAAACTGTTCCCAGATCAGGAATCCTAGCCTAGGATAGCTTAAGATAAATGATGTCCGTCTTGTCATTTTGTGTTTCTCTTAAAAAAGAAAACTTTGATGCTAGACACTGCTAACATGATTGATGTGTTTATTACATTTTACAATTAATGGCCTAAAACTTATGGTCTCTTGTGTGTCTTAACTTGAACCATGCACATTGGTATTTTTAATGCTTACAAATCCCTTATGGCACTTATTTTATCCAGTCTCAAACAAAAATGGAGCTTTTAAAGAACATGTACATGGATCAAGAGACTTGCATGCAAAGTGGCTGAGATCCATTGTGAGCAGGGGTGTTTTCATAATCACAACGACACTTTGTCTGTCTTTACACATTCACAATGTAAATGTAAAAAGTAAAAGTTTCGATTAACTAATCCTAATCATCTCTCATCTATCTTGTTTATTTTAAAGATGCCTGCCAGCTAACTCTAGACCCCAACACAGCATACAGACAGCTCTACCTCTCCCGAAACAACAGGAAAGCATCATTAAAGAGAGAACCTCAGTCTTACAACGACAGTAATCAGAGATTTGACTGCCTGCCCCAGGTCCTGTGTAAAGAGGCCCTCTCAGAAGGTGCTTACTACTGGGAGGTGGAGTGGAGCGGGGAGGGCGCTTCCATTGGTGTCACCTTTAAAGGCATCAAGAGGACAGGTTATGGGGACTCAGCTCGTATCGGCTACAACCGCAAGTCCTGGAGTCTCTTCTGTTCCGACTCCAGCTACTCAGCCCGACACAACAAAGACCAGGTTGAGATTAATGCACCCTACTGTTCCCGTATCGGGGTGTTCCTGGACTGTGCAGGAGGCACTCTCTCATTCTACAATGTGTCTGAGTCTATATCACTTATTCATCAGTTTAAAGCCTCTTTCAGTGAGCCAGTATATCCTGGCTTCTGGGTGTGGTATGAGTCTGCTATTACTATTTGTCAGGTGTAAATGGTTGAACTGGATATAAGGGCATTATATATATTTTTTCTTTTCTTTTATAGCCTATTTTCTTTTAAATTGTGTGTGTGTGTGTGTGTTTTTTAAATGAATTTCTGGTAAAGCTGATCACAATACTTAATGTTTTAATCTTTGACATATCAAAGAATATGATTATAAAAAATATGAATTAGAAAAATAAAATGATATAGAATTATATAAAAAATATTTAAAAAATTAGATCATTTTCTGAGAATTCAGCCCTCACCGAAACTGTAAAAGCTTTAATGGTTTTTTTTTACATCTGTGTGATTGTAGTACTGTTTAATGAGTGTGAAAGTTAATCAGGCTCATGAAAAGCTTTCCTTTTTTACAGTAAATTTTAAGTTTGATTTATGTGGGTTATTTTGTCTGCATTAATGATAACATAATAAAAGTCTCATTTAAATTGTTGTTGAATCGTTTATTTGACATATTGGGAAAATGTTGCATAGATGCTGCCTACAGAAACCAATTTTAGTGTATTTACATTTAGCAGATGCTTTAATCCAAAGCGATTTACAAATGAGAACAAATAATAGAAAGAAGCAGTGAAACTAAAAGTAGGACAACAATATGCAAGTGCTATGACCCTTCCCAGTTTATTCTAACGTGTAGCCTACTTTTTTAAAGATAATATATTTATAGAAGATAAAGGCAGGTCATTCCACCAGCATGGAAAAGACCAGAAAAAGATCTGAGAAAGAGATTTTGTGCCTCTTTGAGATAGCACCACAAGACGGCGTTCACTTGCAGAGCACAAGTTTCTAGATGTTTTTTTGTTTTTTTGTTTTTTTTGGATCCACGTAAGTCTGAAGTAATAAGTTATAACAACTCAGAGTGTATTATAAAAAAAATCTCACTGTCCTTCTGACAAGTAACCTCAAACATAATACAAGAGTGACCTCTTCTGGTTGCAGTCACATCTGCCTCAACAATGGGGAAGAAAGACAGAAAGAAAGAAAGAAAGAAAGAAAGAAAGAAAGAAAGAAAGAAAGAAAGAAAGAAAGAAAGA
>JAOTRC010000034.1:14812581-14831574 GCA_027497675.1 Cyprinella lutrensis
GATTACACTTGTGAGAAAAAAATCGTGAAAAAATCGTGATATCAATTCTAAGCTAAAAAATCGTGATTCACATTTTTCCCAGAATCGTGCAGGCCTAGTTGCCAGGATGTTGCTATAGACTGTAGGTGCTAGGATGTTGTCTGTGGTTTCAAGGGTAATGTAGTTGTGTGTTGTTTCCAGGGTGTTGCTATGTAGTTTCTATTATGTTGTGGGTGGTTGCCATGGTGTGGCTTTGTGGTTTCAAGGGTGTTGTGGGTGGTTGCCAGGCTGTTGCTATGTAGTTGCGAGGACTTTATGTGAGGTTGCCAGGGTGTGGCTATGCAGTTTCAAGGGTGTTGTGTGTGGTTGCCAGGGTGTTGCTATATACTGTAGGTGCTAGGATGTTGTGGGTGGTTGTCAGGATGTTAAGGGTGATGTGGTTGTGTGGTGTTTCCAGGGTGTTGCTATGTAGTTTCTATTATGTTGTGGGTGGTTGCCGTGGTGTGGTTATGTGTTTTCAAGGGTGTTGTGGGTGGTTGCCAAGCTGTTGCTATGTAGTTGCTAAGATGTTGTGGGAGGTTGCCAGGGCATGGCTATGCAGTTTCAAGGGTGTTGCGTGTGGTTGCCAAGGTGTTGCTATGTAGTTGTTAGAATGTTGTGGGTGGTTGCCTGGGCATTGCTCTGCAGTTCCTATGGTGTAATGGATTGTTGCTAAAGCATTGGTATATGATTGCTAGGGTGATTGCACTGCAGTTTTACTGTTGCTAAGGTGTAGCTATGTTACAATCTTTTTTAGCAGGTTGCTTTGAGTTTGTAAGGTGTTTTTTTTTGGTTGCTATGCAGTTGCTGAAGAATTTTGTGTGGTTCTATGGCGTTACTATATATTAGGTTTGATCAAATTGCTATCTTTATGAACAATAGTTACAGTGATGCATGACTTGGCAAAAAACACTTATAAGTAGAGAATGACTGTTCATGTATAAGTAGTTTGAATCTCAGCGGGGGAATTTTCTCTTTTCTGGCAAATTCCACATTTCTTCTAGTTCTGTCTCACTTCAGGCACAAATGAAGGTCGCTCGACTCATTAACTTCCTGGCTGAGTCTGGCTCACCCCCGGCCAGTCACACTTTCAACATCACTCACCGCAGTCCAATCAGTCCACTTCATTGATATATATAGAGAGACTGACACCAGAGAAGACAGGAGAGGACACATGAATAAAGAGACACGACAAAGACAATCAAACAAACAATGGCATGAGGACAACCTGTAGAACAAGAAAATTACCATTTATATCTCGTCAGTAGTTTGTTTCATAGACAGAAAAAAGATTTAAAGGAGAAAACTGAAGAACAAGGCCACAATAATCTCCTTTTATCTCCTCATGTGATTCAGAAGAGATCAAACTCAAACTATGCACCGGTGGACCAGAGATTTACCTCAAAGTCTGCAGAGAAAAAAATCTGAAATTTCTATATTAACCCAAACGTTCCCCAATATTGTCGCAGATCTTTTCCTAAAACTCCAGCTCCAAGGACTAAAATAAATAAATAAATGTACATTATAAAAATAGCCCAAAGGGTGTTGTGTGTGGTTGCCAGGCTGTTATGTTGTTGCTAGGATGTTGTGGGAGGTTGCCAGGGTGTGGCTATGCAGTTTCAAGGGTTTTGGGTGTGGTTGCCAGGGTGTTGCTATATAGGTGCTAGGATGTTGTGGGTGGTTGCCAGGGTGTGTCTGTGGTTTCAAGGGTGATATGGTTGTGTATTGTTTCCAGGGTGTTGCTATGTAGGTTCTATTATGTTGTGGGTGGTTGCCAGGGTATGGCTATGTGGTTTCAAGGGTGATGTGGTTGTGTGTTGTGTTGTTTCCAGGGTGTTGCTATGTAAGTTCTATTATGTTGTGGATGGTTACCAGGCTGTTGCTATGTGGTTGCTAGGATGTTGCCAGGGTGTAGCTATGCAGTTTCAAGGGCGATGTGGTTGTGTGTTGTTTCCAGGGTGTTGCTATGTAAGTTCTATTATGTTGTGGATGGTTTCCAGGCTGTTGCTATATAGTTGCTAGGATGTTGTGGGTAGTTACCAGGGCATTGCTATGCAGTTTTATTATAACGTCATAAATATCTCAAAATGTATCCTTTTGTGCCCCACAGACACGTTAATAATGGCATACATGTTTGAACTGACATGAGATTGAATGAATGTTGACCGATTTTGCATTTTTATGTGAGCTTCCCCTTTGTAGTAGAAGACTCACAATCATTTAATATTGTTTTTAGTATTATTATTATTTTGTATTAATATTCGTTATCAGTAGTATTATGTATCTGTTTGATACTTTTTATATACAATCATTGTATTTTATGAATCATACTGTTCTGAATGGAGACTTTGGGAGAGTTTTATATGCAGTGTTTTCCTTCTGAGCATAGATACATTCCTATGTTAATGGGAACCACATGTTTCTCTGGTAATGCTTTTATCTGCGTATAAGACCTGAAACTCTTTGTCTAAGGCAGTGAGGGAAATGAAGATCTTTGCTGGTCCATCATCTCTCTCTCCCTTATGTCTTATATAAATCGGTAAACTAAATAAGATATATTGGCAGAATAACTGGTGTCTGTTTCATGAAATTAATTAACAACGGGAAGCAAGACCTTTAATAGACACTCACATACAGTACATGTGGACGTTTCAGTGTCCAGACTCATTTGAATGGCTGCCATGCCACTTTCTAATGGCCGAGTCAGAGTCAATACGGCTTCATTGATTAGCGGACGCGCAGATTTAATGCAGGATTGGAAAGGGCCTTAAATCCCTCCATTGGGCCTTACATTGCATATAGTAGATAACAGGGAGGCATGTCGGCACATTTCATCAGGCTCATCTCATTTTTGAAGAGCTTCCAATATTTTCTCAAATTATGCAAGTAAGCGTGCCGTATGCTGAAACAGAACACCCTCTGAGGTGCATCATCAAAATGACAAATGCAACTTACCTGACGAAGCATGCGAGATGCATCTCTGGTGTCCACTTAAGCGCTTTAAGAGACCGTAGATGAAAAAGACGGGTAAAGACAACAAAATGAGGCCGAGAGACAGCGTGAGAGAGAGAGAGAGAAGCGAGACAGTTGAAGACATGATTAAATTTCAACATCTATTATAGCTCAGGCTTTGATCCGTCTTCAAGGCTTCTTACTCTGGGCTGTAACGTTTTGAACTTTCCGTCTTAAAAGGTGAAGCTCCGACGGCTGTTTCATCACAGATTTAATATCAATAATTTACGCCGCCCTTGGGGGAGAAACAAAATTAAGTACACTCTCCTTTGCAGGTTAAGAAATTTAAATTAAGCATCGATAAACAGCAGCGGGACAAAAAAAAGAGTTTATTATTGCCGTTTGAAGCTCGAGATCCTCAAATGTTCTTCTTTCCCGTAGTTCACTTCCCGGGCAAAATGTGTGCAATTTAACAGAAAAAATGATGTTAAAAATGCAACAGTAAAAAAAAAAACACATCATAAACTATGGAAGATTTAATTTTTTTTTGTTGGTAAACCTAAAATAATGCTTTATATTCAGAGCTGTGGCAGGAAATGCTTGCTTAGGAGTAAAACAGAAGATGTTTTATAGGCTTCATACAGTAGGTCTTTGTTCTATGTGAGTGATCTTAAAGGGTTAGTTCACCCAAAAATGAAAATGATGTCATTAATGACTCTTCCTCATGTCTTCCCAAGCCCGTCAGACCTCCGTTCATTGGGACACAGTTTAATATATTTTAGATTTAGTCCGAGAGCTTTCTGTCCCTCCATTGAATGTATGTACGGTATACTGTCCTTGTCCAGAAAGGAAATAAAGACATCATCAAAGTCCATGCCACGCTCAAAATTGCTTAAATCCCCTTTCTTTCCCATTCTGACATTCAGTTTGGAGTTCAGGATTTTGTCTTGACCATTACCACACCCCTAAATGCATTGAAGCAACTGCCATGTGATTGGTTGATTAGATAATTGCATTAATGAGAAATTGAACTGTTGTTCCTAATAATCTTTTAGGTGAGTGTTGTTGTAGCAACAAAAGATGCCCTCGGCTGCTATTTAGAACCAAACGCTGCCAGTTGTTTTTTTTCTTACTCAAAAAGCACCCTTGTCAACTTTTTCTTGTCAAAAAAGACGCCAAGTGTGAACACGCCCTAACAAATGTATTATTACAATGCAGCAAATTTACACTGTAACAAAAGTATTGTTACACTTAATTATGCATAGCAAATGCTAAATTACAATAAGAACCTTATAGTTATACTGTATGTATAACTATATATAATTGTATAATTATACATAAAATGTATGATTACACTGTAACAAATGCATAATTACACTAAAAATAATTACACTATAACAAATGTATAATTACACTAAAACAAATGTATTATTGCTCTGTAAAAAATACATTACACTGTAGCAAACATAACTGAAACAAGTAACTACACTGTAACATATGCATAATTACACTGTAAAATTACACTGTAACGTGGACATCTTAAAATAAAGTGTAACCTCACATTCTTTAGGAAATGAACTGCATCCAATTTGCGTTGTTTTCTACATCTGACTCCACAATTCTACTCTCGCCACATGCTGGTTTGCTGGCTATGTTTGGATATTGTCATCTAAAAGGTTCTACGCATCTGTGCTGTGAAAGCCAATACACACCCAACTGTGTAGCAAAACAGTAACACACACGTACACACCAAGCACTGACAGTTACACAAAAATCCAGGTGTGTGCCTTTGATAGTCAGTCCCCTGAAGAGTTATCCGCAATGTTTGAGATTCATTCATGCTCGCGCATACAGATTGGTGTGTTATATTTAGCAGGGAAATGCAAACAGAGTGTTTCTGCTCTGGTTCAGATAAAAGTGTGACTTGGTGTGGGAATCTATTTGCAGCACATCAGCACTACACTGAAAAAGACACCCTCTATGTATATAATGTGTAAGCTAAATGTGTGAAAATACAATAAAAATACAACTCTAATGTGCTCTAAAACTATTTTTACATTTTATTTTATTATTATTTTTTTGTGCAAAGTAATTGGTATTGGTTTATTTAAGAGGGTACAGTGCAATTTCATAATAAAACACATGAACAAACACGGTTTAAAAAGCCAGAATTAGCTAAAAGGTTATTTTTCATCTGCTGTCCCCTGGCCAAGATGTAAAAGAAGCATTAAAATACAAGCTTTTTCCTTGGCTGATGAACTCTACCAGAGTAGCTGGGGCCAAATCATGTACAGTATTACTTTGTATATGAGACTCAGATCTGCAAATTTATGTAGACTGTCCCAGTTTAAAAGGCTGTTCTTTTTTTAAAAAAAAATTGTACAGCGATGATAGTGCCTTGTTTTTTTGTCCATGACTTTAATGGCTTGTTTGTATAATGTTTCCAAATGTCTTTTTTTGCGCTCTGACTTTCCTGTTTGTTAAGCAGTAGTTGAAGTGGCTAAAAATTATGTAATGTACAAAAATTATCGCAGCTTCAGTTGACATTTAATTTCGGATTGAGCGGAAATTTGCCAGATTAAACTTGATTTCTTTTTTACACATTTTTTCAATATGGGCTTTAAAGGAGAGGTGTGAATCTATTACTAACCCAAGATATTTGTATTGATTTACAATTTGTAGTTTTTCTCCTTCAACTATTATGTCAGGATTAGTTGAGGCTCTATTGGTTTTACTGAAATACAGTTTTCGGAAATATTTAGCTGCAGGCAGTTCTCCTGTTACCAGGATGTAACAAGAGTCATTGCTTTAGTGAGATACAAAACTTCAGAACAAAGTAGGCAAGTCATTGATATAAAGGCTAAATAAGAGGGTGCCTTATTGAGCCCTGAGGAACACCTGTGGTAATGTACACAGCAATTGTAAATATGTTTAAATTAGGTTATTTTCATTGCAAAGGCTAGATTGGACTGGACTGGATAGATTGGATTTTTTTTTATTTATGAAAGCCCATTTCTGCTACATAAGACAAGTCAAATTAAAAGGGGAAATTATTAGATAATAAGTCTATGATATAAAATTCTATTTTAAATTTGTCATTATAAATGTATATATAATAATGTTTATTTCATAAAAATTACATAATTTTCACAATTTATTATAATAAATACTATTATTTATTATAATATTGTATTTTTCTTATGTGGTGGAAATAGGCTTTTTATGCTGGTTAATGCTGATCTTTATTTTTCATTTTTTTATACTTTGTCTGTTTTTGTTCCATCAATGAAAATAGCTTAGTTTGACATTGTTTGTACACAATAAGAAAGACTTTATTTGTTTTGTTAGAACAATTGTTAATGAAGAAATAGCTTTGTTCCCCATAGAAAGTGCAGCTACGGTAGTTACGGCAACTCCCTGTGCTAACCAGTCAAGCCGTGACCCCTGATAGAATCCATGCATGAACCTGACCAAAGTTCAAAGGTCAGCCAGCTGATTGATAAATTGAGAAGGGGCGGCCAACAAAGGTTGCCACCTTGCACTTTTAACGATCTGAAAAGTTGGATCAATGAATATGGATTTTTCTCTATATTAAGAGATTTGTCAATTGATTACTAGAAAATTGATTTCTGTCTTTTCTTTTTACTTTTACGTTTTTATTTTTTAAAATTTTGTACTTTCTATTTTCTGTTTTAAACATTGATAATAAGAAATGTTTCTTGAACACCAAATCAGCATATTGATTGCTGAAGTGTCATGTGACACTTGAAGTTTACTGGAGTAACAGCTCATAGTTTAAAATATAGAAAATAGTAACTTTATACATTGGTGAGCACAATAGATTTTTTTTTTAACTTTTTTAACAACCATAAAAAGTTTCAGACCACAAACTTGAAAGATTAGTACAAATAAATACAGTGCTAAATACACTCTATCCCTGCATTAGTAACTAATCACCATTAGAGCAAGATCACTGTGATAAGCTGAATAGGGTGAATCCAGATATATTGGGCTACTAGAGTGCTACAGTGTATTTGTTTGGCCTTCCAGTATGACATTTTCATGACACTTTTTGTCTGGTCATTGAGTTGGACTGTTATTTTGTCTGTTTTGACTCATCAGCCCATGTGAACTTATATCTGAGCCTGAAATGAGTGACTTTACCTCACTTCACTCTTCCGCTTTCCATCTCTAGCTTCTGCTGCAATCCTTTAATTTTCCTCAGTCAGGTGCAGACTAAAGGAGACTGCTGAGATTGCATTCACACTCGCACGCACACACACACACACACACACACACGCACACACACACACACACACACACACCTCAGAATAGCCCCCCCATTTGTTCCCATAGATATGCGTGTGTATGTCATCTTGGTGCTTCAGTATTAGAGAGAGGTTTTGCTGCAGGGGTGTGACAAAAAGTGAGTGTAAACAGTTTTCCCCTTCATTTGCTTCGCTCTCTCTATTATCATTACGGTTGCATCGCTCCCAGGCTGATGATACTCAATTTTTATGATGGCAGTTTTAGAAAGCAGGCTCAAGTTGAATGAATTGAATAGCTGGGTTGTGTTTAGATGTGATGACACCCAAATGATCATGATAGTTAAATCACATTAAGTTATGTAACAAGTTGTTTTCTTGATGAAAAAGTGTTTATGATTGTCACACTAATGTAAGTGTAATGGGGTTAAGGACTGGTGAGTTGAAAATCGTCTGGTCGTGGTGTGTGGAGTCATTCATGTTGCTTAACCAGCTTTGAAAATCAGTGACTAATGCTTGTATAAACACAGATACATAATTGTGGCAATAGTGAAAAGATGTTCATATGTGTTCTCTTATTTGCCTCAACTAGCCATATTTTCCCTTTTTTACATCTTCTTGAGATTCTATAATTTATTTGGTCAAACTTTAGGTCCAATTCTCACTATCAACTGAATAATAACTATGACTTTTGCCTCGATAAATTCCTAATTACTGCTTATCGACAGTCTTAAGGTATTTGTTAAGTTTAGGTATTGCATAAGATTAAGGGATGTAGAATATAGTCATGCAGTCTAATAAAAACAGCCAATATCCTAGTGATATGCATGCTAATAAGAATTGAGCCCTAAACTAAATTGTTATTGTCAGTGTTATTTATTTTAAGGCTTTGTGACTGTTGTTTTATGCAGATGGAATACAAATGCTGATTAAATAGGCCTACTTGACTGTTTAGCAGACTTGCCCCTTCAAAAATTGTGGACCATGAGTTAGACAAATGACACAAATTGAATGCCCTATCAAATATATATACTGAATTTCACTAGTTCACCTGCCCATTCAGGGATTGGCTTGAGCTCCGAGTCTGGTCTCGTCATTCTACACTGAACCTGACTACTTACCTGTGCTTTGTCCTGTCCTTTGTCTTCATCAGTATTTCAGTGTCAATGTCTGCCAGTCTTAAGCCCACCAGCCACTTCTCTTCGCTATCTGCAACAAGATAAGACTATCATTCTCATGCCCGTTTCACCATCACGATCTGCAATCCAGAGAATCACCTGCTAACCTCATTATTCAGTAAACTGTTCAGACACCTGTGTTTGCAATCTTCTGACAAAGACATTTACCTAAAATGTCTTAAATGTATGATTGACAATATCAGATCATATTGAAGATATATTATAGGCTACACTCTGAGAAAATATGGCACAATATAGGCTACTTTGATAATATGAAGAAATTTTACAATTTTTCACAAGTGAATTTCGCATTGCATTATGTTGTGTTTTAGGGTTAAAGGAAATGTCCGTAAACTTAACAGATAACGGCTGACATTTGCAGTACCTTTTCTGTTTTTCTATAATTTTTTTCTCTTGCAGTGTAAATGGATAAGATAAGTAATAAAGTTTATAGATAAGATTAGAAAATGAGAGAATATTCCAATCATAAGAGAAATTTTTCTTGTAATCCACATCAAACCCTCCCATATCTGTGCAGATTTACTCAAGATATTGCTTCATTATTTAGAAAAAAAAAATGAACAAAATAGTTTACAATTCTAAAACGTATGTGTACACTCAGACACCAATCTGGATTCCGGCACAGCCTGTGTGGTGAGCAAAGAAAGAAAGGTATTCTGAGGTGATCTGGGGTTAAAGTTAGTTTCAGCACGGAACCATATTATCCGTCACAGCCCAACAGACCTCAGTGCACAGAGGCGGCGTTCTTCTGTCCTCATGAGGGAGGGAAGCAATTTGTCATCAAGGAAATTTTTGGCATGGCCAGGGACTGAGACATTTCTCTTCTGAATGTTATTATAGCATTAAACAGTGTAGATAGAAAATGAGTTCAAAGAGTGTGGAAAGCGAGGTGACTGAGAAAGAAATTTCCTCTCTGCATTTTGAGAAATCCTCTCGCAAGATCAGATCAGTAGTGGGGCCACGTGTAACTGCATGCATGAAGAATGGATTAATGAGCATGACAGGTTCTGATAACACTCACATACTGTTGCAGAAGCTTGTGCGATTCTTGTTATACATGAATACTGATGTTGTGCATACACAGTAATATCAATCACACTCAAATGATGATTACGTTGTTCCTGCTGTTTGGAAATGAAAGGAGTCCTAAAGTCTAGAATTGTTGCTGTTGAAATCTATAGGCCTATGTATAGGAATCAATCATCATCCAAATCAATTTGGAGAATTAAATGGACTGAAGGCTGGAAAATAAAGACTGGCATCTGCAGATGAATTTACACCTGTGTGGTTTAGTCCCCACAATGAGCTTTTATAGAATCCCATGTTAATGTGTTTTTCTTGTATTGTCAGGTTTTTAATTATCAGAGCAATGTTTTTGGTGTGTATATGCGTTTAGGGAACGTATGTGAAAGGATATGAGAGAATCTTGGAGCTAATTGCACACACCTCAGCTTTTATTCACAATAACAACAGAAAAACAAAATGTACATGTTTTTCACCATTTGTCTTTCCGGCACTTTTCCAGCTGTGCGCATATGTCGTGTTTGCTACATACATGCTCTAGTTGGTCGATTCCACTGCAGGGGCTTATGGAGTGCTGTGAATGATTCACGTGTAGCATACTGTGTTCATTAAGATGCATGCGCTTGATGAATGGGGAAGCAACCACGACAATGAATGAGTGCAGGGAATGTGAACTTGAGCCTAGACTGGTGCATTGCAGCTGATTAGTGAGATCAGTCTGTGTTGAAGACGCAAAGTGTGTGGAGTGAAAATTCACAAATGGCCATAACACCACGAGGCTTTCCTAAAGTAAGACACTTGTACAATCTGTCCAAAACACTGGAGCTAAAGAGGCTGTTAGCACTTTAATTAGGTTGCACATCTTTGTCTATTAAACACGCTCTTATCCACAAAAATGTCTTCTAGATAACCAACACATTGTATTACACTGTTGTCCATATCCTCAAGTGGTCATAAGTAGATGAATATGTTTCAAGGTGGCATGAAAATTAAAAGTAATTTTTAAAATGGCTGTTAATTTAGCATGCCAGTCTGAATTACCAAGCTTATTGGCTTCTTAACTGCATTAGTGCTGAAGATAATGAGTTCATAATGAGAGTGCTGTGTCCTGCTATTTACCTGTATTTTTCTTACTGTTTTATTTTATGTATGATTATTTTATTACCGTAGTATCTTTTTATTACAATGTGACTGTCACAGGATGAGGATGAAGATGGATGAAGATAAATATAAACGTGATTTAATAAAGGCAAAAAAATAGACAAGCATAACAGTGTGCATAACATAGCATACACAAACAGACTGAAGACATTTAGATACAAGTAGACTGAAGGCTGAAACAGAGTCACCGAGATGATGAAATAAATATATAAACAAGTGTGAAGATGATTAGATGAGTGTGTACAGGTGTGAGATTATGGAAAATGTATGGCCTAGTGCGATGTGGTGACGTAGGCATGTTTATACGGAAACGATTCTGAAGAGAAAACGCAAAAGTGGAGTTGCGTCATCACTTATTCTGCGTTTAGACGAGCGTTTTGTGCAAACGGTGACGCAAAAGTGTGGGAAATTCAATGTAATATGCACTTTAGGCGGCTAGGAGTGCATACTACAACAACACCAAGTCCACGCGCCTGCGTTAAACTTCACAGTCAAGCAGACTTTTGCTTTTTATACCGTTTACACGGGAACCCGACGGTGGAGCTTTTTTAAGATTTCCACTCTGGAGGATGGTTTCACTTTTTTGTGTTTTTATGCCTCAAAAATGCCGTCGCCATTCCTAAAACTTCCCATGCGTACTGTACACACACACACACACACACACAAAAAACAGCATGAAGACAAAGATGATAAATAATATAATACATATTGCCATTCTGTTTGACTTTAGAAACCCCAGGCGGAATAGCAGTTCTTCTTTTCACATGAGAAATATGGTTGGATGCCTCCATTACAAGCATGATTTTTTTTTTTAAATACCTCTAAATTTGTCCCATGGGCTTTTTTTAGATCTGTCTGTCTGCTGTCACTTGCTATTTTCTGCCTTTCTTTCTTTTTATATTAATGAAGGAAGATGGAGACTGTGGCGTGTTCCCTTTTTGTCTCTATATTTAATGAAGTATAGGCTATGTGTTACTTTAGTATGTGCTATTTTATTCCCTAAATGGACAATTAAGCTGAGTTTTGAGGCGTATGGTGCTATTCTTAGCATTGACCTTTTGGTCTCTGGCTTTTGAGGAGGAATATCAAATATGCTGACTGCACTAAAACGTACGTGGGATGACTTCATTCATAATCAGACTGCATGAATTCCATGAGGCTCTCCACAGATTATGTCTTTTATTCTTTTCATCTGCTGCCTGGTGTACTTAGCGTCAGTCATGTTTTTCTTTCCACTGTTCAATTTTTGAGTCACTTTGCATAACCTCATACTATTTGTCAGCTATTCACTTTGTATTTTTATTTATAGAAGACATTAAATGTTGTATTAGATGATCATGCGTGTTCGATTCAATCAGGTGTCAGATGGACAAAGCGAGTCAGCAGACTTGTTCTTTTCAGAGATTTGACTCTGTGACTTTTTTTTAGTCAAATATAATAATCAGTTAATAATCATTTTATATATTTAGCTCTGTTCTTTAACCAGCCAGTCATTTTTAGAACCACTTATCTAGAGAGACAATGACAAGAAAGATATAGCAGGTAATAATATAGTTACTTTTTGTCCTATAAAACGTTTTTTTTTTTCTTTTTTTTTCGTTTTTTTGTTTTTCAAGACACCGATTGCAACATCTTCCTGGATCACATCTATGTTGATCCTGGAACAACTTTCCAATTAACCAAACAGATTTGAGGGACAAGTTTACAGTTTATGTCTAATGTAGGCATTAAACCGGTTAGGTGCTTCTACATCAGTGTTATTTCATTTAATTTAACATAATTTATGGGTAGGGTTAGGTTTAGGGTTTAGGGACATGGTTAGGATTACATTTGGCCGTTGTGTATGGGTGGCAACACCAGTTGAGATATTTTTACTCTGCGTTGTGACTTTGTGAAATCAGACACGTTACACCAGGCGGCGGATCACTGGATGCATTAATTCATTCCAGATATAAACACAAATAAATTCAGCCTTTTTAAGTGAATTGCCCTTGTTCTCTCTCATCGATGCAGTTAATGCAAAAGGGGGAACACATTTGCATGAAACAAATTGAGTAAAGAAAAAAAACAAATACATTATACATGAAAAAAATACAACAGAGAAAACATACCTGATACAAAGCCTCTTCAGTGAATTGCCCTTGTGCTGTCTTTAAATTATATATCATGTACACATCACCATGCGTGCTCTCATTTACCCACTTGTATGCCAAAGACAAAAATATAACCCAGAAAGGGTAAAATTGCAACTTTCAAGTCTACGTTCAGGTAGTAAACACAGAGCAGCGCTACGGGGTTATCAGAATTAACGGAATTGACCCTCTAAAATATCAGGACAATCAAACATTAAACTTCATTTCAGCATTCTCATGTTCTTTCAAACCTGTATGGCTTTCTTTCTTTTGTGGGACACAGAAGAATATATTTTTGAAGAGCTGTTTCTTCTTAGAAAAAATCTGTATTGTCCCAAACAACACTGAACCCCATTGGCTTTCCTTGTTTGTCATGATACTGAAAAAATCTACAAAATATAATTGTGTGTTACACAGAAGCCATACAGGTTTAGAATGACATGAGCATGAGTGAATGATGACATTTCAATTCAGGATGAACTTTCATGCAACTATAATAGCCAAATAAAGTGACTTGTCAAAATAACCAAGCAAAAATTGACATGAGCTTCAGCAAATATTTATTCAATCGCTTACGAATGCCTCTTAAATGACCCTTGTTTTATTGTTTGTTTCTTTGGCTCACATAGTGTTTTAACAGGTCCATGGAAAAGAAATCACCACATAGATTTTCCTGCTGAGTATAAGGAACCATTATATCCTGTCTACACCCTAGAGTTTCCTGTCAGATCGCCACTGTTCTGTTGACGCTGACAGTGTTTTCTCATGGTGTCATGCCAGAACTAGGTTTGGTTTGCTTGACCAGTGCATTTCTGTCAGTCTTAGAGAGTTTAATGTCCAGTGAGAAAAGGTCTTCAACCTTTTTTCAAAGGAGTTCGATGTTTTAGTCTAATATAAATATAAATATTGAATGTTTGATTTGAGTTTACCCCTAGAAATGTAACATATATTCGGTTCATACAGTATAATCTTCACTGTCATACTGTAATTGAATGGTAAGACTGTAAATTAGTCAAACATTGAGATGTTGCCTATATAAGGACCCTCCTGTCAAAGGTTAGACAAAGGTCACTTGTGATTAGAAAAGCTCCTGTGATCAATATTCTGATTAAACACAGCCATAGTAAGCATTTTGGGGGTGATTTAGGCTATCAGCTCTGCATATAACTAAAGGAAAACACCTCATCATTTTTGACTGCCATTATGGGTCTTATGAGTTTGTCATATTTTTTAGGGCAGTGGTTCTTGCTTGGTCAGGCCTACCCCCCTTAATAAAAATATATCGGTAAGGGAGAATAACACATCAGAATGTAACTTTCAATTGAAAATAATAAATAAATAAATATTTCAGTGATGTTTCGCATATAATCACAGCTCTTTTGACAGCGTCTCACAACCTCAGCTTCTTGTTTATCTTCTCGCTGGTATATTGCAGCGAAGCGGGACATTCACAATAGCAGTTTGTAATTCCGTCTGCGTAAGAGGTACAACGGCTGCCCCCAACCCAAGCTGTACCTGTGCACCCCTTTGAGAACCACTGTTTTAGGGTATGAGGTAATTCTGTCCTCAGCTGTTGCCACGGAACCTGCAGATATTTGTGAACTTTCTCGATTTGCTTTCATATGCAGTTTGGGGCACACCATGAGCAAATATTATTTTTTTCATCTGTAATATGGATGAATGTGACAACTGTTGCTAAGCACATTTTCTCATATTTTCAGCAACACTCACTGGTTATGTAGGTGTTTCAAGTCTTGTCAACACACTGGTGACCTTCTCCATCTACATTCTTATTCTCTGGTGTCACAGAAACTGTTGCCGGGCAACAGAGGTGCAGTGTGCCTCTCTAAACAATGCTGGACTTTATCCAGTCCCCCAAATCCTGTCTGACTCTTGCACTGCCCGATGAAAATGAAACCTTTTGCTGAGCCCACCCCCCCTTCTACCTCTGAAAAAGAGGAAGAGAGAGGGCTTCCTGCTCCGGAGCAATGAAAGTCTCCTTTCTGTCTCCCTAGGTATGTGCTAATGGGGCTCTCTGACATTAGAGCCCATTCATGTGCTGTACAATAGGATCTTCTGAGAATTGACAGATTTTGAGATGTATATTTTAGGCTTGTTAAAGAAATCAGATAATACTTTACAATAAGGCTTAATAATTAATAAGGATTATTTAATGCATTAAGTATCATTAACAATAGTTTTCCTCAAAATCTATTAATCTACATGAATGTTTCTACATATGTGTAGTGTGTAGTCCACATATGAATAGCTACACTATTGGTAAAAAGTTTTGATTATTTTTTGGAAAGTCACTTATCAGTGCTGCATTTATTTAATCAAAATATAGTAAAAACAGTAATACTGTAAATATTACTTTAAAAAATAATGTATAATGCAATTATAATGCATTAGCCGTTACTACAGTCTTCAGTGTCACACAATCTTTTAGAAATCATTCTAATATGCTGATTTGCTGCTCAAGAAATATTTCTTATTATTATCAATGTTGAAAGTTGGGCTGTATTTTTACGTAAAACCATGATTATTTATTTTTTTTAACAGGATGCTTGATATTAAAAAAAACATGATAGATTTCCTCCCACAATTGATTAAAAAGAAAGAAGTTTAATTACTTTAAAAATATTTGTAAAATTACAAATGTCTTAATTGTCTCCATTGATAAATTTTAATTCATTCTCACTAAATAAAAGTATTAATTTCTTTCCAAAAACATACCGTTAACAAAATGACATCAAGTGCACTTAAATCTAATGTAAAAAACGACAACAACATATTGCTCTGTTTTGATTAAATAAGTTTATTTTGATCAGTTACATATAGGGTGTATATCCCCGTGGGAGCATCACAGTAAACGTCCTAGATACTTTTCATCTTTATAATCACACTTGCTCTAAAAAATAAAATCACCTTTTAGTTTCTGCTTGACATCAGAAATAGGTACATTTTTACAGAATTCTTGTATGACAAGAAAATGTGCAATCTGAAATACTCAATTCTCACGATTCGGCAATTATCTCGATCTCATAAAACTGCTCAATAGCATCGGGTTTTGTTGATAAAATGAACTCGGCCGTACAAATATTAAGCCAGTCGTTCATCCGACCTAGATCACCGTGAGCGCTGCCTTTCAACAAACAAATAAACTAGTCATATAATCAGCATGTAAAATAACTTTGAAAAGCTATAGCCAGGCAGTGAATGGAGAATAATCCCTCAAAGCTAGCACTTAAAATGCCAGTGTAGAACTATTGGATTAGACAGTAAGAGAAAACCCCCCTGATCAGCACATTATTCACACACTCAGTTGCTTGTGCAAAATAAATCAATTATCAGTTCATTGGTCAAACAAACATGTTGGTACACAATACGTGTCCTCATAAGTGTAAATCATGCTGTTTGTTTGTGCGAACCAGTAAAATAATCGGCTCCTGTGAAAACACATTTCTCTGAGATGAACAACTGAGAGATTCTTCAAATGGTGATGAGGAATTTTCAAAGAAAATGAAAAACAAAACTGTACATAATATCTATGACAATATTTTTCCCTTATACCTTATCAGCAAGGGTAGCAAACAAAAACATAATAATAAATACATTGCATCAAAGCCGTTTACAATATATTAAAATCGCTGCATAATAGTTTATCTTTATAGTGTTTATAGCCTATATATATATATATATATAAATCATATTTGTAAAAAGAAAGAAAATGACATCAGTAAAAGAATAATAACAACAGTAATAATACAAAAGCTTCATTAAGATAAATTTGCATGTGTAAACACATTGGATTGGACAGAATCACATTCAAAGGCTTTTCACCTGGCATGATGAAAGAGGATATGACTGGCAAACAGGGACGGTAATTTCACATGACATGTCAAGTCAGACCTTCAAAACACAGATTAGCTTTTTCCCTACTTCAATCTATAGACAAGGTGCTTTTTTCAAGATTGGAAAAAGCATCCGCTTCTCTTTGAGAACGGCTTCAGATACAGACGGATTTGGCAACACCAGGTTCAAGAAAAGTGACGGTGTGTGTGAGTGTGTGCTGAGTGAATCTTGCTAAATATGAGAATATACAAGTTATTGCCACTGTGAAAGCTTTCATTTTTGTTAACCTTCTTTAAAATTGCATATATTACAAACTAAAGTAAAACCACACAGGCCAATTGTATTTCTTCATATTCAAGACTACTCAGTGAAAAGCAAAGTGCTTTTCTTAGCATATGCAACATATTCAAATATCTGATTTCTGCTAAAAGAAACTTCCACAAAATTCACAGAATCAACAAATAAAAGCAATCCAGACTTAGCTTAACCCCAGAGTTAGATTTCTCCCTTTTTGAAAACGGATGGATTGCAGAGTTGGTAATTAACTTGGCTGCGATACAATATCATCCTGTCTCTCTCTCTCTTCTTTTCCAGTAAAGGGATATGTAAAACCAAATGAGCAAGGTAAGCCAACATACAAAGACTTCCATTCTTATAGACTGAGCTTGTGAATCTTATCCGTAGTTAAAACGAAGGTCTGGATGGGTAACCCGGCACTCCGGACGGAATTCCGCACTGAAAAACACTAGATAAGTGATGATAACCTTGGCTTTGTTCACTTAAATTTTTGAACATTTCTGCTTCCCTCCTGGGCATTCTATGTGATTTATATTGGCAGACTGTTCAGTAAAGTTCAGTATGAAAGCATTTACGTTTTGTTTCTTCATTATAAAAAGTTATTTACAATCCAGTGTCCCTTTCAGCTAGAGTTTACAAAGTCCCTCCAGTTTCAATTGTAAAAACACAGAAAAGATAATAATCGATGTGTCATGCGTGGCTGCATGATGTCACTGGCACTGCATTAAAATGGTAAGTGCTAAGAAAAAGAACATAAAATACATTTCATAAAAAGCAAAGAAAAGAATCTTTATAAAAGAAAAGTGACCGGGGACCAGACCTGTGCCTCTGCCAGATTTCTTAAGGCAGGACTCACCGCTCAGTTTTCGTTGGGCAGTTGATGGGATGACAGTGATTCCCACAGTTCTGTATTTACTATTTTTGGGGTGATTTTTGGCGTATTGGTGAGCCCCTGTTAGCTGTGAGCATCTGGTACTGGTCCCCATTAGGAATGTGATGTTATGGCACTTGGTGCAGATCGACAGGCAGCGTGACAGGACGGGAGTGTGTGTCCGTGCTGTGTTCAGTAGTATGGCACAGAGCGCGCTAGCGCACCCTCATCTAAACACCCACCAGAGCCCACATGGCTCGTTATATACATCATTAATAGCTGCACACCAGCTGCTGATTGGCTGAAGGCTCTTTCCAGCTGAAGGTTTCCCGGGATAAGCAAGGTGCGACTCGAATTCAGAATGGAGCGAAAAAGCAGAGATGACGATGATAGCGGTAATCTTAGACTATGCTGAGTGTGCATATAGAAAGTTAGCTGCAAGTTTTAATCCTTCTGTTTTTTCCCTCCACCTGCCTGTATTTTCATTCCACTTTTTCTTCATTGCAGCAGTGGCTTCTCATTTGGTAACCTGAGGGAATGAAAAAGAAAGAGGTGTGAGTCTCTGGCTGTTCGTAGTTGTTGAATAAAATTTGGAGCAGTAACATCCTAGTCTCTGGGTTCCCTACAGGATGTTTTAATTATTATAACTCAGTACCCAGTGAGCCATCTGTCTGGTGCTGCTGGTGAGGTAAACAACCACCCCCCCCCACACACACACACTACAACCAGAGCTCTGTAAGCTTCCCACAGCTGCCCCACTGACACCCCAATGTGTCTGTCACAAACTTGACAATTATTTATTTAGTCTCAATTTATTATGGTAGCATGAGGAAATACAGAGAACAGAACTCTAAATTTGGCTGATGCAACGCAACTAGAGTATTATGCTTAGATAATCACATCACTGATGTTTACAGAACATCCAGGGTCAAGCTTGGGATTTGTCTATCATTATGCCACAGATAATCTGTCCTAGAAGCTCCTCTACTTGTTAAACAAATCATTGTTTTTATAGTGTTTTTAAACTTTTAAACAGTATTGCACATAACTAAAGCTGCGTTCACGTGCTAAGGAAAGTAGGATATTTTCCACTTGTGAACTGGTATTTACCAGTGTGTTGCGTTCAAGTGCTTTTGTTGTCGCAAAAAGATGGAGATCCAGACCTGTTATTTAGCTAAAACTATTTTAGATTGCTTAAGTCATCTGCAACAGCAAGAAAA
>JAOTRC010000034.1:14831674-14858639 GCA_027497675.1 Cyprinella lutrensis
TGTCAATTTCATGAGCTAATATGTCCTTTTTAGGTGGTAATATGTCCATTTTAGGTGCTAATATGTACATTTTAGGTGCTAATATGCCAATTTCATGAGCTAATAGGCCCTATGTCCTTTTTAGGTGGTAATATGTCCATTTTAGGTACTAATATGTACATTTTAAGTGTTAATATGTACATTTTAGGTGCTAATATGTCAATTTCATGAGCCAATATGTCCTTTTTAGGTGGTAATATGTACCACTAAGGTACCAATACGCAACCTTTGGGTTCAAAAGTGTACCTTTTGAAAATGCACAGCCCCAGTGACAGCTTTTGTACCTTTTTTTCTGAGAGTGCGCTCTGGAACGTCTCCGCTTTAATTATAAGTGCGCTTAAACGTATGGTTCCATCAATGTCTTCTGAACGAAAAACGTTCTTCACACAAGAACGGATCAATGAAAAAGCTTCTTCTAATGGAATCACTGTGAAAAAACACCTTAGTTTTTACAAATAAATAAACACACACAGACCAATGCTGCAGCCAAGCATAAGTTTCCTGTTTGCATTTTAGCATCAAACAACTGCACTTTTAAATCATTTACACAAGATTATATATTTAAATCATTTTAGATTACCATTAGATCTCAAAGTAACATGGAAACTCACCGTTAATAGGCTTCACCTCGTGTGTGTGTCGACCTGTATGAGCGACTCCGGAGAAGTGAGACGAAGCACGAGGACACACAGCATCCCGTATCCTGGCAACCACTGGGAGAGAGAGAGAGAGAGTAAAAGAGTGTGAGTGAGTGAGTGTGTGTGAGCGAGAGAGAGAGAGAGACATTAACGAAGATGATCCACTGAGATTGCTGGTGGAAAATGTTCCTCTTATTAATGTGTGCATGCCGGGTCAGACGGACCTAAACTCAGATGATTTGAGTCATTAAAAATGTACACTCTAAAAAATGCTGGGTTGTTTTAACCCAACTTTGGGTCAAATGTGGACTAACCCAGCCGTTGGGTTAAATTTTTACATTACATATTACATTTTTAACCCAACATTTCGGTTTTGTCCACATTTGACCCAAAATTGGGTTAAAACAACCCAGCATTTTTTAGAGTGTAACTTCTAAAATTCAATCCAAATGTCACTTTGTAAAAAACATATTTTCAAGATTTTTGTTTCAAGACATTTTTTCTTTTGTCAAATCAACTTAATTTATTTAGTTCAGATAGCTTATTATTTTGAGTTTCTGACGATTCAATCAATCTCCTTCATTGTATTAACTCACTTTTTCCAGTTCAATCAACTTAAAAATTTAAGTCAACCAGGTTACTTATTTTTTTAAGTTAAACCAACAATATTTTTTATATAGTGTAAAAAAAATATCTTCATGATTTGTAATCACATTTTTTCTTTTGTCAGATCAACTTAGATAGTTCAGATAACATGTAATTTTGAGTTTCTGATGATTAAGTCATTCTCCTTCATTGTATTAACTCAATTCTTCCATTTCAATGAACTTAAAATTTTAAGGCAACCAGGTCACTTATTTATTTTAAGTTAAATCAACAATATTTTTTTTACAGTTGTTAAACAGAAATTATCAAGCCATGCAAGAGTTATTTGGGGGAGTTACATTTTATTTCATTTTAATTTTTTCTTATTTTTAGATTTAATTTAATATTATTTGTTTTATTTTATTTTATTATTTTACTACTGGTACCATGCTTTTCTGTCACTTCTTTTTGAAGTAATAATGTTTTGTTAAGTATACTTGTAAAGGACAAATGTTACAGTACAGTCATCATCATTTGCTCGTTTCAAAAGCTCATTACGCTGCTGTATGGACGACCCCCAAATGCTAATTTGCACAACGCATTACCCCCAGAGGGGGCGCGTCTCCCAGCGCACAGGGGTCATGTGGAAGGGACGTGTCCTTGTGTGACATGCTGAGGGAGGCAGAGAAGGCGGTGAGATGCTGGCAGATGCCTCTCTCAGCCGTTTCGGGGCTTTTCTCTGCTGCTGATTTACACGCGTCCCGCCGCAGAGCTGACACCTTTATGTTCAGCCACCCTATCGCTGCAGGTCCAGGCCTGGGGAGAGATGCAGCTGAACTTTTCCTCCTATCACCTTGTAAAAAACGTCTGTCCGGCCTATTGTCTGACATCTAGGGGTGACAACAAAACTTTTTATTCCCAGAGCCATTTTTTCTCTAAATTTGTGAGTATATACAGAATTTATAGCAAGCAAATGAAAGAGGCCTGTTTTTATTCACTCCCCTGAACTGGACACAGTGTAAATCAGTGTAATTGCGAGGTTTTTTCCCTCAGACACTGAACTGCTTGTTATTTAGCGTAAAGGAAGGGGACAAAAGAAGCATTTTCAGCTGAAAAGGCTGTTTTTTAAAAACATTTTCTGCTCATAATATAAATGATGCCAATGCAAAAGTCATGGTACTGGAGCCCAAGCTATTTCAAGAAATATTGTTGAACTGACTGCGCTCACAATATCGGAAATGAACCTTAGCATCGACATTGTTACAGAGCTTATTGCCTTATAGAGCTGAATTTGACAACATTAACACTGTTATTTTCCTGTTTATTACTGTAAAACTGTTTTGACACAATCTAAAAGCTGCATTATAATACTTAGGGTTAGTGGTCCATTCAAAAACTTAATGTCCTCTAAACTTACTCCACAGGGGAAGTGTTAAAGATGTCTGACTGAGATGGCTCTCCAACACTGAAGTGAAAATGACTTTTTCATTAGCACAAGGGTCAATGAGAGCGTTTCTGAAAGCATTTACACGTCTGCTGCCCTCTTGGCCTCCTGCTGAATCATATCAGACTTTTCCAGCTCTCGATCGGATTAACTATTAGCAGCCCATTGCTATTATTTATAATCAAGAGGGGGCTTTTCACGGGTCTGCAGGGTCAGGAAAAGTTCAGTCATTTACAAAAAGAGGCATGACCTCACAGAGACATTAATTTATCCATTTCTCGTGAGCTGGAAGTTTTGCAGGTCTGTTTTAGTACTATTGATGGGAAAATGAGTTTAAAATTGTAAAAGAAAGAGTGAAATATGTGACCTACTTCATGTGTGATGCATCATTCAGATATTTTTAGATCAACAGTTTTGCAGTTTTTTAATTGGTGTAAACTTTTGCTCATACTTTGGCTTAATGATTTGTGTCAACTTCTAACAATATATTTTAAAATTTAGTCAAGTCACATTTATTTATATAGTGCTTTATACAATACAGATGTTTTAAAGCAGCTTTGCATTGATAAACGGGAAAATAACAATGTATTGTAAAATTAATTAATTCAATATCAGCTGTAGTTGAAGATTGAAGTCATTACTCAACTAAATTTAGCTCAATGTTGTTTCAGTTCTGTTCAGTAACTGTGTCAATAATGTGTCAAGTAATGTTGCAAAGATCGTCAGTAATGAAACTATAGCTCCTATATTCAGCTATAGCAGCTCTAGAGCTCACAATAGTGTCATTATACAGCTAAGTCAGTTCAATGTTGGTTCAGTTCAGTTAAATATCTGTGTCTATTTTGCAAAGTTAGAGTCATTATCCAGCTCAATTCAATTAAAATGTTGTTCTGATAGTCTAGGTGCAGTTAAATCAATAATATGAATATTAATAGTCTTTTGAACTACAACTAAGCAAGCCAAAAGTAACAATCAGGTGACAGTAGTGAAGGGGGGAAAAACTTGGGAGAAGCTTTAGTGCAGGGGTGTCCAATCTACTGGAGTTCCCCTTACAAAAAAATTTATTAAAGGGATACTCCACTTTTTTTGGAAATAGGTTCATTTTACCACTCCCCCAGAGTTAAACAGTTGGGTTTGACCATTTTTGAATATATTCAGCTGATTGTTTTTGATATTTAGAAGAGTATCAGTAACTAGACAGTTTCTGGTCTCATTGACTTCCATAGTAGGAAAAGATACTAAGGAAGTCAATGAGACCAGAAACTGTCTGGTTACTGATACTCTTCTAAATATCAAAAAAAAAAAAAAAATCAGCTGAATACATTAGAAAATGGTAAAACTCAACTGTTTAACTCTGGGGGAGTTGTAAAATGAGCCTATATATTAAAAAAAAGTGAAGTACCCCACTTGAGTAAATTTCTAGGTTTGTCCGAAATCATCCCCTATACCCTTAAATAGTGTACTATTTGAGGGGTGTCCAAAACTATTGTGCATGTTTTCAAGTGTACGCATTCAATCCCACGATGTACTGCAATAACGATTGTACAACCGGGCAAGAGCAACCTAGCATGGATAAGAGCAGGGAGAGCAGCAATAACCCCCGAACAGAACAGAACCAACAAGTATGCAGATATCATTAATTCAAGATTTTAAAATGCAACATAATTGGGGAATTTATTCTGATTCGAATTTATTCTGATTCAATGAGATTGCCAAATCCTGACTGGGCGAGAAGAGCTGGGGATAGAGGAGGGTAATTCGCACCTGAGAAACGCGATAGATGTTAATAATATTGAAGGAGCTTATGTATATACAGTGATAGGTGTCGTATCCCTATAGATGTGGGTCAGCTGAGAGTCAGCTGATGCGAGCTTGACTATCGTGCCAGAGCTGATGCTAAGCTTGATTTAAATGATTATCAGAGATAGATATTAATAGAAATTATGTTACATTTACATTTATTCATTTAGCTGAGGCTTTTATCCGAAGCGACTTATTGTATCAGAGGTTGCATGCCTCTGGAGCAACTAGGGGTTAAGTGTCTTGCTCAGGGACACATTGGTGTCTCTCAGTGGATTTGAACCCGTGTCTCTCACACCAAAGGCATGTGTCTTATCCACTGCCTCATCACCACCTATTAGAAGATAGTTTTCACGACTGAGTTCAAGACAAATCTATTCATTACTACTAGCTGCCAGTTTACTTAGGTTTCTGACTCGACCAGGAGCATAAACAGTGAGGATGCACCATTTAGTCCTTAGATAGCAATGCAAGCATCCAACAAGTGAAAACAAATTTCCCAAATTTCCTAGAAGACCTCATTCCAGTCTAGGCAGATAAACATCAGGTGTCTATTGAAAGTGAAGGTAATTTATTGTCTTTTACCTGTGGCTTTCACATTAAGGTTTTTTTTTTTGGCTTTCAGTTTAAGTTGCATGACTATAACCATGTTTTGACTTTGTAGGGGATATACTGTAAAGCTATATGGTTTAAAATAGTGACATAGTCCCACTTTATATTAAGTTTCTTTAACTATGTCCAAACATTTAAATGAATCGTTTGATACAACCCACTTATTGTGTGAATCCATGTTTTTACATTGTACTTATATTTAAATATCTGCATGTACAAATTTAACTAGTTTAATTAATGATATTTCAATCATTCAAAATGTTGATAAGATAAACAATTATGCAAACAATATAAATGAAAAAAAACAACTAAATGACTTATGAATCCTTGAAACAAGGCTTGAAAATTAGAATATTCAAATGTAATTTCCTTTATCAACTATAAGACGAAAACAGCAATTATCCTGACATCGAATCCACTCGTCCCCCAAGTACATTTGTTTTTGACACAACCTTAAAACACCTCAAGACATCCAGACAAGACGCAAGACAACCAATTACTGTGTGATCCGCTGAGGTGGGAACTAATGATTGACTTTCTGAGACAACATCTGCTATTATGGCCTTCTGACGCACTTTTAAGGCAAGTTCAAACAGTCCTCAGAGTTCATGCCTCGCAGTGGCCTCAAGCTGCTCATTCTGAGGTTTGCGGCGTCTCTGTGTCCTACACATAAACCTGAACAAACGTACGTTAGTGCCTTAGTTTCTCTTTACAGCACATCTCAGTTACTGAAAAAAAACCCATAAAAACATGAAAAGACTTCTTTTCCCTGCATTTTGTTTTTCTTTAAAAGCCATTTAAAACCTCAGTTGCTTAAGGATTTGTAGCAAACAAATACAAAGAAAAAAAAAACTATGGAAGCCAAAGAATATAAAAGGCAATTAACTTTATTCTCACAATTGTGACTTTTTTTGTTTATTGCAATTGCAAGTTAACATCTCGCGACAAAGAATTTTAAACTCACAACTATATGAAATGAAGTCAGAATTCTGAGATATAATCATGCAATTGTGAGATAATAAGTTTAGGGTGACCATATTTTGATTACCAAAAACCAGGACACTCGGCCCAGCAAACAGATGGGCCTACTCAAATGATACTCAAAGTTTACTCAAAGATACCTTATTAATTTCAGCACATTTAAAGTAGGTTATGCCTCCTCTGTATGGATAGAAAATTGTTATATTGTTATAAAAAAACAGGACAGTTGGTCACCCTAATAATATTTTTTCTAGATCATGAATATATATTTTTACTTTTTATTGGAAAATACCACATGAGGGTGTTCATGTGCAATTTCCATGTTGGCTTTTGGTATTTACCATAATTACCATAGCACATGAACGCAGCATAACTCTCAGTTCATTTTGAATAGATTATGTATCAAGGAAATCCAACCATGTTAAACTCTGCCTAAAGGGTGAATGGTTGAAAGACAGAACTGGTGGTTGTGTTATTGTTGATTAATAGATGTTCTCTAAAAGGAAAGACTAGCTTTTTATTGAAAAGACTCTCCATTTTGTTGTATCTGTCCACTAGATTTAAGCACTCTCTATGCAAGATCTCTTAAGTGTTTAGCGCATCCTCCATCTGCTATATAATCCAAGGGCAATGCTCCATTTCTTTCTCTTTCATCTCTCATTTGCTCTCTCTACGATCTTCTCTTTGCATTGCAGGCCTTTCCTTTCTGAAATCTTCTGCCTTCATCAAGGCTAATGTCACAATAGTGATTTTTCCGGTACACCCACTCCAGCTGTCACATCACCGTGCCTCCTCGTAATTCCTTTTCTAATAACGCGCGTGTGGGTGTCCGTCTGTTATGTAACTCTGCGGGTTCCTCTCCACTTTGTGCTTTGACCCCTATTGATTAGAGAACTTTTCCCATTTATATAAGTGACAGAGGCAATATGTCTTGTCATCACATGCTCATTTATGCTAATGTATGTGCCTCTGACGGGCTAACCCTCAAGGCCATGGTTTGCGCTTCGTCCAACCATTGATTTCCAGTTAAACTTCAGCCTGTTTAAGCTGTTAACCTAATAAGGAGCAGTTTTGCTAATTAGAATGTGGAGGGTGTAGTTAGAAGAGTAGGACAGCTAACTTGGGACAGCCTGTTTGCATTACAAAAATACATCACCACATTTAACGGTCACAATCCGCCCTCTCAATCAAATATTTGGGGCACTATTTTTGGTGTACTGCTCCCACTCACATTGTCCTCCACCTTAAAAACTGGCAACCAGAGAAACCTTTTTCCCGAAGTTGTTTTCTTTCTCTTTCTTTTGATGCTTTGCCGTTCTTTTAGGGCATACAAAGCCATGGTAATTATATAAACAGGCTCATAACAGTGTGTGAGAGGCTGATAAGAGAAAGAGGGGAAGGGGGCAGGAACAGAGGTTTGAAGAGGAGCCAAATTTGAGATTATTAACTGATTAAAATAACCTGGTCACCTATTCTATTCTATTTTATTCTATTCTATTCACTGATATTATGATACTCAATTACTTTAATGTGTAAAACAAAGTTGGTATATCTCCTCTTACATTACTGAATAACTTCTGATAAATAAGCTTGACCCATTGTATTCTGCATTTAAAAGATCAACAGGATAACAGTTGTGTAACCTGGAGGCCTTTGTTGGAGGCTTGCAGGAAATTGAGGTCTTACCTTAACTGTGGACGGCGGCCGGGAAAGCTGGTTTATTCTGCTGGAAAATTAAAGGGAAAAAAGAAACAGAATAATGAGGGAAGGATTGAGGAGATATTTGTGCAATGTTTTTCATAATTGTACACTCGCATGAGCAGGAGCTCACATGAACAAAATATCTTCATTTGTGTTCCGAAGATGAACATAAGTCTGAGTGAGAGTAATTTCATTTTTGGTTGAGCTAACCCTTTAATGTACTTTGAAGGGTTGTCAAAGTTAACATGGTAACTATGATTGGATATTTTGATTTCTAAAAATTGGTTGGAAATACATTTCAGTCCTGTTAAATGATATCCTAATCCTGCTTTCTTGTAATTTATTTCACTCTATTGGAAATCTCAATGGGACACTTCATGGCAGTGTGATTGTCTTCCCTTCCCTACACAGTTCAGGGATGCTTATATCTTCAGTACATCCCCATGGACACTATGCTAACTGACGCCAGGCAGAAAAAGATACGAGACAAATGCATGTGTGTGTGTGTGTGTTTTGCATGGCTGCCTATGTGCACGGTGTTTTCCCCTGCGCTATAAATGGCTCCCCCTCAGCCCAAAACAGCTAACAACCAAGAAATAAAGTACTCTTCAAGCTCGATATATATTCCTCCGCTCCAGTGAACGCCTTTCATTTTGTATGTTGCATCTATAAATAGAGGAAGACAAACGAGTATGCTACATTGAAGTAACAAGATATTTGTGAATAAAGAACAGCTGAGCCTGAAACAGCAGTTAGAATGCTATTTTTAGGCTCGATTTAACCTCGTGATGATGCAATGCTTATGAAAAACAGTGAAGAAGGGTGTTATGCAAGAGTATTGGTTGGAAATGTTTAATGAATAAATGCACAGGCTTATGACGGCTGGATATAAGCTTAGTTTATGCTGCATCCACAAACATAACCGTTTTAATCTGTGCTGCTTTTGCATGGTCTATAGCTGCAAATGCAATTCAGTGGCTATTTTAAACCATAATGGCTGCATAAGGTGTGGTAAAACTCCTGTATAATCTACAATCCACTGTGGGAGTCAACTTTGAATGTCTTTAAGGATACACCTTCACTTGCTATATTTACTCTAAAATAAATATGATGTAAAAAAAATCACCTTCAAATTTAAACTTATTTTTTTGCCATTTATTTTACATATGAAGTGACGTTTTTAGTTTGAGAACGTTAAAATACTTTCCTTTATCTTATTTTAATATGCAGGGAGAAGTATAAGTAAGTCATTCATAGGTATATTTCCCTGAAAAAAAACTGTGGTGCTTCAAAACATTGCTCTGTTTATTTGAGTGTCCGACCAGTAATATTGGCTCAACCAATGTGATTTTTGGGCAGAGATATCAGTTTGACTGACCAACAGCAGAAGTAAGAAGTGTTTAGGGAAACCTGCTTAGAAAAGTGTCAGTAATGGGCTATTATTATGTATGATGCTACACTTTTGAACATGGTCACTGTATTTTTAGTTGAGATTTATTCATCTCTGGTTTCAAGTACACTATTTGTATTCCACTACTTAGGATATATAGCAGGAAAAAGAACATTAAATGATCTTGTTGAGTAGCTCCTTGTGAAAGATGACTATAATGATTAATCTGTCTGTTTTAATAGATGGCGAGACAAGAAGAAAAGTCAACCTCCTTAGCCGTCTCTAAGACCTATCGTGGGAATCTTCCACAGAAATCCAACATACCACCCTGCCTAAAAATGTCCTCAAGCAGACGGGAAGGAAGTCATTTTTGAGTGGCAACGCACACAGGAAATCCACTTGATAAAAGACGGCCGCAAAAAAGGAAAGTGAGTCGCAAAGTTTGAGTATCGTGTTTGTCTTTACCTTTTAAGGGAATGGGACTCTTCCATGACCAAACAAGCTAAAGTTTATGATAAAGGTCTGTTTTAAAATGTCTATGTGTAAATACACATAGGGCATATATAGTATAAACATATATAGTGTCTCACAGTGTCTTATGTATGACATGTTAACATGCATGGGTATAGCTTGAATGGCAGAAGAAAACTTGGTTTATTTGATGTGCAGTTCCTCACATGTCGCCATGACTGTTTTTACCGGACAAATGCTATATTCATAAACTTGCTTAGCTTGTCTTGGCCAAATGCTTGTGTACTGAAATAACATACATATTGAAATTTCTCTTATAATGGGTTAATGATTTGAGAAATGGAAGCAATTAATCTTAAGGTCAATTGTAGTCCATGTGATGTGTCATTTCCCCCTTGGCAAATCACTTATGCAGAGTGTCTTTGTTTGAGAATATATCTAGATCTCCGATTCTCCGTCCGTCTATCCAGCTCATTCATCCTCACGAATTAACGATCCACCTGAGGCTATTCACCAGCACAAAAATGGCCAAGGCTACCAAAATCACCATGGCAACCGCCATTCTCCGGATTGTCATTGTCAGTGTAGGAAATGAGAAATGATAGTCCCATTTAGGGATGTAAAGTGAGGACCCTTGAAACGGAAGCACCTCGTTGTCATTAGAACAATGACTTAAAAGATTAGACTGAATTACTAGGTTATGAGGCTTAGGCACTCACTGTTTCTCCGCTTTGTCACGATCGTCGAGGAAGAACAGGGCGGTGGCGAGGAAGAATATCCCCCCCAGAACGATGACAAATGGACAGAGCATGAGGGCATATCCCAAGCTCAGGAACTGCCATAAAGCTGACGTAGCGTAGCTCTCTTGGAGGGAGTCTGAAATCTGTAGGAACACATAGAGACCCAAACAAAAGAGAACTCATTAGCAAACAAAGGAAAAGTCTGCTGTGAGCCATCAGCGACATTAATACAATAATTAACTTCCTAATATTGTCTTCAAGAGCTGTGCTGTCAATCAGTTACTGGGTAAACACTTAATCTTTGTGTTAACATATCTTAAGCTATTGGATTCTGTTCAATAGTAAGTCAATAAATCTATAAAAAGACAATTATAATTAATTAAACGATTGATTCAGTCAAGGAGGCATTTTTGTTTGTTTCAATTTATCATAATCTGATTATTAGACCATAGTCAGCAACTGTTTCTTAATGCTAGAGACCACATGACATATTTCCTATGTAATATTAGAGAGGGATATTGTCATTGGATTTGATTGTAAAGAAATAGTATAAATAGTGTAGTGCAGGATGAATTATTAAATGGTTACATCGGCTAAAATTAATTTAGTCAACTCCTATGAGCAAACTAGGATATGGAGTAAAGAACAAAACACTTTAGGACAAAACACTATTTTATAACATTTTATACATAATTTTATTACATTCATTGATGGAGGTTGAGGAGACCCCCACCCCTTCTATGTAAAGTGCTTTGAGTATCCTGAAAAAGCGCTATATAAACGTAACAAATTGTCATCATTATTATAACTAACAGACCTGTGAACAAAAAAATAACAAAGGGATGTTTCTAGTGCTTTATTCTAGCCATTCTAGTGTATTATATTATTACAAAATATAGCAAAATATGTATATTTTGAGCATTAAAATGATGTTTAGGAAGGCTCCTCATCTGGCTCACTTTAGCATGGCTAATCTGTTAAAATCAGCACTAGTGTGCAAGTCTCATGGGTTGGGTAGGTATGCTGACACCAAAAGGAGTATAAGTGAGTGCTGACAGTGAGGTCTGTGTGTGTGTGTTCAGACCACACACCTGTATATGTGTATATCTCAAGTCTTTATGATGCCAAACATTAATGTTGAACTATACTGCCAAAAAATAGGGCTGAAGTTGAACATTTGTGGTGCGTATCTAATGAGTTTTTGTTGCGGTAAAAATATGGTGGATTGCGTCTGATGGCCTGTTTTCATAGATAATTACACCACCCAGTATGCCTTGGGGTATAGATTTACTTACAGGTATTATGCGTGTTTTTACATCAGTTAGAGTGAAATGGAGCGTTACCAGGTATTTAGGAAATGTTATTCATTCACAGGCCTAGCGCACATATTGTTCACTTTTTAGAGGTTGTCTGCCTCCCACATGTATAATGTCTGGAAAAACTATAGTGTCACAGCCCAGTTTTAAAGTTCTCGTGGTTTTTCTCTAAAAACTGTTCTTATTTGTATTTTTATTATTTTTTTTTATTCAGAGCTGACATTTTTTTTTTCCCCCACAGAAGTACGTCAAAGCCACCATCACACTAGCTTGCCAGACCTCCGGAGTGAAATTATCAAGTAAGTGTTGATGCATGACTCGGCCCTACATTGCTGGATTTGACAGGCCAGAATGCCCACATATTGGTGTTTGATGCTAGTGTTTTTACTCTCAGTGTGTGTTTTCTCAGTGAGGGTTGTGTAGTGTTTGGCTGCACTGAGCCTGTGTGTTAAGAGTTGTGTTGCTTGGAATGAGTTTAGCTCAGGTGATGGTTGGTAGTGCAGACTGTAGTTAGAGTTTTGCACATGTTGCTCCACTTGTGCTCACTATCGTTTAGCAATCCAAAAAAAAATCTATAAATGAATCAAAAGTGACATGGAATGTTACAAAATATTTCTATTTCAAACAAATGGTGTTCTTTGAGCTTTCTATATCAAGCCATTAAATCAATAATGTGCAAGACATGTGGTTCAAGTACCAAATGATGGAGCTATACAAATCATATTAACAATATACAGCCAGATTAGACACACTTTTTACCTCCTGCTGTGTGCTTATGACACATTCTTGCCGAATATTGATGTGTATGTGGGAGATAGATAAAGAGCAAACACATTGCAAATGCACTTTTGTTGTAAGAGGTTGAAAGTGATAATGGAATAAATGAACAATGGCTCTGAACCCTGAGCCCTACATGACATGGGGCTCTGAACCTGTCAAAAGCACGCACAGGAGTTACTGTTTAGCTTGGATCCACTCCAGTGACTCCTGTTCGGAATGCCAGGAATGTCTACAGGAGTCGGAAGTCTAGGAACCACAGCATGCTTTTTCCGGAGTTAAGAAGAATGATGAATCTATGCTGCACTGTGATTGGTTTGCCTTTGTTTTGTTAACATGAACAAGAGGGGAAATAGGAAAAGGGAGATGGAGCCAGGGTCGGCGTACAGAATCATAGAGCAAAATGTCACAAGGCGGCGTAGCTTATTGTTGCGCGCTAGTGTTTAAGACACCGAAGGGAACACTTGAGATGAATGTAGCCTTGAATGAGCTGGTGACTGGCATATACCGACATAACGACTTCTGGGGAAAGGTATTACTGGAAAGAAACGGAGATCAGGAAGAATGGTAAACCTTCAGAGGGCTTTTGTGTAATTCTGCCATTATTAAAACCATGAAAAAAAGCACTGTCCCTACACGCCAAGTACTCAATACTGAACAGTATGTACTTGTAGCAGGAAGCGCTGCAGTTCACTGCTCTATGTGTGAGACATTCTTACCAGGCCAATGAGGTACGGGCTCCCAGCATCCCCTAGTAAATGTGACGTGAAACCCTGGAAGGCAACAGCAGTGGCTCTTCTGGTGGGTATGACAACATACTGGAGAAAGAGGTGATAGGAAAACAGCAGTGAGAAACAAAACAGGAAAGCAAAAATCCATGAGAGCTCACTTAAACAGACACTGTCAGAGCGCTTTACAGTGACCCAGGCTGACTGGAGTGACAGCTTTTCTTGCTAAATCACTACACATGCACTCTGTTTACAGCTCCTCTCTTCTCTAACTCACTTACTTCCTTCCTTCGCACAAAAACATCCAAACTGAAAATGTTATTCCGTTTTATTTTCCATGAGTGGCATTTCCATTAAGTGCAATCAAAAGCAGCAATTTTGTCTTGGGCCCCACCCAGGCTATACCAAACCTCGTAGTCATGCAGCCCACCATTCAAAATAAGAAACTAGCCCGAGAAGATGACAATTCTGTTACAGTTAAAGGCTTTAAAGTTTCCACTCGACCCAGCAGATAAATACAGGCTTTCAATACAAACCATTAAAATGTCCGCTGTAATGGCCCAGTTCAAAAAGAGCAGCGTCTCTCCGATGAAAATGCAGATCTGAGGAGAAAAAGAGAGAAAGGGGGGAAAATACAAGAGGAAAGGTCAATTATATTTCATTTTTTAAAATGAAAAGTTACTCTATAATCTACACACACACACACACACACACACACACCAGGGTTTGGATTTGGTCAAAGACTAAATTAACCCGACTCGTATACTAAATAAAAGAAAAACGACTCAATGTTGTGGAATATGAAAACATGTCATTATACTGTAGTTACATGTAATTTTTGATTTGAGAGCAACAGGACCATTAGTGGAACTCGGAATGTCTGGCGGCTGAAACCGTGTCACATTTAACAAGTTATCACAACAGATTTGTGCAATCCCATGAGAACAGACTAACTGATTTAAGCATTCCCACATAAATTAACTGATATCCCACAGTGCCAGTGTCTGGATTTTTAAGGTGCTTATGGCACACTGAGACAGACTGACCATTGAATATCTCCACTAATCTTAGTGACTTGACAGAATGTAGATGGTCTCTCCACAACTCTTAGGCTAGAATACGGCTGACGGCAGCTGCCGGGGTCAAACCAGACAGGGCTGTGTGAAGAACTGTGGGTTGCAAGGGGGTTTGATCATTCAAGTGGCTGTTCTGATTTTGACAGGATCTTGTGTTGGTCTCAGAGTTGTGTTGAGCAGGGCCGACATAGAGATGACCTCGTGGTGTCATATATTTTTTTTGTTTTGTTTGTGGGTCTAGAACCTTCCATTTAGATGTCAGTGTGAGAGAATATCTGAAGGTGAGAAAATGAAAGCATGAAAGTGTGCGCATGTTTGGACATGTATGAAACTCTGTCCCGAAGTGACTTGAGGCTCAGACAGCATGACGGACAGACAGGCTAAAACTGTAAAGCCCTGCAGGACTCTGGTTCAGGACTGAATTGTGATCAGCCAACATGCTGATGAGACAGCAGCTGTCCCTGCTAGAACAGACCCTGACACAGCTCCAGAGAGCTGTCACATTCTCAGACTGCACATCTGTCACTATCAAGTTTTCTCACTCTAGATATTTTCCCTCCTTGAAGTTTTGGATTCCTTGTTTTCCGTATGCTACATTTGGATGTAATTACAGAAGCCTTGTGGCAGGTGATTGCAGGGGTGCTCATGTCTTTAGCTGGGGGCTGGCTGCCACTGTCATGTTACCTGTTTGACAAGATGGCTTGAGGGCCTCTGGTCTAAATGATGTGTCATTCATTTCTATAAATATAAATCTTGACTGATTGTTGCTCTCAGCTACACTGAGAAATACACTTTTCCATTTTCACATTTTCCAATTACAGTGAAATTCCATTTGAATTTTAAATAACAAAAGGTTTCTGTTTTCTAAGAGTTTAGTGAGACAACTAATATATTGTGAAATGACAATATATACTACTGTTCAAAAGTTTAGGGTCTTAAGATTAAAAAAAATAATAGGAGTATATTATGCTTTACAAGACTGCATTTATTTGATTATAAAATATAGTAAAACAGAAATATTGATAAATATCACATTTAAAAAAAACATGGTTTCTGATTAAATATATTTTTAAAATATAATTTTTCTTCAGTGTCACATGATCCTTCAGATATCATTCTTATATGATGATTTGTTGCTCATTTATTATTATAATCAATATTTTCAGTATTATTCTCAACAGTTGTGCTGCTTAATTAATGAAGGATTGAGGATTCTTTGATTAATAGAAAGTACCGGGATTAGTTTAAATCTTTTTAAACATTATAAATACATTTACTGTCACTTTTGATCAATTTATTTTTGTGTGGTGTATGTTCTGTTGTTGGGCCTAGATATAATTTAATACTGTACATCATTGCTGAAAAAAAGTATTAATTTCTTCTTTTTTTTTTAAACGTACTGAACCCAAACTTTTGAACGGCAGTGTATATTTTTAATTGAATTTTATTTTATTCTATAAATTGTTGTTCTTGTGCCATTTATAGATCAAGATCCCCTTTAAAGATTGGTATGAGTCCACCATGAGACCACAGGTCATACCGTTTGCTTTTATAGTCCTTAAAGTCATCACAACTTTTAACAAAGGAACAAGTGGTTGCAAAACCAGGTCGGTTGAGGGTACAGTTAGTGAGTCTATCATAGTTAAGATAAGGTGGCAAACGTTGAGCAAGCTTAGAATTTCTCAAGCGTAACACCAGAGAGATGGCATTATCATGGTGTATAAGGTTCTTTTGTCCATGGGAAAGATAAGCAGTCCCTAAAAATACTTTATCATCAGACTTCTCATCATAAACACTTATGAGATTCCCAGTCTGGTTTGGCCCTTCAGGGAGCATCCAGCATTTTGCTCTGACCTGATTGTTTCTTGTTAGAAGAACGAGTATGACCTGGTAGAAGTTTTGTCTTTGTTTTCTTATGCACTGCAGCATAACTTTTTCTCCATTAGTGACTCACAAATGCCACAGTCTATTGTTTCTTAGCCGTAACTGTGAAAACTGCTCCCTTTTCCTGCTTTACATGCCAGTTAAATAAGTGCGTACGCAGTGCCTGTTGCTCTTATTCTTTTAGTATTGGGTTTGAACCTACCAACCCTGCCAAGCAACGGGCTGTTAAACCCACTGAATGCAACAGACTTTATATCGTTTAAAGAATTATATTAAACTCTGAATAGATGTGACCTTTTTTGACTTGGACTGAAAGTGCTCATTGTAATACAAGGATAGTCAGAAGGGAGCTGTACCAGAGATATTCAGGCCACAGTGTCAAGAAGCAGTTCAGGAGACAATCTCAGCCTTTACACCACAATTCTATGGCAACCAATATAATATGAGCTATTTATGTGAAGTGTCATAATATTGCAACAATAGATCAAGTGTAATTCAGAGGCGTGAATTCAGGTTGATTGAGACACTTTTTCCGAGCCATCTCAATTGCAACATGTCCCAATCACCTTGAATTCAGTGAATGTATAAATATTAATATTATTTTCTAAGTCTAAGTCTTAATCTTAATATTTTAGAATTATTTTATTATTTATTGATTGTTTGATTATGAGTGGAGAAGCCAAATAGACTTTCTAGATTCTATTCTATTCTAGTCTAGTCTGTTGTTTTTCAAGTACTCACACACATATACGTATGTTTTACTGTAAAACAAATCCAAAAGACTAATTTTTAACTAATTAAAAAGTCAATTTTTACAGTGAAGACTTGTGAAGTAAGCTGAGACTTAAGAAAGTAGAGTTACTTACATATGCTCCCACAATGCTTTTCTTGGCCACAACAAAGATGAGGCAGATGAAGATAGCAGAGCCCAACATGCTGACGGCACACACCAGCGGGTCGGCACGTTCCGTTTTCTGACGGCAGAGCCGTGTGGTCACAGCGCCGATCACTACCCCCAACAGCCCAGTCACGCAGGTGATGGCTCCAAATATCAAACTAGAGATGAGAGAGAAATATAGTTGACAAAACTGTAATGCTTGTGATTGACCGTTAGGTTTCAAGCGGAGTGTGTCTGTGTGTGTGTGTGTGTTCTGACCTGTCTTTACTGCTGCAGGGTTGATAGGTGCAGCTCTCTGCTGTCTTCTGCACCACCTGAGCTCTGACTAGGTACTGCGGGATCCAGATCCCAAACGCCCCCGTGGCAAATGACACTGCGGCCGATGCCAGAGAAGAAAATACATAACTACGGCTAGGGAACAGAAAGAATAGGAATTAACATGCATAATTCTTGAGTTTTCATTCAGATATTTATTTTGTATTGTCGTTTTTTCTGTGTTCCTGGAACAACATTGCTGTCCAAAAACATAGTCCTAACCCTATCCCAACCCCTAAACCTAACCCTACTGATAACTTAGAAAAATATAGGTGAATAAGAATAGTGTAAAAGCCCCTAATCTTATTGTAAACTTGACATTTACTACAAAACATTCCCTCAAATCTGATTGGTTGATTGAAATATTGTTCAAGGATCAACAACGATGTTGATCTAATAAAATTTTCTACTTGGGGAAATCATGTTAACCAATGTGATATGGGTAGACATATAATATGGCCATTGCCTACATTCGATGTCAGTTTAGCCACAACAAATTTGGTTGGTAAAATGGTGTGAACAATACATGTAATAAAACATGCGTATATAATATAGGCTATACAATTAGATAATGTTATTGATGATAACAGATATTGTGTGAATCTCAGTGTTTAAAAATATAATCAATTAAAATGATAGAATATAATTAAAATGTAGTTGAATTATTGTCACACCACGGCATAAGCAGAGACTACTTGGCCCTTAAAATTCTATGCCAGCTACTCCAATAAACTGTCACATGTTCAAGTGATGGCAGGACTGTAAAAATAGACACTGAGGGTACAATATTCACTCAATAGTTGATTAAGTGATTGTATCTGGTACATCCCAATCCTAAACATTAAGTTAATTTCATTTTTGAGTGATGGATAGGAAAAAAAATGTGGCATACTTTTTGGCAAGAGCTTTCATGTCACAGAGCCAGGAAGTGCGCGTCTTTATCCGTCCAGTGAGCTGGTCAGCACAACCTCTCTTTGGCTCAGGGATAAAGATGAGGATGAGGAACCCAGCAGTCAAACCTAACATTGGAGAAACCTTGAGACAGAAGAAAAAAAAGATGATATTGCAGTTTAACATCACCTTGTTTTCAAGAACAATATCTAAACATGCTTAAAACAATTGATAACTGAGAAGCAAATTACTTACTATTTTATGACATACCGGTAACTCAAATTCTGTTTTTCTTTATTCTTTAAAGAATAAACCTAACAAAATCAAGTCTTATTATCTTAAATAAGTTTTCTTAATTAAAGATGAATTTACTCGGAAAAAGCAAAAATGCTGCTTAATTTTTTTTCAGCGCAGTGCTCTTAACTAGACTAAACATTTTTTTGCTTGTATTACTGCGAGTCTGTGCTCTCTGATAAACAAAATCTTGTGGGCTGAACAATAAAAAACTGTCTCACATCCTGTTTGGTCTAGCAAGTTATTCGCCGAGTCTATAATGGTGTGTTATGTATTTTGTGATTAGTTTTATTTATATTCACATTAGGGTGTGCAGGGCCGGCAAGGTACTAGACTGCAGTGTGAAGTGGACTCTATTAGGTGATGTTTCTTTACTCCATCCTCTCGTTTTCTTTCTCAGTTTTCTCCCTTGTGTGGGAGCAGCTGCGGTCCACCAGGCCATGAGCTATTATCTCTTTTATCATCCTTCCTGATGGCTACAGCACAGCAGTATGTGTGTGTGTGTGTGTTTGTTGGTTCGCTCGCTCGCCCACATGGAAGCAGCGTAAGCGCCTCTGTCGCTTGTGAAAGCCAAAGCAATTCTATCTGTCAGACGCAATCCTTCTGGAGATCATTTATAGCACATTAAAGCAAAGCTCTGCTCATAATTGTGTCTTATAGGTATGTATATAGTTCTCGTAAAGATTTAGTCATCTGCACTGCAAAAAAGTTCCAGATTGTCTTATTTTCAGGTAAAAAAAAAATAAGATAATATAATCTTGAATCTATCTTAAGAATTATAAATTACTGTTCTAAAGTCTGTAGTCTATAAGATTTTTTTTCAGACCTTCAAATGCAGTAACATTCAACTTCCTGTTCATAGAAGATGAAAAAATGTATCGTGGTTTTCACAAATATTTCAAGCAGCACTCTATTTTCAACATTATATAAAGAATATATTGGAGAATTATAAGAAATATTGATTATTATCTAACATTTATATAAATTTGTGAATGTTTTATTTTTGTAGTGTTCAGCATTATAAATAGCATGAGAGGGAAACGGATCACTGCATCCCATTGACATGCTGCTGTTTCCCGCACTATACTGTGATTCTGTGGACTGAATGTGTGTCTGTGTGCACTGCGGTGCTTTTGATACAGAGCTGCAGTGTCTCGCTAAAGCCTGGATTTGGTCTTGTTATCCCTCTGTAACTAGAAAACCCAGCAGCCGTAAAAAAGGTCTTTGCAGTGGACCTATTTTCTGACAGTCACACTGAGGAGATCCCTCCCTGCCTCTCTGGTTTAGTTTGATATCAAAGCCTGCGTTGATCAGTCATCTTGAACTTTGACTCTTGTCTCGCACTTTGTCAGACGTTGCCCTTTCCTGCTAATCTCAAGCTAGCGCAGCTTCTTTCGTGCTTGTTAAGTTTAGAGTTGGGACGAGTGTAATCAAAGAAAGAGAGATCAAGGTGCTATTTTTCCTGGCATTTCCCCACTTCGACCTGCAGAAGATTGATATGGCTCTCAATAATTATGATACTCCAAAAAAATAATCTTCCACTCCAAAAAAACACACCCCCTCTTCGAGAACAGAAGGCGATTGAGTTCTTTTAGGAGCCTGCAAAACAAGCGGAAAGTGGCACGGAGTGTTTTTTCCCATTTCAGGGCAGGATATGGCTGATATGGAGTACCTTTTCATCTGCCTGTTGTTTTTATACTCATTTAAAGTGCTAGCGATGATTAATAGTCCCCCAAACCATGAGTTTTGTCTCCTCAAGGAATGTTTTACTGCATCCAAGAGCTCAAACAATGGAGCGCCGCTACTGTTTGCAAAAGCGTTCTGATAAACTAGCTACCAAATAAAGCCATTTATGTTCCTGAGGGTCATATAACTGTCATGATCATGGGTGTTTTTGTAAGAATGAGAGGGTTTAATGCTCCTCTTAAAGTCTCCTTTCAGGCCTAAGAGCTTGACAACAGAACCACGCTGGAGTTTTAAGAGGCAGCCATACAACAAGTTTAGTTCAAGTTCACGATAAAACCATCGGTCCATTCTTTATGACCCCAAGAAAGGAACAAGTAATGAAGCCCACCTGCTAACTTGAGCATCCACCTGTTAAAGTTTGAACTGAACAAGAGAAACCGTTGGTTATAAAACTGCGCTGAGCTAATGAAGGAAGAAAGACAGGAATCTAAAGCACTTCAGAGGCCTCTCACTTTCTCAGAAAAGTTGTTTTTGCTCTCTCTCTCTCTCTTTCGCTGCCCAAAAGTTGCAGACCAGTACCCTTCCTCTCACTCAATCATTTCATAAATTAGTCATTTGAGATGCATTAAAAGGTGCTCTATTTTGGGCTTTTGGTTAGCAGTGCAAATTGCAAGGCTACTGAGGAATATCCTACAACAAAAGGGTCTGTGTAAGTGAGCCCCCTCTTCTCCTGGGCCTTTGCAGTACAAAGACTGTGAAGACTGCATTACTCACGGATAGCGTGTGTGAGCGGACCCGAGAGAGCTGGAGGTAATGCTATATTAATGCATTTAAGCTAGCTGGGTACTCAGTGCCCATTGCACTGGCTTCAAGGGGGCAAGAATGTTATGTTCCTTTTTCAAGAGTCGGGCTGAAGGTATTTCAGGATTCACCTGTCTGCCATGGGTTTTTGGGATATTTTTGACCAGGCTGAGAGGAAATGGTGTATATTTGTGGAGGTTGGGTGTGCTTCCTCTAAAATATTGATACAACACAAGAAAACATTTTAACAGCTCTTACCCTCAGTGCCCAGTACCAATCCCCTCCAGCATCTTTAGCAATGGATCCCAGGATGTATCCAAGACCGCTGCAGACAGAGAGCAAAAATATTTAGTCATTATACACAAACAAACATATCGTATTCTAGGCATAAACTTCCACTCTCCAGGCGGTTTGGTGGTCTAAGCTTATTTAAGCTAGACTGAGCCAGTTTTAGTTTTGAATTTTAATACAGTTTGTATTGTAATAATTGTAAGTTATTAATTCACCCCTTTGGTCCTACCCCTTGTTCTCGAGTGTACTCCTTGGCCCTTAAAACATAGTTACAAGGGCCAAGGGGTTGAAATATTCCCCTACGAAATGGAACAACCTTTCATGATCCGGCTACATCATCAGTTGTCTGCGATGGCTCTGTCGTTACTGAGTTTTTACAGGATTTCTCCATAACTGACAATCAGCTGCTCTGAACTTTGAGGCAACATGATGATTATAACATCTCTTCCTCGAAATGAATGTCTTTTCTGATTCGGAAAGATAATTTATTATACAATTTCTAAATTTAAATGACTATAGAGTTAATAAAGTGCATGGTGATTTCATCTGGCGCTAAATTTAAATGTTTAACCGTTAGCGAAGCCATCTCGCCAATGTCTTGCGATGTATTGTGTGAACTTTCTCGTAGCCTTCCGTTTGGAGTGTGCCTCTGAAAAATCTCAGTTTCGAGGGCTATGTAGCCCTACCCCTTCGCCCTACCCCTCGATCTCAACAAGAATCAGTTGAATTCCCAGTTTAATAACACTGGTTATTAAAGCTACTCTAGCTGGTCTTCCATCCTGCCCAAGATTGGCTTAGCTGATCTAGCTGCAAACCCAAACTGGTTTTCAATTAGTGTATGTGTCCAAACCCCTTCCAAAACCAGCAAACCAGACCAGCCTAACCAACCTGGTGGTTTAATATGTTTGTTTTTTTAAGCTATTTTGCCATGTGCATGTCTCATTCACTTAGTCCCTCTCACTTTCTTTGCAGTCTTTCTCTTCTCTCCCCCGCTGTTTTTTCCCACCCAAAGCTGTGTCGTGCACCCTAAAACTAGGCTGCCTGAACTCAGCATGCATACTAATGCCGCTGATAATGGCTTTACTCTGAACATCACCTCTGGCAATATAAGAGAGTCAACCACTTAGCATTACTCAGGGGCTTATGATGACACATCAGCTCTGAGGGAAAGAGAAAGAGATATGACTTGGGAGAGAGACCAGCTTCCCGCACTGTGTCGCCTTGGGTTTTGGATGGATTTGGGGACTGTGTTGAAATACTAACATCAAAGGTTCAGATGACCTAATTCTGAGAATCCCTGTCTGATGCTGTCGGATATGGCATTTGTCTCATGAACTTTCCTTTAAGTTCTTCTAAGGCAAGACTGCCTGACATGAGTGAGAAAGACGAGCACTCAAGGTGGGATCATTTCAACCCTGTCGGTATCTGAGGAATCTGTGAGTCATATCTCTTCAGACACAGACCAAACTCTCCTAGCTCTACATCCTGTTTACAGTCTGATAAAGTTCATAATTGCCCAGTTATGATCTCGGTGTGGCTGAAGCACATGTGAACTGTTCTCTCTGTATACCATATCTGTATGCGGATTATCTGGTTTGAGACTGCGCTGCCTGTCATCGGCCGTTGAATGAAATTTCTCCTCTTGGTCATAGTCTGTTTAAAAAAAGTTGATTGGATGTCTCACAGTTTTTCTTTCCATCAGCTCTCAATTTCAGCTCGAAAGTATTCCTCCATACTTCCAGCATCAGATTCATTATTATTCTCATTCTCAGTCACTCTCTCTGCCTGTCTCCTGACTGTTACCAACAGCACTCAACTGTTGGTACAGCACCTCAATAGCACTCAACAGGGAGGGAAAAGAAAAGTTTTTGCCGTTTTAAGGTACTATTACACATATTTAAACACCAATTGTTATGGTATTTATGGTATACTTACAATTTTGACAGTATAGGGCACTAGTAAATGCATGTGGAAGCCACAGAAACAAGAAGTAAACTGAATTGATATTTGGTCTAAGTTTGGCAAGAATTAACTTATTATAATTAATTTCACTACATTCTTTCAGAACATCAGAACATTCACTTTTTTACATTTTTCTAATTCAATACAAATGATTTTCATAATATTATTATATTTTGATCAAATATATGCAGCCTTGAGCCCTAGAGCAGACCGGAGATCTCTCCATTTGTTGAAAGCTTCCCTATGTTGACTTTCGTCTTACTCCGACGCCTGGCACTAGACAAAAGTTGCATTTTCTTTGTCTTACGTGGAGTTTGCGGTTTGGAATGAACTACAAGCTTTAGTTAGTCTCTTTGAATCAATCTTCTACTTTTGTGGAAAGTTGACTAAAGTTGTGTCGCTCGAGTTGTCTTCGCTGATGGGGAGAATGGTGGCGAATACACAAATCTGCCAGACATAGCCAGGCGAGTGTGCAGTGAACGCGCATGACGTCACGCCCAGTCTCAAATTCGAGCCCGAATCCCTCTTATTTATTTTACTGTACAGAATTATAGAGGCAATCGCAGTGATCAAAGAAGGGCTTATTCAGCCCATCAGGCAATTTTTTAAGCATGTATGGGTTAGATAACACCTATTTTTACATTGATTTGTTGCATAATGCACCTTTAAGGTATTGTACATTTACTGGTTTGAAAATGTAGTCTCCTGTACTTAGGGATTGTTCTTTATTTTTGTACATCAGGCCCTGGCCTAACTGCACCATTTTAACCCTTCTGTTTAAATTTGGACCTCTGAAAATCTAAAACCTAACACACACTTCCTGTGTTCCCAGACACTAGCGCCAGGCTGTCGCACAGCAGGTACACTACATTGTTTACCTTTAACTGCCCCTGGCATATCCAACTGATAGACCAACCTGACCTGACCCATCAAACAATAGGACCTTATCATTGAGAACATATGGCTCTCAAAATTAGCCCACAGTAAGCTCTAAATTAAAACCCCTTCATTAAGCCTATGCATACCTGCGTATTCATGGAATATGGCCACTTGGTACCTTATTAATGTTCTTCATTGGATGAGAGTTTTTGGATATTAATTTGGTACTACCATTTATGTCTGTATGTATTTGTAACTCAAGTTGTCATTATTACTCTGTTTCTCTATGTTTATTAGCAACTAAAATATTTTTCCATGCCCATAAGAGGACTAAAATTTCCTGCCAAACCTTTCCCTCATGGCTGAAGTCACTTCCTGGAAACAGTAACAACCTGACTGTGGATAAACAGGGCGCTAGACAGGAAGTGAGGCGGCACACTGCAGCGCTCCAGTCTTTCACCTCTTATTGTTCGTACTGTCGATCGCTTTGTTTGGGCCGAACCCAATTATCCCGCAAATACCAAAACTCTCCTGGGTCTGCTATTTTTCCATCCCGTCCTTTCCTCTAACTGCACTCAATCTCTCATCGATACTATTACTAGCCTTAGAACAGGTCTAATGGTGACAGCTGCTTTGTTCAGATATTTATTTTCCTCAGTTCAATGGGGGTGTATCACACTCGGTGTTATACAGCTGCATGGTCAAAACTCAGATTAGTTTGGTTGTTGTTTTTCTCCCCATCAGATTAACAGTTGAATTCCAAGATGCTGTAAACACAAAGCAGCTAAAAATGCTATGCACATACATGCATGCATTTATCATCTCTCCTCTGTTGTTTTCCCCATTTTCTCTCCAGACTTTTTCCACCTCAGTGAACAAAAAGAAAATGCCACAGCCTGGGTTAAGTGACCGAAATAGATGAGCTTAAATTCTTTCACAGCAGCAAACAGATTTAGAATATCATTGTCTATTTGGCCCATCTGAGGCGGTGACCACACAAAACGCTGAGCTCAATTCTCCACAACTGACCTTTACTGAGTTGAGATGATATCTGAGATTATCTGGCTGTCAGAAGCTGTTCCCTTCAGCCACAGTTTACCTAACCTGACTTCAAATGTCTAAATACTACATTACAATTCTTATAATGGCAATCTGGTTGTACAGTATTATCTTAGTGCTAAAGTGCTATTGTATAAGCATCTCTAATAAACAAAATGAAATAATATTTCTAGGACTTTACTCATTTTTTAGAAGTAATTGTACCTTGATAATGGATTGAAAAAATAGAGTGGTATTGCTGAAATTTGGCACTCACCTTCCAAGTGGGATGGCCAGGTAGAAGACAGAGAGCATCATGGTCCTTTTGTTGTTTGTGAACAGGTCTCCGATGATTGTAGGAGAAATGGATGAGTAGCTTGATTCACCAATTCCCACCAAACATCTGGACAGTACTAACAACCAATAATACTGCAAAAGAAAATGTCATATGATCAGAAAATTTGAAGACATTTCTTATGTATTCAGTTGGCGCATATCTAAAAACGAATATGTCTCTCATTTTTCTCATAATTTGCAGGGTCATTGTGAAGCTCTTTTCTTTAAGCTATTTAAATCACCTTGCAGTTAACTATCGGGAAGAAATTAATGGTATATCCTGCATCTAAGGATTGACAGATCATTGAGACCTGAAACGTTTTCATATATCTGCTGATTGACATTGAGACTGGGTTCAGGTGTGTGTGGCTCTTTAGACGTTCAACATTCATTATCAAAAAGGAGCAAGTGTCCTGCATTTCTGAAACAGTGGGAACATGTGGCCGTTGTCCTCTGACCTCTATTGGCTAGGAAGGAAGCCAGACTCAGCCACCCTTCCCTGAAATGGCCTAGACTCATTGTATATATATAGTCGTTTAAGTGAAGACGTTAAGTGTGGGTGTGTAACGGACAGCTATACTGCTGTGGAGAATTTGGGTCACCCTGGCAGCCGACCAACTGAGGAAGCTAGTTATAGATTTTTCTGTTGCTTGTGCTCACAGTCAATTCCTCTTTATGGGTTGACCTCTTTTTCTGTGAGTCTCGCTCTCCTTAATAATATTCATTTTTATTGTCACCGGTGCACTCAGTCTGGCAGCAGTGGGGAGTCTAGCCACACCCAACACTGATGGAGTGAAAGAAAATGAAAGCAGCAAACATGGACACTCTCTAGAGACAGCAGGTCATCCCATTATATTATGATGTGCATACAGCACACACACATATATAGATCTGTCATCGCAGACTTCCATCTCCTTAGGGGGCTCACAAAGCCACCTGACCAGCCAGATGCTGTTGTGGCAGACTTTTGTGTACTTACACGCTTTCTGTAAATGTTAATGTGTGTGTGTGTGTGTGTGTGTGTGTGTGTGCGTGTGTGCGTGTGCATGAGCACATATTGCTATATATATGTATATAGTCCTTTATAAATTAAAAATATATAAAAAACACATTCAAATGTATATATTCATACTAACGTTCAATAATATTTTTAATATAATAAAGCATTTAATTTGTAACAATTCGGTGTCTTAATAAATCATTGGAATATGCTGATTTGGTGCTCAAGAAACATTTCTAATTGTCAATATTGTAAACAGTTGTGCTGATAAATATATATATATATATACACACACATATATATTTAGGATTCCTCGATAAATAGTTCTATTTACTATTTACTAAATAAATAAAATTAAATATACAAATAAAATAAATAAACAGTTTATTTAT